>NW_021025025.1:141513-190910 GCF_004153795.1 Camellia sinensis
TCCCTCAACTTGTGCTCCAGGCGTTGATAGCCTTTTCCTCGGGCCTAGTGCCCACGTCATCCAGGACGCTTTGGGCTTCCGGGCCTTCGATCATTTGCATGAAGCCTTTGGCTGCTTGGCTTCCATTCACTGCCACAAAACATTACTTCGCCGTGACTTAATCGTCCCAAATCTCCTTAACTTCCCCAGTAGCTGAGGGGAACCTTATGACCTGGTGGTAGGTTGACGCTACCACCTACGCACCGTGAAGCCATCCCCTACCAAGGATCAGATTGTATATGGATGGCACCTTCAATATCCAGAACTCCACCTGCTTGACCACAGATCCGGCTTTGACCGATAGGATTATCTTTTCCATTGGCCACTCTGGTTGTGAGTTAAAACCAACGAGCGGCGAAGTTTCCAGAGCCAAGTCTGTATCTCGGAGTTTGAGCTTCTTGAAGGCGTTGTAGTACATGATCTCGACCGAGCTGCCTTGGTCGATTAGGACGCGCATAACATTGAAGTCCCTGGAATGTGCTCAAGATCCCTACTCAAGAAGCTTACCACATTTTTCTCCTCGGACTTGCCTCTTTTGACAGCGAGCTGGACTGACAAAACTTCCCTCATATGCTCCGCCTTTTTAATCATACCTCAGAGCTCACATACCCACGTCGACTCTACTATACCGTGGATCACATTGACCATTCCTTGGAGGGGTGTTTCCAGGTCATCTGAACCACTTGGCTCAGCCGGTGCGTGGTGCGCGGCTCTGATGCCCCCATCGATGTAACGGTCCAAGTGACTGGCTGCGACTAACTCCTCCAAGTGTTTCTTTAAGGGAAAACAATCCTTCGTTCGATGCCCTCGCTCCCTATGAAATGTGCAGCGGTACCGCGGATTGAAACCCTTTTGCGCATCGCCCAACTTACCGGGAAACTAGACGTAAATCTCATCGCAGATTTTACTAAGTATGCAGTAGGTTGGAATTTTAAAAACCGTGATGATGCCCGTCCGAGCGTTCAACTTTATGTTTACATTTGCCGTGTCATCGCGGGGATATTCAGCTCGGTCATTGCGGTGACCTTTACCCCGGTTCCTAGGATCCGGACCACAGTCGGATTCCCTTGCGCGGTCACTTGGACGGTTTGTCTTCTGTCCGACCGCGTGTACTTTTTTTACCACTTTTTTGTCCGTTGCCACTGGATTTGTCTTTACGGTGGATGCCGCCCCATCATCCTCTACTCGGATGTGCTCATTGATGCGTTGCATCAACTGCCCCATGGAAGTCGGTTGGTTCATCGTGAGCAAGTCCCTCACTCTATGCCCGACCGGGAGATTGCGTTTATACTGGGTGATTGCTAGGTTGGTCGGGCAATCTAGGATCTCGTTGAAGGTTTCCCAATATCTGGCGTTGTACGCTTTGAGGGAGTCGCTGGACTCCATCTTGACGCTCAGGAGGTGGTCCACTTCGTTTGGCGTTTTGGTGTTGGCTTTGAATCAAGTCACGAATGCTTCCTCCAATTGCTACCACCTTTCAATGCTTTCCTCCGGAAGCCTCTCAAACCATTTCAAGCCCAACTCGCCCAAACTCGATGGGAAAATAAGGCACATGAGAGCATCATTATGCCTGTGTCCAGCCATGACCTGCCGGAAGTGGCTTACATGCATGTATGGATCGATTTTCCCGTCATAAAGCGTAAACTTAGGCTGGTGAAAGCCCGTTGGGAGCGGTGTGGTCTCTATCTCAAGGGAGAAGGGGGTGCCGCTCAGCCTCGCCAAATCTTTGTCCAAAGGGACAGGCACGGCTGAACGGGGTGGCGACATTATGACTTCCTTACTGGCGTGACCTCCGTAGGATAACTACTAGAGCTCCGGCACCCTTTGAACCTCCCGTCGGTGAGCTCGTTCCTTCAAGATGTCCCTCAGGTCCACCGAATGAGCGGAGTAAGAATACCTCAATGTCATCGGCGAACGTGAGGGATGGTAGCTACTATCTTGCGCGCTAGACTTCTCTGCAGGCGGGTCTGAGTCTCCAACCCCATAGCTTCTGGTGATGGAAAAGGAGGGCGTGTGCCGCTGGCTCTGGCTGCCTGAGCAACGGGGTTGGGTGCGCTCACTGTGGTCACCCACTCCAGCAACACCCTTTCTTTTGACTTGCCATTTGAGAGCTTCCATCTCTGCCCCCATTCTCTAGATGATGGCGTCTTGATCCCTCAACTTGTGCTCCAGGCGTTGAGCGTGCGACTCTCTTCGCTGCCTGTATCCGTCTAGACTCTGCGAGTGACCAAAGCTCTTGGCGCTTATCTTGCGCATCTCTAAGAAGTCCTCCTAAGGAAGTCTCCAAGCCCGCCATGTTCGGAACAGCAGGAAGTTCGTCTCTCCGTCAGACTGACTCTGGGGTAATACCATCGATGGCAGACAATGGTACTTCGTCGTTGTTTGCTATGGAGGGTGATCCGATGAGCTTGGAGGGCAAGGTTGTGTCTGCTTAAACTTCCCATAGACGGCGCCAATTGTACGGGGAGCAAATATTCGATACCACCCGTACTCCTCGCGTCCAAGCTGCGCCTTCCTTCGATCGACCGACGTACACAATGAAGGTGAGCTACCCGGCGGTGGTCAGAAAACCCCTCCGACGGTCAAGTCAACACACACTTAGATGTATTAGTGTTTCTCTCACCAGAAGGTGTTCCATCATCAGCATGGGGGGCACAGTCACGCTTATATACCTTCTGCGCGTGCTTCTGCATCCATTCGCCTTCTGACGCATGGACCTGCTCTCCTATCCCGCTCTCTCACGTGTTAGCACAAATACAGCTAAACACCACCTAATCAAACTGCCAAACGGCATTGGCGCAAACGGACAGCCTGGCAGCGCTACCACAGCTTCCTACGACCGTATTACTTTCCGAAACATATAGTGCTCCTAGCCGAGCTCCGTTATGACAGAGCTTTGTAGCCCTCCGTTATGACCGGGCTCTTTCTCGGTTGGGCTGGTCTGCGGAGGATCTTGCTTGCCGATCTAAACGAGCAAACAATATGAACCGGGCAAACAGAGAATCATCCCGGCCAAATCAGGCCTGGACTTTAACCGAGCAAACTCCCCCTGGATCGGCCCAGCCCAGCTCGGCCCAAACACGCTCGGACCAATTTTAGCCCGGCCATTACCATGGCCCAAAGCCAGATTATGAAATGTCCCTCTCATCTACAATTAAGTATGGGCAGGCTGCTCTGGCCAAAAAAGGCGAGGATTATTTTCTGATCAAACCCGACTGCCAGAGGATTGCGGGCAATCCGACGACATCATTTTCAGTTTTCGCGGTAGTTGCTTTGTCAATTTGATTTTCTATGAGCTTTTGTTTGAAAAAATTATTGGGTTTATGGTATCTGCATTGATTGTAGTAGAAAATGACATATTGAATTGGGTTTATATGATAGATATTTGATGGGCATAATGGTATATCGGCTGCTATATTTGCAAAGGAGAATCTGTTAAACAATATTATGAGTGCAATTCCACAAGGCATTGGTAGGCAAGAGTGGCTTCAAGCCCTTCCTCGGGCATTAGTTGCTGGTTTTGTGAAAACAGATATAGAGTTTCAGCAGAAAGGCATGTATCTACTTCCATCATATTAGTGCTTCTATGCTCCATTTTTTTCTTTTTTTCTTTTTTCTTTTTTGTGTTCTTATTTTGCCTTTTGATATTGATGATAGGAGAGACATCTGGGACAACTGTTACATTTGTTGTGATTGATGGGTGGACTGTGACTGTTGCATCTGTTGGGGATTCACGATGCATATTGGACACACAGGGGGGTGTGGTTTCTCTGTTAACTGTTGATCATAGGCTGGAAGAGAATGCAGAAGAGAGGGAGCGTGTCACTGCAAGTGGGGGTGAAGTGGGGAGGCTCAATGTTTTCGGGGGCAATGAGGTGAAAAATAAATCTGTTGTTCACTCGTAATACTTGTAGATTAAGGACTAAATGACAATTTCTCGATTGTTTGTTTGGTTCATAGGTTGGTCCACTCCGATGTTGGCCTGGTGGATTGTGCCTTTCTAGGTCAATTGGTGACACAGATGTGGGGGAGTTCATTGTCCCAATACCTCATGTTAAGCAGGTGAAGGTGTGTAAATCCGATTCTCTTGGTGATCGTTTCTTGACTTTAATGGGGTAGTAGAATGTGGAGTTCAAGAATTTTATTTTATTTTTTATTTATTGGCCTTTTAGCTTTCAAGCGCTGGAGGAAGACTTATAATTGCATCTGATGGTATATGGGATGCGTTATCATCTGATGTGGCAGCACAGTCTTGCCGTGGTTTACCAGCGGAACTTGCTGCAAAGCTGGTTGTTAAGGTGATTAGACATGAGCTTTCTTCTTAACCACCTTTATGCTTTTACTCATGCTATTTTTTTTATACTAATTCTTGTATATTCCGTTGTTTAGGAGGCTCTCAGATCAAGAGGCCTGAAGGATGATACAACTTGCCTTGTTGTTGATATTATTCCCTTTGACCAACCAGTCTTGCCTCCGACCCCAATGAAGAAACCAAATTTGCTTAGTTCACTTATCTTTGGAAAGAAATCTCAAAATTTTGGGAACAAAGCAACAAATAAGCTTTCTGCTGTTGGGGTTGTGGAGGAATTGTTCGAGGAGGGTTCTGCAATGCTTGCAGAAAGGTTTGTTTCTATAACTTGCCTTTGAAAATGATAAAGCACTAACTCTTAACGTTACTGGTCGGAACCATTTTGAAGACTAAAATCTTTCTCTTTGACCTATATTGCCTGGTGGTTAGGTACTCGGGTACTAATGTGATGAGGTTTAGATTCACTTGTTTGATCTATTTTTGTTATTTTTTATGGTTAAGGTTACCTTGAATATAAATATAAATGGAATAATGTTTTACTGTTATCGTGGCTACAAGTGCAGGCAAAGGTTTGTCTTCTTCTATTTGTGATTGTAGGCCAGAAGTAGAGGACATGCTTTCTACCTGATTTAATACACCAGACTAATCTAATAATGTGATTGCAAGGAACAGAGCATATGATTGAATATCATTCACAGTCGGGTAGTTTGTTTCCTTTCTTCTTTGTGGTTAGCTTTCTTTTCTTTGGGGACTAGTTGGAAAATAGGTTTTGGATTAGCTGATCCAGGAATTCATGAGGAGTGCAGAGAATACCAGATGGATACAATCGCAATTTTTTTATTTTATTTATATACATTTTAAAAAAGGAACTGATATTAAATGTGCTCTTCAATCAATAATCAATATCCTAAAGTTGGGTGCTTCATTTTTTGATGGAGACTCAAGTTAACCCAGTGTTTTACAAAGCGCTAGGCGCACCGAGGCGATAAGGTCTCCTATAGCTTGAGCGCGAGGTGCGCGGCGAGGCCTGCGCCTTACCAAAGTGAGGCGCAAGTAGTAGAAGAAAACCAAAATTATAAAATAGACGAACTTTTCAACATAACAAATATATATAAAATTCCAAAATTAATAAAGCAAGTTTCACATTTCAAATAATTGATAAACATAACAATCATTCTTCAAAAAACTAGAAATATAATATCCAACGAAAAGATATGAAGTATCACATTCACATCCACAAAAAATTTCTAGTTTTAAGATCATCCACATAAATTTCAAAACAACTAAGCTTCTAGTTTGTAGTTCAAAAAAGAAATAAAAACCACTTAATCAACAGCTGGAGTATAAAAACAGGTAAAGCCCATGAAGCCTACGTCTCGTGCCTCGAAAAAAAGCCCTCGCCTCAGCGTCTAAGCTGCACCTTGCGTATTGCGCCTTGCCTTGACCTGTTCAAAACCGATTCAGGAATCTTGAAGGAGTTGCTATCCATGTTTGTAGAGAAGTTCAAAGCATGCTTTGGAAAGGTAGACATACTCTCATGGGTTCTTTGATGGTAGATATCTCCTTCCTAAGATTTCTCGAAACTGTGTAACTGTCTCTTGAGAGTGCTACATTTCCATATTATTTATATATTATCCAAAGAGTTTTCATCATAAGGGAAGTTCATGAAGTCTCAGATGGTGGCCTTCTTGAGATAAAGGATCTTACAAGGGGCAAGCGAGCCTTTATTCTTTCAGGATATTATGATATGTGGCTTTCCTTCTAGTTACAATGACTCCCCCTCCTTCCCCCCAAAAAAACAGATAAATAAATAAATATACATAAAATAAATTATACAATAAAAAGCAAGTATAATCATTTTGGTTCTTCACCAATTTTGCATCATTACATATTTTTCCTTTTTTTATTTTGGGTTTTTTGTTTTTTTTTCTGACGGTGAACTGATTAGGAGCTGTCATCTAAATCATCCAAGTTACCAAATCCTCTTGCTCTGGGTATTCCCATACAAACTAATGTGTGACAAAGAGGTGTCTGCCCTGTGATTTAGAAACAGGTGACATGATTCTGTTTGCTTTCACCTTTTCAAAATTATATCAGCAGCACTATCCTAGAGAAAAAACTCAAAACCTAAGAAGTGCACAAATTAAACATTTATCTTTTCACCCATCATCATCATTTTGACAGTATAGATTTGTATTTGGATTGACTGTGTTTGGGAGAATAATTTCAAAACTCTCATTATAGTTATTGATATGCTGTGATGTTGAAACTATTCGGAATCAATAATTCATTAAAAAGGGTGGCCTATCTAGTTAGTTCAGCTATCAATGCTGGAAGCCCCTGCGGTTGTTCGGTTCGTAAGAGTATTTCTACTACTTATCCTTGTTCAATTGAATCATACTCAACAAATTACTTTGAAAGTATAATTCTTGTTGTGCCGATTAAAGCTGATTTTGTGGCTGTTGAAATTTTATGGTTGCAATCTATTTTTGAGATAGATGAAGCCTCTTCTGATCCCATAGAAGGAAAGAACGCTCTGAAGTTTATGTCATCTTGAGCTGTTCTTCTAAATTTATGTCCATCCTCTATGGAAATGCAGGCTGGGTACAGATTTTCCTTTGGACTCAAACTCTGGGCTCGTCAGATGTGCAGTTTGCCAAGTGGATCAATCGCCGAGTGATGGTTTGTCTGTTAACTCCGGGCCCTACTTCTCACCTGCATCAAAGCCATGGGAAGGCCCCTTCCTTTGCGCAAATTGCCGGCAAAAGAAAGATGCCATGGAAGGAAAGAGGTCCAGTAGACCCATAATGACTGCATAATCTGGTAACGCAGTAAATATTAATATATTTTTTCTCTGGCAGTGTGAGCATGCTTTGGTTTTTTCTTTTGCGGTGGTCATTGTTATAGATGTGTGTAAGAAATGAAGTAGAGATACTGAAAGGTAGGTGGTTTTTTCTCTTTGCAATTGGCAAAAAAGTTTGTGTTGGTTGTGGTTTGTGCTCAACTGTTGGACTGACTGACAGAGAACATCATGCTACCTGATGCTTATGGTTGTGATAGTTTGATTGCTAACAGCTTGAATATGCAAGTAAAAATGATTGTTGCAATGACATCTTCTGCAATATTTCATTCGTGTTGAACATTTCTACAACTTGTCCTAGGAACCTTATGGTTTCATGGTATGGCATGTATATTATTTTGTTGTTGCACGTGTAGTAAAATTAAATAGTGACATGGCATTTTGGCATGAACCTTTCCCCTTCTTTTTTTTTTTGCCCAAAAAAAGCCAATTACTGCTTGAACTTTTAAATGTATTATACCTTTGCTTTTATCATGTGTGATTGGATGGTGCATTTTGTTTGGTATATCTGGTGTTTGGATTGAGGGTCTCTTCTGTAAATGGTGGATCAACATAGTTCAAACAAATGCTGGCCCCTATTTTGTATTTAAAGTATCAATTACCATTCCAGTCTTGTAGTTTGCCACATGCTGAATATTTAGATATAGGCTCTGGTGGTGGCACTGAGAGAGTCGAACACTTAAAATGAGATTTGAATTTGTGACCCATACTTCTTGAGGTGCCTATTATGACTATCCACTTCGCCAACTCCTTGTGGTTAAATTTGGTTATTTTACTACTTCAAAGCCAATTATTTCTCTATAGGTAAGGGTTATATGCTTGTTATATTTTGCATTCACTGTTGACTGAATCTTAACTGTAATCTCATCTTCGTATTTTATGTCCTATTTCAAGTATTTGTTGTGGAACTAATTGCGTCATTTTAGTTGTCAATAAGTGTCAAAATATCATGTTTTGAGAGATTTGCTCTAGCAATGCATTTTTTTTTTTAAAACATGATTCAATTTCTATTATACAATGTGATTGTAATTATCTGATTGCATGTATTTGTAAATTTTTTCAAATAAAATTGTAATTAAATTTTTTTAATCAAATAATTAATATTTCTCCTATCTAAAAAATAATAATTAATATTTCTAAATGCTTCAATTCATTAGCTTAATTCAAATTTGCATGAAGTAAATAAAATAGGATTGGATGGTTAGTATTTTTTGATGGAATGTCTTTAAATTGTATTTATATTAAAATTATTTTAATATAACAGTTATATTTGAAATATATAAATTTTATTAAATTTATATTAAAAAATACATAATAAAGAGTATTGTGTTAAATTTAGCCCGATAAAGAGTATTTTTTGGCATCATGCTGGTATTTTGGTAGAGACAGTATGACACGATGATATTTGTCATGATGATGGTGTAATTGTTTGTATTATTATTTATTTTATTTGTAAAAAAAAGGTGTAAAAACTTGAAATTCAGATCTCATTTGGCAAGTGTCCTTTTTAGTTAAAAAGTCAAAAAGTTATTAAAAAAAACCAAAAAATTAACAATTCATACCAAAAAATTAAAGATTTCATTTTCTCTTTACTTTTTGCACATCTTTTCATAAAAAGTCAAAAAGTCATCTCAAATATACTAATATTTTTTACATTATATTTTAGTTAAAAAATCAAAAAATTACTAAAAAAACATGTTCCCAAAAGCCTGAGACTCAACTTGAATTAGGAATATCTGAGTTGAGTGAAATTGGAAACACAATTGAGCTTTAAAAATTAAAACTCGAGTATAGTTTTTTCTTTTACCTTCAAGAATGATCTAAATATAAACGAAATGAAAAATAGTGAAACGCATTAGGTAACTCAAATGATAAGGGGTCTTTATTTTTATTTTTAAAATATTTGTGTGCACTAAATTTGTTATTTATTTATTTTCTTTTTTTATGTAAACAAGAAATAAGAAATTGACAATGTTATTAAACACTTTTTTGGTAAATCAAAAGCCAATTATATATCTATCGAACCTAGGGGAGTGGGAAACTTGTCATCCAGGCCATGAGATATGAAAAGCAATAAAAAAAAATAAAATGCACAGTATAGTTTACATCTACAGTACAAAATTTGCAAATTAACGTATGACATTGGTTTCTGAAATGAGCAAAAACAGTATTGCATTGTTTGGGGTGTCTTAAAAAAGTTAAAAAGTTATTATCCTATTTAAGCCACATCATCTTATTTAAATCACATTACCTCTCTATCACATCACTTTGAACCCAACTCATATATTTCATAAAAAGTCAAAAAATACACTTATTTAGGTCATCCCAAACCACCCAATGTTCAATAAATTTGGATTGTGCCAATCAAAAAAATCAATTAGGTCATCGATTAAATTGTCAATTTAATTGAAATTGAACTATGATATCATAATTACTTTATAAATATATTAAAATTATACTTAAATCAAAATATATATAGATATTAGAATGCTTAAATATATATGTGTGTGTGTTTAGAAGTTGATTGTTTTTAAAAATAAAATTAATAATTAATAATTATATTTGTCAAATGATGTGGTTTGGTAGTTGTAGCGTAAGCCTTTTAAGCACGTGATTGGCAATTCAATCTCCCATAACCTTTCATTTTATAAAGAATAATGTTCGACTTTATAAAAGAAATATCATGAAGAGTTTCATAAAGATTCTTCATTCTTGAATTACACGGGTTTGGGATTCATTCAGACTGGAACTTAAACCAATCAAAATAATGCCCCCACAAAGAGGCAAAGACAAGGAAAGAGCTAGGGTAAGTTATAGTGTCAGCAACACAACGCATCAATGAAATTCTATTAAATGCCAAAAAAACCAGAAAGATTTTTAGAAGTGCAAACTGCAAAGTTTGTTTTAAGTGAATTAGCACCCTATCCGCGGCCAGAGACACATGTCAGCATCTAGTTACAAATCAGAATAAGTAAACCAACATATTTCTTACAAATACGCAATTTAAGTAAACAAGTATGTTTCTTACAAATACATGAGATTCTTTAGTTGCTATTCCTTTCGAAAATAAAATTTTAGCAACGCGAGAACAGATTTTCTACGAAAGCAATCCCTCTCTTGCCGATAATAGATAAAGAAAACCGACACATTAGCAACTTCTGGATTTGGAAATACTGGTATCTACAGAACACAAGATTATTATTCTCTATCAAAATGATGTTGATGAAGAGATAATGCAGTACACCAATCTAACGGTTTTTTTCGTCTGTCTGATTTTTTTTTTTTTTGATATTTTTCTCCACACCAGTGGTCCATGTAACGGTTGCAAATACTAATAAGAGAAGTAAACTCACGAAGCTTCTCAAAGGAAATATTGCAGATGGTTTGTCCTGTTTTTATAAGGCAAATCCTCCCTACAATAAAACATACTTTCACAATTTAAAGGTTTGTACCAAATTCAAATCTCCATGTAATCGAATGTATATTCCGTCTACACAAGATTCTATTATATTTTCATTACTGTCTTGATCACTTATTCCTAAGCCTGTTTGGTTGAGGGATTTGAGAAGCAATTTGGAAAAGGAAAATGGAAAGGTGTGTGAAATTAAGTAAAATGGAAGTATATTTTATTCATATTTCACATATGTTTTCTATTTCATTTTCCAAATTCTTTTCTAAATCTCCCAACCAAACACATCATAAAGATTTTGTATATTATATTAATGTCAATTTTTACATACTTTTGTCTTAATTTGTACCCAGTTAAGCCAATGACAAAAATAACCATATTCATGGTCGCTTCACTAGCATGAGTTGATTGAAAAACCAATTAAAAATCCATAGCATCTTTGGGCCGAGCCTTTGTCCGCTATTCTACTTTATACGGGGATATTTAATCAATAATACAGTCATTTTTGGTTCACCTTCTCATTTGACATATAAACTCTACACCAGTAAGGAGCACCTGGAGCAAGACTATTAATAAATAGACAAATATCTAAGTAAAAATGAAACCAAAAACAACTATATAACATATACGGATGTGCAAGACCGAACTTTTGGGGTCTCTGTCTGAGCAAATACTAGCTAATGTCAACTAACTAATGTACTTTTTAACAAATGAAATCTCAACTAATGAAATTGCTAATAATGACTACAACTTATAATAAATAAAATAACTGAATAAAACAACTGCTTCTTTAAATAACGAAAAAAAGTAAGAAACAAGACCTGTCATTTCCTTGAAAGAACTCATCATTTACGTTGTGTTTGGTTGAAAAATTTGAAGAGAAATTTGAAAAGTGAAAAAGAAAAGTTGTGTGAAACTAGGTGAAATACATTTCACTTACCTTTTTCATTTCTTTTTTTAAATCATTCCTTAAATCCTCCAACCACATACAATATTAGTCTAACATCCGAGCCCTAGCATAAATGATAGATGTATTAGGTTTTGATTTTTCTTGTCTTCTTTCCAGTAGTGGATGGTGTAGACACCCCGTTTTTGACCGCCTTTAAGACTTGGACGCGACTGATGGTTTTGGAAGTTGTGCAGTGCAAAGGGTCGATTTCTTCGGTAAGAGGAGAGTCAAATCTCAATTTCATACCCCTTTTTGGACCAAAACAATCTTGATCAAAAGATTTTAGACCTTAAAACCCTCTCTTTCAAAACGTTTTTGAAATAAAATTTTTATGATGTTCCAAGGCTCGCATTTTGTCAAATGTTGCGCTTTTCGGTAAACCGAGTAAGAACAAAGTGGAAATGAACGAAAGAGAGATGAAATCTTTGAAAAATCTTTCAAAACACTTTATTTAGGGGTTTGGAGTTGAAGAAAAGAGGAAAGGAGAGAAGAAAACTAATTTGGGAGAAGTTCGGCATGAATCCGGTTGGACCGAATCTGCGCGGCTTCACCAAAACAGGCATAACTTTTTGCACAGGGGGAATTTTAATGCAAGGTTGGGGCCATTGGAGAGCTAACTTCTGGGGCTTCAATGTGGCTACATGGAAAACAAGAAAATCAGATGGCCGACCAGCTTTTTTGGTCAAAAGTGGTTCAGTATGAATCCGGGAAGAGGAGAAAACATCTGCGCGGCTTCACCGAAACGGGCATAACTCTTTGCACAGGAGGAATTAAGATATGAGGCCACCACCGTTGGAAAGCTTACTTCCGGGGCTTCATTTTTCACTCAAGAATCTCCTAAGGACAAGTCCGAGTGGGGAAGATATGGTTGGTTGAAGTCCGTTTGGACCGAATTTGCGTGGCTTCACCAAAACTGGCATAATTTTTTGCACAGGAGGAATTTTAATGCAAGATTTGTGGCATTGGAAAGCTAATTTCAAGGGCTTCATGGACAACCAGCTTTGGGGCTTGAACCTTTTGACCCCTGGTCGGCCGACCAGGGGGAGTGGCCGGCCGGCCACTTGAATTGGCCGGCCTGCTTCTTGCTTTTTGCCCTCTCTGAATGCTTTACAGCTGTGCCAGCTGGGGGGCATTTGGTGCATCCTCCATACACGTGTATGGAGGATCTTTGAAGCTTCCAAGAGAAGCTTTGGCCTCTCTTCTCTATAAGAGAGGCCCTCCTCTTCATATGAGGGGGTTGAACACTTTTGCTAAAGCTTATAACCTCCCTTCTCCATTATCACTATTCCAAGCTCCAAAATCCTAATTTTCTTGGTCCATTTGCACTACAACCCTTAGCACCACACCTCCATCATCCATTCCAGTACCTTGAAAGTCATTTGCAGAGGTTGAAAGCTCACCAACGTGGTCCAAAAGCTGCTGGAGGTCGGCTCTTCAAGGGTAAGTGTCTAAATCCCTTAAACTTGCATGTTTTTTGCTTCATTACTTAGCTTCACTTGAAAGTATTTCTGGGTTTTGTCATAAACTAGAAAGTGTCATATTTTGAGCTCCTCTTCAACTTTGTTTAAGGGCACTTTGCTGTTTGAGATCATCTACTTCCCTTTACACTCTATCTCTCTTTTAGGGCTATTTTTTGCATCATACTTTAGCCTCACTTGTGAACATTTTCGAGATTTGTTATAAACTGGAAAAAGTCTTGTTTTGACATCCTCTTCAAGTTTTGTTAAGGTCCCATTTCTGTTTGGGGTCATCTTCCCCCTATGCATGCTTCATCCCTTCATGATTTAAGGCTATGCATTAGAGCACTTGCATTGACCATGCATTTTTGAGGGCCAAAATTAGAGGGGGGTGACCCCCTCTCTCCTTGTCTTGTTTGGGGGTATTTTGGGCCTTCCAAAGGGACCCTATTTTGCATGCATCGAAGTCATGTTTCAGGCCTTATTTTGTGGGTTTTAAGGTCTTCCTTGGCTCTATCCAAGGCCCTTTTTGCCATATTTTATACCTACAATGCATGTGTAGAACAATCCCATCCAAGGCTCTTCAAAGGAGCCTTTCTTTGCATGTTTCCTAGACTGATTTCAGGGCCTATTTTGTGAGTTTTAAGGCTGCCATAACTCATTTCCAGAGTTGATTTGGTCATGCTAAGTGTCTATCTTATATGTGCTTAACAACCCCTTGAATGGCCTTCCAAAGAAGCCCCTCATTTTTGCATGCATTGGCTGCATTTCAGTGATTATTTGGGTATATTTTGGCATATTTTATTCACTGTTTTCGGCTGGTTTGATGAGTTCTCATTTGCTTCATATACATGCCATGTAAACCATGCTTGCTAGCCAATGTTGCATGCTATTTTAGTCCATCATGTTAGCATCTTTTGGCCATGCTCTAAACTAGAAATGTGCATGTTTTAGGACTACCTTGGCTATGTCTTTAGACTTCATGATCAAATAAGGCTTGCTTTGTATACTTGTGGTTCAATGCATTGGACTAGTTTTGAGTTTCGGGGCTTATTCCATGCATCGGGTGCTATATTTCCATGTTTCGGGACCATTTAGCATTATGTTTCAGTGCTGAAAATTACATGTTTGAATGCCATGTTTCATCATTGCCATGTTTTGGTAGAGTGGCATTCAATGCCTTTGGTTCGGTCCTCGGTTTGCGTGCATGTGTGCACGCATTTCGGTCATCTCATTTTCATCTTATGGCCATTGATGTGAGTGTCGCTGAGGTCCACTCATGTTGGTGTAAGTCCATCGTGCATTGTGTATGCCATTTCGGTCCATAGCATTGTGTATGCTGAGTTGCATATTAGAATATTGTGTATGACATGTTACATCGAGCACTGTGTATGCCATTTCATAGCATTGCATATGCTAGGTTGTATGTTAGTCGCATTGTGTATGCCATCTCATTTGCATTGTGTTTGGGATAGGAGTTAGCCCAAGCACGAGAAACGAGGGACTACTCCGAGTGACGGAACGTGTCTCAATTCTCGGTCGCCGACACTCCGGATTACTCATGATGGAGTTTAGGTCTTGTTGTGTTTATATGTGCATTCATTTCACATCGAGTCATGCAATTCGACTCCTCGGCCATCATGCATCGAGATGCGTGATTGGTGGCACGAGGATCGAGGACTACACTCCCTGAAGAGTAGTCATGCATACATATGTGAAAATACTTTGTTGTGCCCCTTTCTTGCTCTCTGTTGCAGCAAAACAAAAATCAGCATCTTTTTAAAGCCTTGCACAGCATTCCGGCATTAATTGCAAACAGAGGCAAATTGGGGCACCGCAATGGATTTCTGCGTCAGGCAACTCGAGTATGCATCATTCATCATTTGGAACAGAGCTGAGGCGGTCCATAGATTTACGTGCTAATTTACCTGCTTTCCTAGATTAATTTGTTAATTAATTAGGGTTTTGTAATATTTAATTATTTATTCGGACTTTATTATCATTCGGACTGTATTATTCTTTCGGATCCTTCGAGCGAGGGCACAATTGTAATAAGTGTGCGTGCGTGTGATGTATGTCTTCCAACTCCACATCTTTCTCCCTTTTATTTACCAGCTTATGATGGTTAGATTAGGGCATGTTTCAATTAGCATGCAGTATGATAGCATGTTTGCATCATTCATTTGTCTTACATGCACCGGGCTCGGCGCACCATACTAACTGCATTTGTATTTCAATTCCAAGTTGAATACGTGTTAGCTGTAGCATTTCATATGCCATCTTAGAATAGCCGAGCCTATCTTAGTTGCATTTTGCATGTGTTGCATTAGGCATTTCTGTATAGTTAGGATCATGCATGGATTTCTAACATAGCTTTTGTTTTGGCTTGAAGTACTCGGTAAGTTTTTTTGCTTTAGCATCCTTGCATGTGTGTGAGTGACTGCCATGATAGCCTGCTTACCATGAGGCTAATTGCTTATGTGATATAACTACCTGAATGCCTGTGGGTGAAGGTTGGGTTATTTGAATTGGAACAATTCGTCAATTGTGAGTTTTAAGCCCAATTGAGAGTGGCAAATCATCATGTTTTCTAAGCCCACCTGAGGGTGGCAAATCCATGTCTTAGCCTACTTACGAGTAGTACCATCAAACCATTTTCAAATAAACAAACATGAAATGTTTTGTTCCAATTCAGGCGACCCAGTCTATACTTGTATGCTGTGCGCATCACGTAGTAAATCTAGGCTAATAATCGGAATAAGAACGCATAATGTTTTCAAAACTAGATATCATGGTTAGTAGAGGCCGATCTTTGATCGGGCGAGCGGGGGTGCTCACGAAGTGACCTTCCCAATCATACCCAAGTTCCTGAGCCGAGGCAACTTTGGTGATGACGGACACGTGGCCTTAGGCAACGAGTCAGGGTTTCCTAAATTTTTCAAAATAAAATATTTAGGTGGCAACTCTGTATCTGGCAAAGCAGTCTATGTTTGGCACTTCTTTCAAAAAAATCTGTTTTCAAAAATGATTTGCCGTATTTGGACTCTTTGATGATTTCATCGGTCTTGCATTGCACTCTGCGAGATTAGATACAGGATCGTGACATTGAGTCCTGAACTGTAGTGAGCCCAATGAACAAAACGGAGGAAGGGATTCATCCTCCCGGGACGTTCGGGGATGTCTACAGTTTCTGGCGACTCTGCTGGAGATTTAGAGAACTTGACTCGAACTCATGATATCTTGTTTTGACTACACTTATGTGTTTCTTTGCATTGTATTTGCATTGGTGCGCCTAGGACACTGTGTTTTCCGTATGCTATTCCTGAACGGTTTGCCGGAGGCTCGCTTTGCGAAGTGTGCCATAAGGCTGACCGGTTGCGGGCTCTACCACGACGGGAACACAAACCCCGGTTTTACTGGGGCACCCTTTTTGACCATTCGACCTAGTGCATATTCGGAATCCATAGTGACTATTCCAAACTAGGACAGGTTGTTTACCCGAGTTTAGGTTGCTTGAAACCGCTGTGTGCGTAGTGAAACCCTAGCTCCTGACAAAATAGGACAGGGAAACCCTACCCCTCCATAGGGGTGTTTTGGCTCTCACTTGCTTGCTATGTGCTTTTAGGGTGTGTCCCTACAGGAATGCATGTAACAGTTTGGAAGTCTGGGTATCAGGCCTGCGGGCATCAGTATCTGGGAATCAGTTTTACCTGAGGGTATCAGTTCACCGGGAGAATTTTGGGCAGAATTCAGTAGAGAGCACACTCATTTAACTATGCTCATATCTGTTCAAGTGAAATCAGGCTGAGATGCTGCATGTTTTCTCTTTTGCTAGGTAGTCTTGGAACTATAGCTTCAGAAGGCTCTGATATCCCCCGAGGTTCATCGGACTTGTGCTGATAGACTTTGTCAGGTCAGAGATTCAGTTCAAGGGCAAATCAGTGTTCCTCCGCCAGAGGCAGGGTAAAAAGGGCCAATTAGGTACAGATCACCGATTTAGCAGTTACCAGATCAGTGGCCCGTATCCACCCTACCAGTGAATAGTTAGGCTGAGGCCTCAGTTTTTATCAATTTTTAGTCACCCCACCAGTCAGTCAGCCGGAATAGCAGAACATGGCAGGGATGGAGGAAATGATGCTTCAACTCCAAGAAAGTATGAAACTCATACAGCAAGATGCTGCCCGCCAGACGGAATTTGCCAAACAGCAGGCTGTAATCATGGCCCAGCAGGCTGAGTTAATCACCAGGCTACAGCAAAACAGAGCATCTGCTTCGCATCAGGCTCCTCCCCCACCAGGAGCTCCAGCACCTGGGGAGACACCAAATGTCCAGGAAGGTACGAACATTCCGATGGAGCCGACTCCGCCCCCAATCCTACCCCAATTATCCAAAACACCCACCAACCTACCGGATTCTCCCTTTGAGTCTGAGGTAGGCCCCACAACACTAAAAGTAAGCAAGCTTGAAAAACTGTTCAAGAAATCTCAGGGCGTCAAGTCCATCCCGGACATTGAGGATAGATATACCGATGCGGTGGTGACTCTGCTAGACCGCTTTAAAATGCCACATATCGACCGCTTTGACGGATCTGGGGATCCCATGGTGCATCTTCGGTTGTTCTCAGATATACTATGGCCGATGGGCCTCACCAGACGGCAGAAGCTTTCATTATTTGGCCGGACCCTATCGGGTGTGGCCGCTATCTGGTTTGCAAAATTAGAAGACGATGTCAAACAGAACTGGGATGAGATGGCTGAGGCCTTCATTGCGCAGTACTCTTATAACACGCAAATCGAGATTACAACTTGTGATCTTGAGACAACAAGGCAAGAGCCTAAAGAGAGTTTTTCTGATTTCGTAGCCCGCTGGAGGGCCAAGGCCTCAATGATGACCCTTAGGCCCACTGACAAGGATCAAATCCGGATGATTGTGCGCAACCTCCAGCCCAAGCTCATGCAGAAGATGATCATTCTCCCCTTCCCTACCTTTTCAGATATACATGAGATGGGAGTACAGATCGAGGACGCTATGAAGCAGGGCCTTCTTGACCAGGAGAAAGAGCAGCCCAGGAAGGCGTTTTCCCGCAGTTTGAATGCGACCACCAGTGGTGATGCAACTGCAAGATCTTCTGAAGTGGGCATGGTCACCACCACCATATCAAAAACAGCTACCCCATTCACCGGTGCGTCTGGAAGTAGCTCACAAGAAACCAAATACCCACCTCGAGTCAAGAGGGTTTTCACTCCACTTCGTATGCCTTTGTCAAAGGCTCTAGAGGTCTTAATCCAGAAAGGACATCTGAAACCATTGGAACAACGGCCCTTACCCGATCCTATCCCTGCAAAGCATGATCAGACTAAATACTG
This sequence comes from Camellia sinensis, assembly GCF_004153795.1. NCBI lineage: Eukaryota > Viridiplantae > Streptophyta > Magnoliopsida > Ericales > Theaceae > Camellia > Camellia sinensis. Next base: position 159,903 of record NW_021025025.1, read on the forward strand.
TGCCTACCATCAACAAACCGGTCATGACACCGACAGTTGCTTTCGTCTGTGCCATGATGTACAAGATTCTGTTTGCACAGGGGTCATTGCCGCACAGGTCCTGCAAAATCTTATCGTACACTTGATCAGTGAACTTGTGGTGGGGATACATGTGATGTGATCAAGGGATGACACTACCTGCGGGCGGCCGCTCAGTTTACTCTGATGTGGCGTATGGCACGCACTGTTTCGAGCATGTTCGTGAATGCTAGTTTTGTACTTTCTGACTTTGGGTATCATGGGTCAGTCTGTTGTTTTGTATATAGTTCAGTCTTTTTGTAAGCTGAGTCAGTTGGGTCTGTCTTGTTGTTATGAGTCAAGTCCTGTTTGTTAGAGTTGGGTGTTTCGGCGGGTGTTACCTCGCATCATCTTGTTTGTTTTTGGTGTCTTGTTTTTTGTTTTCTTTTGAGTCTGTTTCTTGCCGGGGAAGCCAAGTTAACAACCAAAAAGATTTGAATGAAACAGGGCAAGTGATTTTCACACTCTTTGTTTGCTTCTGCTTGCGCGCATCGGTTGTGCCAGAAAGTTTTGATAAAAGCGGCAGTAGCTTTTCCACCTGCTCTTCTGTGCCTTGAAATTGTTGTATTGACTATATAGTTTTTTCAAAAACTTTCTTACAACTGCTCGGTTGAAATTGAAGAGGAAGAAATTCTCGAGGTTTTTGCAAAAGTTTGATCATTGATGAGAAAGAGAGCATGCTAAGCCTTTATTGAAATCACATGTTTGTTTAATGTGATGTACTGAGAAGGACCTGGGCTTGATCCAGATTGGTTTTCAACATTGTCTTCAGCGCGAACGCGACTAGTCGCTTCTTAAAGATTTCAAAAAATTGTTTTTGCGCGGTCCTTTACGAAGACTTGTGTGGAGATCATTCTTGAGATTGGGTGCGCTTAGGATCGCTCTCAAGCCTCGGACTCAATCTCTTATTTCAAAACCTTGGAACTTGGATCAGAATGTTCCCAGGCGCCACAATCATGATTGTGGCCAGATTTGAAGCAGCCCGTCGAACTAGGGGCAAGAAGAGTTAGATCAAGAGCTTGTGAAGCAGATCAGGAGCACCCTCAAACTAAGGGCAAAAATGTTAGAATGTGCTCGCGAAGATCAAAGACGAAGATCGGCAAAGAATAGCCAACCGCCGAAAGGGAGGGAAAGAAGAAGACATTGCTGTAAGGACAATCGAGTTCCTAGCCAACAACACTAGGGGCGCAAATTCACCTCCATTTGGATGGACTTCTCATCGTCAGCGAAACAACAGCCATTCTCCCTGGTATTCAGATGACCTTCAGGATCTCAACAAGCCAATTTGACATGGAACAAAGCTACAACCTTTACCCTTGAGAGGCTCGCTGGGCGAAAACCCCGGGAAAGGGCGACCCGAAGGCAAGTTAGAGCTAAGAAAAAAGCAAAAGAAACAAAATATAAAAATGCAAAGAATGAAGAAAAGAGAAAGAAGAAAAAATCGAAAGAAACGTAAAAAAAAGAAAAGATGGAAAAAAAAAGAAGAAGTGAGCTCGTCAAGGTTGATAAACCCGCGCACAGGGCGGCATTGGCACAGTTTTAGAGCGTGAAAAGGAGAGGTTAACATACACGGGTGTACCTTAACCCCGAACTACGTAAGGCTTGATTCTCCGGTCTTTGGTGATACGTAGGCACCTCGATATTGTAAGTCGCAGCCGGTAAAACACTTTTCAAATCCGACTGTGTCCATGTGTTAGGTTCTGGTCATCTTGTGTACTTCTTATTATCCGAGAATTCGGTTGTGATCATCACCCTTGAGCAGGCTTGATTCGCAAATGTGCGTGCAGTGCCACTTCAGACAAGGGGCAACTTTCTTGCCATACCAACGCGCTTTGTGGCGTCTATTTCAAACAAGGGGGCAACTTTCCGGTTGCCATCAATGCGCCCGCGGCGCCGTTTTCAAACAAGGGGCAACTTTCCGTTGCATGAATAGCTTCCCCTTTCAAGTATTAGTGGGCAATTTTTCCTTCGAATCTGAGCGGGTTGTGCATCTCGAGGAGTGGGTTTCTTATGCTCGGTTGAGCAGTGGCCGTTTTGCAGAACAACAAGTTTTTTGAAGAATGTTTGACTGAAGGTTGACTGAGTTTCTCTCGAAAATCCTATTTCCATTTTTCCAAAAACTGGACCTTTTTCTTGGGACCCAAAAAGAAAATCTTTTTAGTGCTCATAGGCTTGGACTTACAGAATCTTGAATCAGAAAATCGAACAAGCATGTTAATCTAACTCTCATGTTGGTCAAAATTGTTTTAACAGAAAGCCAAAAACAAAAAATGGTCAAAATGATGAACTAGGGGCACAGTTGAGTCAGGCTTCCTGTCTGTTCCCCGTTGCCAATGCATTTGCCAGAAAGGGCACCATACTTGCCAAGAAGGGCATTCTACCTCCCAGAAAGGGGGACCACTGAAGCTGACCACAAAAGGGCTGAAAGCTCTCATATCCTCCGAGCAGTGAGGTATCAAGCCAAGTGCGAAGCACGAACTGGAATGGGGCAAGATATTCCACTCCATCGTCTGGACAGATCTGATCACGTCCAAACTCCCCAGCAAAGCATCATCAACTGATGTCAATTATAGATTTGCTACACACCCAGTCTTAGTGCAACCCCTCTGTGGGAGGAACTCACTGGCTGTGAGCGAAACAAAAAGAATCTAGCAGCAAGCTAGGGACAAGTGCCCGCAATTTCTTATTTATCCATCAACCACCCGGGGGAGGGATGAAAAAAAGAGAGATTGAGGAATAGAGAGATGTGCGCTGAGAGAAAAAGTGAGGAAAAGGACTTTTTCAGAAAAACAGAGCTTGAGGGCCGAGTGATGTGAGAATCACAAATGAGAAAATGTGGGAAACAATACCCAGAGAAGCAGGTTCCCTGTGCACGTCTGAGTGTCGTGTCTTTTTGTTTTATCTCGATTCTTGTCTTGAGTCGTTTTTGAGTGTCTGTGTTTGTGTTTAGGTTGTTTACCTTTTGTTTTCCGTTGTTGAGTCGTAGTGTGCTATGTTCAGTCGTAGGCTCAATACCCGGTCGAGAACTTATTTATCAATTTCAAAATAAAATCATTTTGCGCTCCGAGTGCCGTGCCGTTCTCCACATCTGTGCAAAACAAGATTCGTTCTTTCATAAAACCGCAGGGTTCAACCCATGTCATGTCAGAACAGTAAAACCAGGACCTATTTGAAGCTTTATGGGTTCCAAACTACAAAGCAAAAGAAAAGAGAAAATGTCAGGTATCTGAGTTTGTTTCAACTTCAGTAAGTTCTGAGACTACATTCCGTGTGTACCTCTTCGGGTCTTGCCATTACTCTGAAGTACGCGTGTGCCTCTACCTCAAGCTCAAGATCAAGTCTGCTTCAAGCCAGAATGATGATCAAAAGTGCTCTCCCTGAGTACCATTCCCTGCCAGAGGCATTGTGGCCATGTTTGCAATGAGTTCCTAGGAGACCAACTGTGACGGTGGAAACTAGAGTTCGAATGGCTGTTGCCTAGAATGCAAAGGCTCGGGATTTTCGAGACTAAAGCTTGGTTTAAATACCCAGAGGCGTGTCCTCGGCTTGAAATCTGTATGGAAGCCTCATAGTTTGAGATAGCGTGTATGCACCTCATTTCTGGATATCGAACCAACCTAGTCTGTCACCCCGTTGGAGATTAGGGAAAGTTGTGAATATGATCGGGAAGAAAGGCAACATCCAAAGTGTTCTACGTGAAGAACCCTTGTCAATATTTCAGAGCCTTTGTACTGTAAGTTGAAGGTAAGTGTTTGAAGAGCACAAGGAGAGATCCCCATCAGAGTAGAGTGGTTCATCGCCACTCACCCCATGAGGTGCTTTCTAACCCGCTATGCTTATTTATTGCGTTCCTTAAATATCATGCATTGTATTGCACTGTACCTATCAAGCTTTTTTCTCATTCATGCACGATATTGTATGTACGGTTCATTCAAAGAAGTTCCGTTTGAGATCATTTATTTAGTGTATCAATCACACTCCATTCAGTTAGTGTATCAATCACACTTCATTTATTTAGTGTATAAATCACACTTTCTTCATTCGTTTAGTGTATCAATCACACTTCATTTATTTAGTGTATCAATCAAACTCTCTTCACTTAGTGTATCACACACATTCTCATTTTCTGTATCTATCACACTTTGTGTTCACCTTTTGTGTATCCATCACACTTGTTCACTAAGTGCATCTATCATACTTTGTGTTCACCTTTTGTGTATCTATCACGCTTGTTCACTAAGGGCATCTATCACACTTCGTGTTCACCTTTTGTGTATCCATCACACTTGTTCATTAAGTGCATCTATCACACTTTGTGTTCACCTTTAGTGTATCTATCATACTTGTTCACTAAGTGCATCTATCACACTTCGTGTTCACATTTAGTATATCAATCATACTCTGTTCACATAGTGCATTTATCACACTTTGTGTTCATTTTCAGTATGTCTATCATACTCTGTTCACTTAGTGCATCTATCACACTTTGTGTTCATCCTTTTGTGTATCCATCACACTTGTTCACTAAGTGCATCTATCACACGTGCTTACTCACTTTGTGTATCTATCACACGTTCGCTTTGTGTATCTATCACACATGCACACTGTATTCACAGTGAGAATCGCAGTAATTCTCTTACACCCTTTCTGCATGTAATGTAGTTAGATTTGGGTATGCTTGCTTAAAACTGTTGCATGTTATGCTTCGTCACCGTTTTCTTTGCATGATCATGAGTTATATTCGGCTTTGTGCATATCGTTTTGTATTTTGCCCCTGTCGGCGGGCATGCCTGCGGGCACGTCTTTGTTATTTTGTTTGTTTGTCCAAGTCTTCGGCCTTGTCAAAAATGGGTCGTCTCTCGGCTTTGATACTCACTCCCGTCACTTCTTAACTTCCGAGTTCTGTCAAAGAGGGGCAACTGTAGACACCCCATTTTTGACCACCTTTAAGACTTGGACGCGACTGATGGTTTTGGAAGTTGTGCAGTGCAAAGGGTCGATTTCTTCGGCAAGAGGAGAGTCAAATCTCAACTTTATATCCCTTTTTGGACCACAACAATCTTGATCAAAAGATTTTAGACCTTAAAACCCTCTCTTTCAAAACATTTTTGAAATAAATTTTTTACGATGTTTCGAGGCTCGCATTTTGTCAAATGTTGTGCTTTTCGGTAAACCGAGCAAGGACAAAGTGAAAATGAACGAAAGAGAGATGAAATCTTTGAAAAATATTTCAAAACACTTTATTTAGGGGTTTGGAGTTGAAGAAAAGAGGAAAGGAGAGAAGAAAACTAGTTTGGGAGAAGTTTGGCATGAATCCGGTTGGATCGAATCTGCGCGGCTTCACCAAAACAGGTATAACTTTTTGCACAGGAGGAATTTTAATGCAAGGTTGGCGCCATTGGAAAGCTAACTTCTGGGGCTTCAATGTGACCACATGGAAAACAAGAAAATCAGATGGCCGACCAGCTTTTTTGGTCAAAAGTGGTTCAGTATGAATTTGGGAAGGAGAGAAAACATCTGCGCGGCTTCACCGAAACGGGCATAACTTTTTGGACAGGAGGAATTAAGATATGAGGCCACCACCGTTGGAAATATTACTTCCGGGGCTTCAATTTTCACTCAAGAATCTCCTAAGGACAAGTCTGTGTGGGGGTGATATGGTTGGTTGAAGTCTTTTTGGACCGAATCTGCGTGGCTTCACCAAAACTGGCATAACTTTTTGCACAGTAGGAATTTTAATGCAAGGTTTGCGGCATTGGAAAGCTAACTTCAAGGGCTTCATGGAAGATCAGCTTTATGGCTTTAACCTTTTGACCCCTGGTCGGCCGACCAGGGGGAGTGGCCGGCCGGCCATTTGAACTGGCCGGCCTGCTTCTTGCTTTTTGCCCTCTCTGAATGCTTTACAACTGTGCCAGCTGAGGGGCATTTGGTGCATCCTCCATACACATGTATGGAGGATCTTTGAAGCTTCCAAGAGAAGCTTTGGCCTCTCTTCTCTATAAGAGAGGCCCTTCTCTTCATATGAGGGGGTTGAACACTTTTACTAAAGCTTATAACCTCCCTCCTCCATTATCACTATTCCAAGCTCCAAAACCCTAATTTTCTTGGTCCATTTGCACTGCAACCCTAGCGCCACACCTCCATCATCCATTCCAGTACCTTAGAAGTTATTTGCAGAGGTTGAAAGCTCACCAACTTGGTCCAAAAGCTGCTGGAGGTCGGCTCTTCAAGGGTAAGTGTCTAAATTCCTGAAACTTGCATTTTTTTTGCTTCATTACTTAGTTTCACTTGCAAGTATTTATGGGCTTTGTCACAAACTAGAAAGTGTCATATTTTGAGCTCCTATTAAACTTTGTTTAAGGGCACTTTGCTGTTTGAGGTCATCTACTTCCGCTTACCCTCTATCTCTCTTTTAGGGCTATTTTTTGCATCATACTTTAGCCTTACTTGTGAACATTTTTGAGATTTGTTATAAACTGAAAAAAAGTCTTATTTTGACATCCTCTTCAAGTCTTGTTAAGGTCCCATTTCTGTTTGGGGTCATCTTCCCCCTATGCATGCTTCATCCCTTCATGATTAAGGCTATGCATTAGAGCACTTGTATTGGCCATGGTTTGGCCTCTTAGCCACTGAAATCCAGTGGATTTTCAGTGGCTTAGATGCATTTTTGAGGGCCAAAATTAGAGGGGGGTGACCCCCTTTCTCCTTGTCTTGTTTGGAGGTATTTTGGGCCTTCCAAAGGGACCCTATTTTGCATGCATCGAAGTCATGTTTCAGGCCTCATTTTGTGGGTTTTAAGGTCTGCCTTGGCTCTGTCCAAGGCCCTTTTGGCCATATTTTATACCTACAATGCATGTGTAGAACAATCCCATCCAAGGCTCTTCAAAGGAGCCTTTCTTTGCATGTTTCCTAGACTGATTTCAGGGCCTATTTTGTGAGTTTTAAGGCTGTCATAACTCATTTCCAGAGTTGATTTGATCATGCTAAGTGTCTATCTTATATGTTCTTAACAACCCCTTGAATGGCCTTCCAAAGAAGCCCCTCATTTTTGCATGCATTGGCTGCATTTCAGTGATTATTTGGGCATATTTTGGCATGTTTTATTCACTGTTTTTGACTGGTTTGATGAGTTCTCATTTTTTTCATATACATGCCATGTAAACCATGCTTGCTAGCCAATGTTGCATGCTATTTTAGTCCATCATGTTAGCATCTTTTGGCCATGCTCTAAACTAGAAATGTGCATGTTTTGGGACTGCCTTGGCGCTGTCTTTAGACTTCATGATCAAATAAGGCTTTCTTTGTATACTTGTGATTCAATGCATTGGACTAGTTTTGAGTTTCGGGGCTTATTCCATGCATCGGGTGCTATATTTCCATGTTTCGGGACCATTTAGCATTATGTTTCAGTGCTAAAAATTACATGTTTGAATGCCACGTTTCATCCTTGCCATGTTTTGGTAGAGTGGCATTCAATGCCTTTGGTTCGGTCCTCAGTTTGCGTGCATGTGTGCACACATTTCGGTCATCTCATTTTCATCTTATGGCCATTGATGTGAGTGTGGCTGAGGTCCACTCATGTTGGTGTAAGTCTATCGTGCATTGTGTATGCCATTTCGGTCCATGGCATTGTGTATGCTGAGTTGCATGTTAGAGCATTGTGTATGACATGTTACATCGAGTATTGTGTATGCCATTTCATAGCATTGCATATGCTAGGTTATAAGTTAGTCGCATTGTGTATGCCATCTCATTTGCATTGTGTTTGGGATAGGAGTTAGCCCAAGCACGGGAAACAAGGGACGTTTCGTACTCCGAGTGACGGAACGTGTCTCAATTCCCGGTCGCCGACACTCCGGATTACTCATGATGGAGTTTAGGTCTTGTTGTGTTTATATGTGCATTCATTTCATATCGTGTCGTGCAATTCGACTCCTCGGCCATCATGCATCGAGATGCGTGATTGGTGGCACGAGGATCGAGGACTACACTCCCTGAAGAGTAGTCATGCATACATATGTGAAAATACTTTGCTGTGCCCCTTTCTTGCTCTCTGTTGCAGCAAATCAAAATCAGCAGCTTTCTAAAGCCTTGCACAGCATTCCGGCATTAATTACAAACAGAGGCAAATCGGGGCACCGCAATGGATTACCGTGCCAGGCAACTCGAGCATGCATCATTCATCATTTGGAACAGAGTTGAGGCAGTCCATAGATTTATGTACTAATTTACCTGCTTTCCTAAATTAATTTGTTAATTAATTAGGGTTTTGTAATATTTAATTATTTATTCGAACTGTATTATCATTCGGACTATATTATTCTTTCGGACCCTTCGAGCGAGGGCACAATTGTAATAAGTGTGCGTGCGTGTGATGTATTTCTTCCAACCCCACGTCTTTCTCCCTTTTATTTACCAGCTTATGATGGTTAGATGAGGGCATGTTTCAATTAGCATACAGTATGATAGCATGTTTGTATCATTCATCTGTCTTACATGCACCGGGCTCGGCGCACCATACTAACTGTATTTGTATTTCAATTCCAAGTTGAATACGTGTTAGCTGTAGCATTTCATATGCCATCTTAGAATAGCCAAGCCTATCTTAGTTGCATTTTGCATGTGTTGCATTAGGCATTTCTGTATAGTTAGGATCATGCATGGATTTCTAACATAGCTTTTGTTTTGGCTTGGAGTACTTGGTAAGTTTTTTTGCTTTAGCATCCTTGCATGTGTGTGAGTGATTGCCATGATAGCATGCTTACCATGAGGCTAATTGCTTATGTGATATAACTGCCTGAATGCCTATGGGTGAAGGTTGGGTTATTTGAATTGGAACAATTCGTCAATTGCGAGTTTTAAGCCCACTTGAGAGTGGCAAATCATCATGTTTTCTAAGCTCACCTGGGGGTGACAAATCCATGTCTTAGCCTACTTATGAGTAGCACCATCAAACCAATTTCAAATAAACAAACATGAAATGTTTTGTTCCAATTTAGGCGCCCCAGTCTATACTTGTATGCTGTGCGCATCATGTAGTAAATCTAGGCTAATAATCGGAATAAGAACGCATAATGTTTTCAAAACTAGATATCAAGGTTAGTAGAGGCCGATCTTTGATCGGGCGAGCGGGGATGCTCACGAAGTGACCTTCTCCAATCGTACCAAAGTTCCCGAGCCGAGGCAATTTTGGTGATGACGGACACGTGGCCTTAGGCAACGAGTCAGGGTCTCCTAAATTTCCCAAAATAAAATATTTAGGTGGCGACTCTGTATCTGGCAAAGCAGTCCATGTTTGGCACTTCTTTCAAAAAAATCTGTTTTCAAAAACGATTTTACGTATTTGGACTCTTTGATGATTTCATCGGTCTTGCATTGCACTCTGCGAGATTAGATACAGGACCGTGACATTGAGTCCTGAACTGTAGTGAGCCCAATGAACAAAACGGGAGGGGGGGAATCATCCTCCCGGGACGTTCGGGGACGTCTACAGATGGCTAGTGAAGTCCCCATTACTTGTTGTGGCACTATTCTAATGGAACCAAACACACTAACGTTGTGTTTAGTTAAGGAATTTGGGAAGAGATTTAGAAAGAAAAAGGAAAAAGGTATGTGAAATTATGTGAAATGTAGGTATATTTTATTCACATTTCACCTACCTTTTTCTTTTCCTTTTTCAAAATTTTTCCTAAATCCCCCAACCAAACAGAGTGTAAATAATTTCTACAAGAGATAGATGTCAGTCCAATGCTAAGGTTTTGTCAAAATCTGAGTCAAGCTCTTCCAAACAGATTTTTTCTTGAACATAGGTTTGAAATTCCTTCGTGATACGTTTGGTACGAGAGAGGGGAAAGGAAAAGAAGATAAAATAAAAGAAGAGAATAGAGGGAAGAAAAGAGAAAGAAAAATAATTTCCTCTCACAACTAATATCCTGTCTCCAACTATAATACTTCGGAGCTCACAACATCAACTGTGTACTGTGGTTGACCAAAATTTCACATCCGGTGTGGAAAGATTGTCATGGACCAAATTTGGTGATTTAAATGCAAGAATAGGTGATCTGCGAACAAGCTCAATCACTTGTGAGTTGTGACATATCGAATTAACTACGTTTGCTTGGTATTGCAAAGTAAAAAGAACGACATCAAATAATACCATTGAAAAGAAAAGAAAAAATATAACCTTTTATACTCCATAACATAACAAGAAGAATGAGTACAAATAATGCAATGCATGTTTACATACCTATCACAGCACACACATATCGTTGACACATTTTTAACAACTTCCCCATTGATACTGTCATTGTAGACTCTAGTTTCAATTTCACCCTCCACATAAACCGAAGAGCTACAAAAGAGCTCCACACATTAGATAGAAGTAAAATTATGAAAAACTAAGGTTGCGTTTGGTAGTTTTGTAAATATGATTTGAGAATATGAGTTGTATTTTGAGTTTGTGAGGTTTGGAATTATGATTTGAGTGTGGAAAATTTGTTTGGTAAAGAGTTTTGAAAAGAGTTTTGATTTGAGTGGGGAATTGTTGATGTGCCATTTGATATTTGATACAAAAATTTACAACTCATAACCAAACATACAACTCAAAATTATTTTAAAGCACATAAAAAATTTTTAAAAATTCAGAAAATGTTTTTTTCGATTATATAAAAATTAACATATCAAAAAAAAAAATTCACGATTCTGGTCAACCAGCTGGACGACCGGTTAGGCAAAATTTGAAATTTTTTTTTTCTGAAAAGCGCGCCTGAGACAGAGTTCTCTGCAGAGTTTTGGAAAACTGATTCCAAAACTCCTACCAAACATGATATTCAAATGTAGGTGTAGAATTATGTTTTCAAAACACAACCAAAAGGAGCCTAACTTTCAATTGAAAGAAAAAAGGAGAAGAAAAGTGGAGGTATACTTTTTAACTAGTTGTTGTATTGCGTCAGCCCCCAATGGTTCATTATGCATAGCAATTTGATTCCACCGAGCTGGTTTTGTTTGCTCTGATAATTCTCTTATCGAACATGCCCCCTACCAACTGTAAAGATGGCCATTGGTTACAGTTTGGCCATTTCTCAAGATCTTTTGCACAAGAGCTTACCCAATTTTTCCACATATAATAGCCTGTAAAAGTGAAGAGCTATGTTACATGAACTCTTCTAAATATATTAGGTATCTACATCGAACACTTGATACTAGGTATGTGTTCAACATTAGTAATTGGAAATTCACCTAGCAAGAATATTTAGTAATTCGTATTAACCGTAAAAATATGCATAAAATCTTAATGTTGTGCATTCTGATAAGGAGCCTAGCCATGATAGCTGCCTTAGCCACAGTCAAGCTCCAGCTAACCTACAGTCCAGCTCCAGCTACCATAGTCCCACAACTGAGTTCCATCAGTCGACAGCGTCAACAGCAGCTTCAATAGCTGAGTCACTGCATCAGTTAGACAGTTAGGTAGTTACAGAGTAAACTAGAGTTAGCTGGTTTGTTATTATTTGGTTAACTTGAGCCAGAGTTACTTAGAGTCATTTAGCAATTGTGGTTTATAAATATCTCAGTCTCTGTAATTGAATATTCATTGAATTAATAGATAAGATTTGATCTTTCTGCACAGTTTCTTTTATGGTATCAGAGCTACAAGCTCTTATGAGCACTGGTTCTTGAAGGTTCATCAATGGTGTCTTCAATGCCATTTCTTAATCTGTCCTTGTTTGCTGTTTCATCCACTCCATCTTCCATACCTCCAAATATTGCACTACTCATTTCAAATTTGAATTCTTTTGTGAATGTCAAACTTGATTCCACAAACTTCATTATCTGGAAGAATCAAGTTCAGAATATTCTGAAAGCTACACAGCTTCTCAGCTTTGTTGATGGCACACAAGTATGTCCATCATCCATCATTACTGATGAACACAATCATGAGATTCTGAATCCAGAGTATACACACTGGATGATGGTTGATTCTCATCTTCTCAGTTACTTGATTACAACTCTCTCGCCATCTATCTTCACTTTTGTATTTCATTGTTCCACAAGTCATGAAATATGGAGTGTTCTTCTCAAATAATTTACATCTTTGTCAAGATCACATATTCACCAGTTAAAAAAGAAGCTTAATCATATTTTTAAAAAATGCCACACAATGGATGACTACTTGACTCAGATCAAGTCAATTGCTGATCAATTAGCTTTAGCTGCATCACCTGTTGATGATGAGGATCTGGTTTTACTAATCCTTAATGGTTTTCCTGATGAAAATAATGCATTCAAAACTGCAATCAGAACTAGAGTTGAAACCATTTCTATTGGTGAGTAATGTTCTCTGTTAAATTTTGAATCAATTCATGTTGAATCCCCATCTAAGCAAGTTCATGCTTCAGAAATTCCTTTTGTTTATCATGTTTCAAGCACTTCACATCAAGGTGGCTATAGAGGAGGTTCTTACAGAGGTCGAGGAGGAAAAACTAGCAGCAGGTCTTTTAAAGGAAATTCTAGCAATTCTAATTTTTGAGGTAGAGGTAGATCTCCTAATCATCAAGGCCAAGGTCAAACAGGATATCAATCAAGTTCTGCTACTCACTCTGCTACATCTAATTCTTCTCAAGTGATTTGCCAGATCTGTGGGAAACCAAATCACTCAACATTAGAGTGTTGGTACAGATTGGACACCTCTCTTCAATCTCCAAGAGTTCGAGCTCATCAAGCCTATGTTACTAATACTAACACATCTTCTCAGTCTGGTATTGGTTCTCCTGGTGACAGTTCTCCCAACAACACCAACTGGTTTTTAGATTCTGCAGCCACCAGTCATATCACCAATGATTTGAACAATCTCTCTTCTTATCAACCATATCATGGGCATGATCAGGTTACTGTTGGTAATGGAACTACCTTACCTACTTCTCCCACTCCCTTCTTTCCTTTTCATCTCTCAAACATGCTTCATGTACCTTCCATTTCTTCCAACTTAATTTCAGTCCATCAGCTTATTTCTGATAACCATTGCACTATTACTTTTGATAAAGATATGTTTATTATACAGGACAAGAGTACCGAGAGGGTGCTATATAAAGGTTTTCATTCCCATGGTCTCTTTCATCTTCCTAGTGCTGCTCCATCTACTGCATCTACATCTTCTTCACTAGCTTGTTTTCAACCCACTATTAATTCTTCTCATTGGCATTTTAGATTAGGCCATCATTCTTCAAGGAAATTTCAGCACATTGTTACCCATCATTTGTTACCTTATTCATCTGTTAAGGTTTCATCTGTTGTTGATAATAAAATGTGCTCACATTCTTGTGTTTCCAAAAGTCATAGACTTCCTTTTAGCTTGTCTAATTCTACAGTTAATAAACCCTTGGCCCTTATTCACTCAGATGTATGGGGGCCATTCACTTCATCTATTTCTTCATACATGTAGACACCCCATTTTTGACCGACCTTAAGACTCAAGCGTCATCGATTGAGCGCTCGGTGATTGTGCATATTGTGCTCGTTTTGAGTTTCCGAAGTTTTGGCTGGGTGCCTTGCCTCCGGGTCTCTGAACTCTTTGTGCTTTGGCTCAGTTTATGGACCAAACCTTGTTTTCCTTCCCTGGAGGGAGAGAGGGGTCTTGTAAACCCCCTTTTGTGGTCGTAGACCACTTTTCGCGCTTGGACACTAGTTTTTGATTTTTGGAGCCTTCGGCCGCGCGCCTTGTCTCGGGACCGCTTAACGTCCTCCGTTTGGCGTGGTTTTTGAACCCCACCTTGTTGCCTCTTCCTAGAGGAACACTGTGGTCCAAAAGACCACTTTTGTGGTCGTAGACCACTTTTGATGCCGGTAGACTAGTTTTCGAGGCTTTCAGCTGCGCGCTTTGCCTCCCGAACTTTCGACTTGCATCCTTTTTGGTTTGTTTTTGGTACAAACCTTGTTTTCCTTGTTTGGAAGGTGGTACAAGGGTGGAAGGCCAGTTTTTCTCCTTGGAGACCACTTTCCTCCTCGCCAACCAGTTTTCTGGTAGGCCAACTGTTTTTCTTGGTTTTTGGACCACCTTTTCTGGTCGGCCACCACACCACTACCATGCTTTCATGATGCTGACCATCTCCCACCATGGCCGACCACTTTTTGCCCTGGCCGACCACTTCAAGTGGTCGGCAGCTGGCCATCATCTTTTTGGAGATATTTTTAGGCCAACTGTGCCAGCTGGTAGGCATAGAAGCCATCCTCCATACACGTGTATGGAGGGATGGCTTTAAGCCTAAAGCTTGTCCAACAAGCTTGTTGCTTGTTCTCTATAAAGGAGAACCTCCCCCCTCCTCCTCCAGGTTCAGGTTTTTGTGTTGGAGAGATATAGATACACCTTTGTCTCTATCTTTCCCTTTACTTCATATTTGTGCTTCAAAAGTGTAGTTTTATCACACTTTAACACACAAACACACACTCAAACACCATCCTTTTGTTGCTGAGGTACCTAGGAGCTGGTTTTGGAGTTTTTGGCTTGGTTTGGGTTCAAAAAGAGTGCTGGAGTTGCAGCCTTGAAGGTGTTCATCAAGGGTGAGTTTCTAACCCTTAAAACCCTTATCTTTGCTTAAGCTTTTGAACCTATTTGCATGTTGTTTTTGGCTTGACTTCCTACTGCAAAAAGTTCTGATTTTTATTCCTTAACATGTTTGTTTAAGGTCTCTTTTGTGTAGGGGGTAGCCTACCCCCTCTTAGGCCTTGTTATGCCTTGTTTTGAGCCATCCCTTTAGGCTCTTGTTTTAGTCTTTGCATGACCTTTCTACCACTGAATTCTAGAGGAATTTCAGTGGTGGAAATGGTGTTTTGAGGTCCCAAATAGGAGAGGGACATCCCTTCTCCTTGTGTTCTTGTATGCTTGCTTTGAATGCCTCATGTTTGAGCATGTTTGTTAAGCTTGTGTTGGCCACATCTCAGCCTATTTTAGGCCTTATTTCAGCATGACATACCACTATTTTGACTTGGTTTTGTCATCCCATGCATGCCTTGTACACTTGTAGTGTAATCCTCATAAACTAGTCTTGTATGCTTCATGAAGTAACATGTCATTCTAGCTTGTTTTGAGTCCATCTCAGCATGTTCTTGGCGTTGTTTTGCCATCATATACCTTTGTTAAGGTTTGGTTTTGTCATCCCATGCATGCTCCATGCACTTGTAGTGCAATTCCATGAATTAGCCTACTGTGTATCATGCTTTAGATTGTTATTCTAACATGATTTTGGCTTAACTCTAAGAAGCTTTTGTCCATGTTTTAGCATGCTCTAGCTCTGATTTGTGTTGTTTTAGTCATGCATGCCATGCTTTGTACAGTTATAATGCATTCTAGCTTGTTAGCTTTGTGTATCAAGTCCACTAGCATGCATTGCTTAGCCTCTTTGAATGATTTGGCATCATTTGTTATGAGATTTCAGTGCATGTTTCATGGTCATACACTCTCATCTTTCACTCTTTCAATGTGTTGGAGGGTTTGCCCTTTATGCCTTAAACATGAGCCATTGCGCATGCCTTCATGCCTAAGCTTGCGAGCTATCATTTCAGTGTGTTTTTTGGGTTATTTTGCCATGATATAACTCTTATTTTTGTTGGCGAAGCCATCTCATGCTTAGTCTTGGTAGGTGTAGTGTAATCCTCCCTTTTGGCCTTGCATATTCCATGCTTTATGCCCTTCATGCTAGCTCGTTTTGGCTTCCTTCCATACATGTTTTAGACTCATTTTGCCATGTTCCAGGATTGTTTTGGGTTTCCTTTGCCATATGCTTCATGTTTTGCATAATTGTAGTACAAATGCCTATGCTAGCTTCAACCTTCGGGCACCATAGCATGCTTCATTTGTGTTGTTTGCATGATTTAGCATCACTTAATATGACATTTCAGAGCATATAGACTTGTCATGTTCCCACTTCATTCACTCTTTAAGTGCATTTGAGTGTTATGTATTGTTACCTTGTTTATGGCCTAGTGTGTATGCTTGCATGCCTAGACATTTAAGCCCCCATCTCAGCATATTTTGGTCTTTGTTTTGACCTACTTGAGCTATGTCCATGATTGGTTCATGCATTTATTCCATTTATTACATGTCCCCTTTGTAGCCCTCTTTGCTAACTCTAATGCTTTAGGTCCTTTACATGCTATACTTGTATTATTTGGATGATTTGGCATCATTTCATACCTTATTTCAGTGCACTTAGTGTTGCTACACTTCCACATTTGTCACTCTTTGAGCACTCTTGAGAGTTATGCTCTTATGCCCGGTCAATGGGCCTTTGCATTGTGCATGCATTTACTTTGTACTTCATGCCTTAGTTTCATCATTATGGCTGCTGATTTGGGCATGAGCGAGGTCTGTCCATTCTTGGTTTAAGTCCATTTAGCATGTTTGTTTGCATGTTGTTTGCATGCTTATGTTACATTGCATTGCATATGCCATGTTGTTCATTGCATTGAATATGCTATGTTGTTCATCGCATTGTGCATGCTCATCTTACATCGCATTGTGTATGCATGCCATTAGCATTGGTAGTTTGATCATGTTGCATTGCATGTTGTTGCATGCTTGTCCCTTGCATGATCATTGTGCATGCTTATGTTGCATTACATTGAGTTACATGCATTACATCGTATTTGGCGTACTCGTGTTGCATTATGTTTGGATTGGGCATTAGTCTAAACACGAGAAACGAGGGACGTTTCATACTTGAAGTGATGAAACATGCCTCAATTCTCGATCCCCGACCCTCTTGATCATACATGATAGAGGTCAAGGCTTTATGTGTTTATGTGTGCATTCATTTTACATTGAATTGTGCAATTTGGCTTCTCGGCCATCATGCATCGAGATGCGTGATTGGTGGCCCAAGGGCCGAGAACTACACTCCCTTGAGCTCATGAAATGATAGGGAGGGTAGTTGTACACACATATCTTGCAAATACATTGCCATGCCCTTTCTTGCTCTCTATTGCAACAAACTGGAGAAGTGCAGCAAAAACTGGCTAGCCAGCCAGAAAAACTAGTTGGCCGACCACTTTTTCTGGTCTGCAGCAACAATAAGTGGTCGGCTAGTGGCTGGAAACACCCCTAGGTTGTCGGCAGCCCTCCCACAGGTCCCCAAGGTGAGTTAGAAGCTTTCTGGAGCTTGGTGCAAGGTTCTGAGAACAATTGCAAACAGAGGCAAGTTAGGGCATCGCGAGGGATTTCAGAACGAGGTGACCAGGCATGCATACTCTTCTCCCTCTGAGGACATTGCTTTACTGCTTTCCTTAGCTAGTTTATGCTTTGGTTCTGTACCTAAGTAGTTAATGCGTTTAGCTGCTTATTTGTGTTGTAATAACTAGTTAGTTAACTTGTAGGTTAATTGGCTTCGTTTTGTACTTAATTAGTTAACTTGTTAGTTAATTAGTTTTGTGATGTAATAATTAGTTTAATTAGCGTAGATTAACTAGTTAGCTTCTTATTCAGATCCTCCGTCGAGAGGGCCAACTGTTGTAATAAGCGTGCGTGTGTGTGATGCATGTCTTCCAACCCCCATTTCTTTCTCCCTTTTACTTAATCGCTTACGATGGTTAGTTTTAGGGCATATTTTGATTAGCATCCTTATGCTTCGCATGCGTGCATTCATTCATCTGTCTTGCATGAACCAGGCTCGGCGTATCATACTAACTGCATTGTATTTCAATACATTTACTTGAATACGTGTTCAAACAGCATGTTATCAAGTTGCATTTCGCATGACATCTTAGAATAGCCAAGCTTATTTTTGGTTGCATTTTTGCATGTGTTGCATTAGTCATTTTAACATGAACTAGGATCATGCATGATTTCTAACTAGTTCTCTATTTTGGCTCGGAGTACACTGTGAGTGTTCACGCTTTAGCGTATTGCATGGGATGTGTATGTTGCCATGTTTAGCATGCTTGTCATGAGGCTAACTGCTTAAGTGTTTAACTGCCTGAATGCCTGTGGGTGAAGGTTAGATTGTTTGAATTAGAACAATTCATCGAAATCCTCGTCTTAGCCTACTTGCAAGTAGCAAACTTCAAAATCATTTTCACAAACGAATATGCAATGTTTTGTTCCAACTTAGGCGATCTAGTCTATACTTGTATGTTGTGCGCATAACATAGTAATTCTAGGTTAATAAACGGAATAAGAACATATGTGTTTTTTAAAAAAAAATATCATGCTTAGTAAAGGCCGATCTTTTGATCGGGCGAGCGGGGGTGCTCATTGTATGACCTTCTCCTCTCGTACCCAAGTTCCTGAGCTGAGGCAACTTTGGTGATGACAGACATGTGGCCTTAGGCACAAGTCTGGGTTTCCTAAATTTTCCTAAAATAAAATATTTAGGTGACGACTCTGTATCTGGCAATGCAGTCCATGTTTGGCACTTCTTTATAAAAATCAGTTTTCCAAAACGATTTGTCGGATTTGGACTCTTTGGTGATTTATCGGTCTCACATTGCACTTTGTGAGATTAGATTCAGAACCGTGACATGAGTCCGAACTTGTAATAGCCTAAAGAACAAAACGGGATTCGCGTGTGGAGCCGGGGAGTTCTCGAGGCGGTCTACAACACAAATATTATGCGCTGTTCATTGATGATTACAGTAAGTGTTAAGAAGTGACAATGTTAGTGAATATCTTAGCACCAAGTTTCATGATTTCTTAAAGAGTCAAGGCATCCAACTTCAGTTGAGTTGTTCTTACACACCTGCTCAAAATGGAGTAGCAGAGAGGAAGCATAGACATCTCATAGAGACCACCATTGCTCTTATGCATCACTCTTCACTGCTGATTGCTTATTAGCTTGATGCTCTTGCCATATCTGTTTTTCTCATTAATAGACTTCCTACTGCTAAACTAAATTTTCTCACTCCTTTTGAAGTGTTGTACCAACATGCTCCTGATTATACACTGCTTAGAACCTTGGGTTGCAGATGTTATCTATGGCTCAAACCTTATGCTACACACAAACTCCAACCTAGGTCAGTGTCTTGTGTGTTTCTTGGTTATATTCCATCTACTAAGGGCTATAGGTGTCTTGATCCTGCTACTGGAAAAATTCATGTTTCCAAACATGTTGTTTTTTATGAACATTTCTTTCCCTTTGTTTCTTCTCCACCAATTAAGCCTGCACCTCCTTCTTTGTCCTGGTTGAGCCCATTTTTCTGGTCTGATCAATCTTCGTCCCATAGCTCCTCTGTGACTTCCCCTACAGCTCTTCTTACTGCAGTTAAGTCACCAATTCCAATTGTTTTTGGTCAATTTGATTCAGTTCAGTCCTTTTCTAGGCCTACCTCACAGTCTGGTCTTCAGTCTTCTGTCCCATAGGTTGTACACCAGTCTGCTGCTCCTGCAAATTTGTCTGTCCCAGCACCATCTGTCCCACAATCTGCTGCTCTTCTTAGTAGTCTGCCTTCTGTTATAGCTCAGTCTACTGGTTTGCCTCAATCTGCTGCTGATTTGTCTCTGTCTACTGATTTGTTTTCCCCTTCTTTTATTTCCAAGTCCACTTCTCAGCCTCAAATTCCCATTTCTTCTTTGTCTGTTCTTTTACCTTCTCTTCCCCTTACTTCAACTCACTCTACTCACTTCATTTCTCCTCTTAATACTCATCTCATGATCACTAGGTCTAAATCTCAGCATCATTGTTTTCTCACTTCTTCTGATCATATTGAGCCTTAATCCTATCAAGAGGCTTCTCAGTCCAATGCTTGGACTGCTGCCATGAAGGATGAATACACTACCTTGCTCAGACAAATCTTCCACCAACCAAAAAGGCTATCGGTTGTAAATGGGTGTTTCGTCTTAAGAAGAATTCTAATGGTACTATTGCTAGGCATAAAGCCAAACTGGTTGCCAATGGCTTTCTCCAAACTGAGGGCATTGATTACTTTGAAACATTTAGTCCAATAGCCAAACAACCCACTATCAGACTTCTTTTATGCTTGGCTCTTCAGTTTTAGTGGTCTATCAAACAACTGGACATTTCCAATGCTTTTCTTCATGGTATCCTAGAGGAAGAGGTCTACATGCATCAACCCATTGGTTTTGTTGATCAAACTAATCCTTCCATGGTTTGCAAACTGAATAAAGCCTTGTATGGGCTCAAACAAGCTCCTAGGGCCTGGTTTTCTACATTTTCTTCTTTTCCTCTCACTCACGGTTTTAAGGCAAGTCATTGTGATTCATCTTTGTTTGTTAAGAAGACTCTACACTCTATCACTATCTTTTTAATTTATGTTGATGATATTCTACTTACAGGAAGTGATCCTTCCTACATTTCTACTCTCATTACTAAGATGCATTCTACCTTCTCTATGAAGGAATTGGGGCTTCTCAACTATTTCTTGGGTATCTCTGTTATTTCTTTTTCTTCAGGATATTTCTTATCCCAAAAGAAGTATACTACTGAAATCTTAGTTAAAACTGGTATGACTAATTGCAAGTCTTCTCATTCTCCTATGACTCTCAAATCTTCTACTGATCAAGCAGATTTACCCTTCTCTCAGTCTTCTCTCTATCGCAGTCTTGTTGGTGCCTTACAATCCCTTACTATCACTCGACCTGACTTAGCTTTTGTTGTTAACCATGCATGCCAATTTCTCCAGACTCCTCTCACCAGTCATTTTGCTTTGGTTAAAATAATTCTCAGATATCTAAAAGGCACTTTTCATCAAGGTCTCTAGTTTACTCCTAGCCCTCTTACCTTACATGCTTTTTTTGACTCAGGTTGGATAGGGCGCTCATTTGATCGAAGATCAACAGCTGGTTATTGTGTGTTTTTGGGTCCTAATTTGATTTCTTGGTCTGCCAAGAAACAACCTACTGTGTCCAGATCATCCACTGAAGCTGAATATAGAGCTCTTGCTCAAACTGCTGTTGCACTGAGCTGGCTTGGAATGCTATTGTCTGATCTTCATATTTCAGTTCCAGCGCCCACCCTCTGGTGTGATAATCTGTCTATAATTTCCTTATCCAATAATCCTGTGTTTCATGCCATGTCTAAGCATATTGAGGTCAATTACCATTATGTTCGAGAAAAAGTTGCAGCCAAGAAACTTCTTATTCATCACATTTCATCTATGGACCAGCTTGCTGATTTATTTACCAAGTTTCTCTCATCTCCTTGGTTTCTGTATCTTCAGACCAAGCTTCTGGGACATTTCATCCCTCTTAGCTTAAGGGGGCATGATAAGGAGCCTAGCCATGATAGCTGTCTTAGCCAGAGTCAAGCTCCAGCTACCATAGTCCAACAACTAAGTTCCATCAGTCGACAGCTTCAACAACAGCTTCAATAGCTGAGCCACTCCATCAGTTAGATAGTTAGGCAGCTACAGAGTAAACTAGAGTTAGCTGGTTTGTTATGATTTGGTTAACTTGAACCAGAGTTACTTAGAGTCATTTATAAATATCTCAGTCTCTATAATTGAATATTCATTGAATCAATAGATAAGATTTGATCTCTCTACAAAGTTTCTTTTACATTCAATATACTCTATGACATCTTGTGAGAACCATTGCACCTATAAAATGAAAGAAGTGTATTAAGAAAGGTCATTGTGTCCTTTAACATGAGAATTATATAAATCGGACATACAAACACATACTCACATGCTATGTTACATGGACTTTTCTATTTTTCACCAAGTACCTGTGTCCACTAGATATATCAAGGATAAAAGTGTGGAATGTGTCTGACACCCGTACCTAATTTAGACAATTGCATCCTCTAACTTTTACAATAGTCGAAGAACAAGAAATTCACACTTGGTAGAAAAGAAACATTTATAACCTAACATAGATGAGAGAGATAAAAGTTACACATGTTTTCTAAATCTTATTCAATTTCAAATATATTTCTACATAATTTATAACATCTTATCTAAAATATTATGTAATATGTAATATATATATGTCTATAACAAGTCTCCATACCCCTATCCTATTTTGGATACATACCTCAATATCTTATTATTTAAGTCTATGAACACTACAACAAAAGACAGATTTGGTGACTGACTTTTTAGTCGCCAAAGGTCCAATTTTGGTCGCCAAAACATTTTGCCGACTAATATTTTTGGTTACCACCTTTGTCGTTGAAAGATAGTCGGGGAAAGTAATTGGCGACTTAAAAAATTTTAGTCGCTAAAAGCACATAATTGGTGACTAATAATTTAGTCACCAAAAGTGTTTCAACAAAATTTAACATGACATTTTCAGCGACTAATATTTTTGGTCGCCAAAACCTAAACTGTTTAGCTACTAAAACTTTAGTCACCTAAGGTGTAACATTTTCTATTTGGATACTAATATTTTAGTCGCCTAAAGCACTTTTCAGCGACTAATAATTTTGTCGCCGAAGCTTAACACTTTCGTCACCTAAGGTCCAATATTTTCTGTTTTGACTATTAATAGTTTGGTCGTCAAAAGTGTTCTTCATTTTTTTTTTTCCGGCTACTAAATTATTAGTCGCTTGAAGTCTTATTTGTTATGGCTACTAAATATTTAGTCGCCAAAAGATTTGTTTTCATTTAATTCTTTTTTTTAGTTACTAACTATTTAGTTGGCAAAAATACTGACTTTTTTTTTTGGTTGCCAATTTTTTAGTCGCCAAAACATCATTTTATGTTTTTTTTTTTTTTTAATTTGTCCACACCCACAACTTGTATATATTCCATGCAACCTGTACGATATATACAAACCGGTTTATACATATATTATCACTCATTCAACAATCTACATCCATTTCACTTCCAACCATCTAAAAATTAATATCTTCAAATGTCAATAATTCAATACAAATCAAATACATTAATTCCAATTTAAAATAATAACTCCGTACATAACATAAATGATCATAGGGAAATTTCATCCTCCGTATACAAAAATATATTTACTACTATGCCAAATGACCATTTGGCATGGTACAAACTACGATGGTAATATGTACCACGACAAAAGGTAATCAGTAGATCACGACATCAATTATCTATTCGAAGGCAAAAATATTATGTACCCTGTCAAAATTATTCTATACAATTAATACAAACCTACACAAAAAGCAAAGGACGACAAAAATGCAGAAGTTTACAAAGGTGTAAATTGTCATATGTCCACAAAAATGGAATATCCACAACTCCATGCCAAAAGCCATCTAAAAAAAAAAATACACCAATTAGGTCCATATATAGCATTTGAGCATAATGTCACACCCCTTGTAACTGTAATATAACTTTATCCTAACATTCATAATTTGATATTGGTTTAACAATTTTGTTCCTCATGATGAAACAATGACACCAATTACAATCAAAATGTTGAAGATTTATTGGATGTCAAACTTTCTCTTTTTCGAATAAATTTAAGACATTTTCGGCTCTAACTCCCGACCTACATGTGCTAATTTCATTCTGTCTATTTTCATAGGTCCTATTTGTCATGGGGAAGCTAGTTGTGACATCCGTATGGTGCTTCGGGGGTTGTTTCACATTTTAGCCGTCTTAACGCCCTTTTTCGGTTAAATTTATGGCATTTTCGGCTCTAACTCCCAACCTACATGTGCTAATTACATCCCGTCTGTTGTCACAGGTTCTATGTGTCATGGGGAAGCTGGTTGTCACCTCCATATGGTGGTTCGGGGGCCGATTCACATTTTCGCCCCCTTAACGCCGTTTTTCGGTTAAGTTTATGGCGTTTTCGGCTCTAACTCCCAACCTACACGTGCTAATTACATCCCGTCTATTGTCACAGGTCCTACTTTCCATAAGGAAGTAGGTTGCGACATTCGTACAGTGGTTCGGGGGCTATTTTGCATTTTTGCCCCCTTAACGCCCCTTTTCGGTTAAGTTTAAGACGTTTTCGACTCTAACTCTCCCAACGTACACGTGCTAATTACATTCCGTCTATTGTCATAGGTCCTACTTGCCGTAAGAAAACTGGTTGTGACATTCGCACGGTGGTTTGGGGGCTGTTTTGTATTTTCACCCCTGTAATGCCCTTTTTCGATTAAGTTTAAGGCGTTTTCGACTCTAACTCCCAACCTACACGTGCTAATTACATCCTGTTTGTTGTCACAGATCCTACTTGCGATGGTGAAGGTACTTGTCACATCCGTATAGTGGTTCGAGGGTCGATTCACATTTTCGCCCCCGTAACGCCCTTTTTCGATTAAGTTTAAGGTTTTTTCGCCTCTAACTCCCAACCTACACGTGCTAATTACATCGCATCTGTTGTCATAGGTCCTACTTTCCATGGGGAAGCTGGTTGTGACATCCGTATAGTGGTTCGGGGCCGATTCGCATTTTTGCCCCCTTAACGCCCTTTTTTGGTTAAGTTTAAGGCAGTTTCGGCTCTAACTCCTAACCTACACGTGCTAACTACATCTCGTCTATTGTCACAGGTGCTATTTGTCATAGGAAAGCTAGTTGTCTCATTCGTACGGTAGTTTGGGAGCCGATTCACATTTTCGCCCCCTTAATGCCTTTTTTTGGTTAGGTTTAAGGCGTTTTTGGCTCTAACTCCCAACCTACACATGCTAATTATATTTTGTCTGTTGTCACAGGTCCTACTTTCCATAAGGAAGCTGGTTGTGACATCCGTACAGTGGTTCGAGGGCTCTTTTGCATTTTCACCTCGTAACACCCTTTTTCGGTTAAGTTTAAGGCGTTTTCAGCTCTAACTCTTAATGTACACGTGCTAATTTCATATAAAACCCTAGGGCAAGTGTGAGAAATGAGGAAATAAAGGAAAGGAGAGAGAGAGAGAGAGAGAGCTCCATCGACAGATAGAGACAGAGACTGAGAGCAATAGAGACGAAGAGAGACTGAGAGCAACAGAGCAAAAGAAACATACCTATAATTAAGTGGCGTTGGTGCTTTGCAGGTGGCGGTGACGATGTGTGACAGTCTCTTTCGCCGGTGGTCAACGACAGTAGTGAGCGGGGTGAAGCTTGGTAGTGTCGAAAGAGAGCGAAATTTGTTTGAGACAGTGTATATCGTGTGAGTGTGGATGAGATACAGACATATCGGGCGCCAAATTATATTTGTGTCCCTCTAAAAAACAAAATATCAACTTTTAGGGACTATTTCACATTTTTGTCGCCAAATCGAATTGAATAACGACAACCAGTTTTGTAGCCAAAAGATTATGTATTAGCGACTAATATATTGGCAGCCAAAAGTATCTTTTGGTAACTAAACTACATTTTTGTCGTCAAATCAGCTTGTTCTGTGACTAAACTTAGAATTAGTAGCGTAAAATATTAACTTTTGGCGACTAATTGTTTTTTAGTTATAGGCGACTAAAAAAAAAATTAGTCGCCAAAAGGACTATTTTTGGCGACTAAATTTGTTTTGGTCGTCAAATGTGTAAATTCTTGTAGTGGAAAGTCTAATGTGTGGATACGCACTCATACCCGACACTCATATCCGAATCCATGTAACATAACCCATACATGACACCCAAACTTAACTCCATCTAACATAGGTAAAGAGCAATCCTTGAAGGGTTGAACACTGGGTATTTTATGATTGGGAATTTATCCGCTGGGTAATTCGAACAATACCCATTGGATAATCGGTGCGAATTGGTATGTATTTTGGATAACCCGAGTTGAAAGAGTAAAGCTCGAGTTTGAGAAGGGTTTTAGGTCGAGTAGTCCGTTTTGTGACGAGTAGTAATGGATTCGAATCGGATCAAATATCATCTCGGTATGAAATTTTTTAGCTAGATTATGGGTCATCAATTTTATGTGATTGAGTTAAATACTATAAGTCTACCCTTTTTTAAGAGATATTTACTAGGAAATCTCATCTCACAAACAAGTACTTCAATTAATTTCAATTTTTTTTTCCTATTAATCTATTAAGGCCTATTAGTGGAGAGTTTATTTCCTTGTAGTACTGTTTTCGGTTTTGGTTGTGTTTTGATGGACGGTTATACCCTTTTATTAATGTGAAAGGTATAAAAAACTCTTTAATATATGTTTTTTTTAAATGTGACATTCTAATGTGGCGGGTATGACATGACATACTAAAAAATTCCTTAGTATACTTTTCTCAAATATGACACTCCAATGTGGCGGGTATGATGTGACACACTAAAAAATTTCTCAGTGTACTTTTTTTAAATAACACTCCTATAGGACGGGTATGATGTGACACACAATGTAGCGGGTATGATATGACACACTAAAAAACTCATTAGTGTAATTTTTTTTCCAAATATAACACTCTAATATGGCGGATAAATGAGTCATTACATATCTAAAAGGAATAAATAGATTACACAAATATATATATATATATATAGGACTACATGCATCATAAGTCAAAACTATAAGACTTATTGATCAATCTCCCCTTTTTTAATGCATCAAAAAATTCTAAAATGGTTTTTTTCCAATATTTTGCTTAGTTCTTGATAAGAAGAACATGAGTAATATAATTTGTCAAATTGACTTATTCTTATTGTATCATGCATGCCCTTATAACTACATAGAAAATTAAAATTAAATTAAATATCATTGTTCTATTATTGTAATATAAACATAGTAGACCTAATATTAAAATAAAATATTTGTAAGACGTATTAAAAATTAAAAAGAAGTAAACTAGCTATTAACTTAAATTAATACCTAATTCTTAACAATTAATATTTTGCATTATAAAATTATAGTATAATTTCTCAACATTCTTAAGCTCATATGTAACCGAGCACTGATAAAAAAAATTTAAATGTATTTTTTACAAACGTATCGTAGTTTTACCTTGTATCTTATTTTTTAAAATTTTGTTGCATCGCCGTATTTGTATCTGTATCCGTATCCATGCATCCTAGAAGGAAACAAATTCTAAGAATCTTAATTAAAAATTCTAGATTACTAAGAAATATATTAAATGGAAAAAAAACATAAGAATCCTAATTTTTTTAATTAAACTATAAATTAAATATTAACGAGATAAATAAATTTATAAAGTTTCCATAAATATTTTCCATAAATATTTATGAACATTCCACGTCACATTCATTCAACACTTTCATATGAATACTTTACACATCATTACAACTGTATTAAAGTTCTCAAATTAGAACTCTCAGATATTATTAAGAAGATAAGATAAACTAGAAACTATTGAGCCAAACTCCTATTCGAAGCATGCTACCATCCACACTTTTGGCACGTAGGACTGACCTTTTAAAGTTCATCCTGGTCATGGTCAGCAGCAGGCTTAGTGTGATCATGAACGTCAAGACCATAGTTTTTGCGAGGCAAGATGTTAGTTAAAGAAGGCCAGTTTTCCCTGATTTTCTTCACGCCATCAATGATGTAGTCATCTGTGGTGCCAGGAGCAAAGTTGATGAGTGCGTAATAATCTTTTTTGAATAGGTATGCCTCATTAGTCCTGTGTGAAGCAAATGCTGCATCAATTCCACTTTCGAACATGGTGTTTCTCAAACTAGCAAAGCCTTGAGTGATGGTACGGACGGCGATGAGGTGGGAATTAAAACCATAGTTTATAAGAGCATAGTGGTTGTCTTTGAAGAGGTAAGCTTCATAACTTGTGGTTGCCTCAAAGGCGGCGTCTACGTCATTTTTGAACACCGTCTCTTTCAAGAAGGGGAACATGGCAGTAATGGTCATCGGGCCTTTGATTATTTTATCGTTTTTGGTGTCTGGTGCGTAGTTAATCTGTGCACAGAGATTCCCTGAGAAGATGAACGCTTCATCACTATTATGAGACCCAAAAGCGCAATCTATTCCATGTTCTGCATGATAAGCTACATCAGTCCAAGCCAGATCAGTCCAAGCCAGATCAAACAGATCAGTCCAAGTCAGATCAAACAGATCAGTCAAAGACAGCATCAAAGACAGAGCCATCCAAGCCATCTGTTGAGAACAATCAAGAGCTGAGCACGTGTATAAAATTGAGACAGTTATCATCTACTTGTGGTGGTTAGAATAAATCTGTTAGGCTGTTATCTAAACTCAACTATAGTTAGTTAGTTAGGATATTGAGTTAGATAGTTATAATTTCTGTATAAAAAGAAAGCTGTAGTTGTATGTGTTTAGATAGATTTTCTTTTGAAATGAGAATCTGATATTTTCTGATATTTTCTAAATTCCTTTATGGTATCAGAGCCTTTTGAGCTCCATCGAGCATTCTATCTTCAACAACATCCAGTAATGGCAGCAAATCTGCAAGAAGCTACTGTAAGAAACCTACAAGCAACAATGGCAGATTCGATCTCTGTTCTTGGTTCTGCAGATATCTCCATGTTACCTTCAAATCTCACTCTTCTTATTTCCAATCTCAACTCCTTTGTTCCAATCAAACTTGACTCTACAAACTATATCATTTGGAAGAGTCAGTTTCAGAATATCTTGAGAGCTACAAAGCTACTAGGCTTTGTTGATGGTTCTATATCCTGTCCTTCATCTACAATCCATGATGCACACGGCAATTCTGTTCCAAATCCAGCATTTACGCATTGGATCACCATTGATACACATTTATTGAGTTGTCTTACTGCTACACTTTCCCCATCCATCTTCACATCTGTTTTGCACTGTGGAACAAGTACAGAGGTATGGAATACCCTGGCTACTCGATTTACATCTCTCTCTCGATCTCATATTCATCAGCTAAAGAACAAGCTCAATCATTTGACAAAGAAGAATCTCACTATGGAGGATTACTTGAATCAAATCAAGGCTGTTTCTGATCAGTTGAGTTTGGCTGGTTCACCAATTGAAGATGAAGATTTAGTTTTACTCACCTTAAATGGAGTTGATGCAGCAGAGGCGTGAGGCATGGGGAGCTGTAACAACAGAGACGTGGGTCTTGGCAGAGGCATGGGTTGCTGATTGGACGTTGGTTGGAGGGGTTCAGGCTGCTTGGGTGTTTGTAGTTTAGTTCTTGTTATTAGTTTGTTTTGGGTCTTGTTTTGTTTTTTGTTTGGTTTGGGTGATTTTGTGGGTTTTTATGTGGGGATTCATGTATTTTAATTTCCTAGTTAAGTTCTTCTTAACTTTTTAATTTAAAAAATCGAGAGGCTTAGGGGTTGGTTGTATGGATACGAGTAGAAGTAGTAGGGGCATTTTTATACTTCTGAATCTCTCTCAATGCATCTCATCTTCCTGTACTTTTAATTTCATGCTGTTAAATAAATTTTTTCTTTCCTGATCAAAAAAAAAGTAGTAATGGTTAGATCCACTCTCCTCCGACGTCTTCCATTTGGGTCCTGATCGTAGCAGTAACTTACCGGGTTTTGAATGTTGAGCAACCTTGATGGATCTGGATTGAAGTTCCAATTTTGTATTAGTTCGTTATTTACTCTCTGTCGACTTGTACCCGCGGTGCTACCAGTAAGAGTGAAGAGTTGGGCAGACCGAATATATTGAGGGGCAATGCCAGCAACAAAGGTGACCTCGTCTTGGGCACGATGTCGATAACGATCACCAAGAGTCTCAGCAACCCAAATGCCACCAGAAGCATATATCGTATCGATATACTTGTCTCTGTGTCCCAGGGTTGAGCCTGGGATGCCAACTACTGTCAAGCGTGGTGCTAACGAAGGTGTGGGTGGCAGGCCGTTTGGAATCAAGAGGTCTACCAGCATCATGGATGTAGTGATCCAAATTGAAGAAAATGTTGTCGGGAGTGCCTTGTTGACGCCTTGCTTCGAATCCATTCTGAAGGACCTCCTCATAGGGGGTAACATCCCAGTGAAAGACATGGCGGAGGATCTCGTATTCTTCATTGTTACTTCTGTACTCGATGTCAGGCAGAGGGGGAGTTAGAACATGACAATTAGGCCTCGTTTGGGAACAGGCTAATTTAGTAACTTTTTGACTATTTGGCTAAAATATGAGCTAAAAAAAACTAGTATGTTTGGGATGACTTTTGACTTTTTACGAAAAGATGTGCAAAAAGTAGAGAGAAAAGAGAATTTTTGACTTTTTGGTATGAGTTGTTGGCTTTTTGGCTAATTTAGTAACTTTTTGACTTTTTGGCTAAAAAGTTCCGTTGCCAAATGAGGCCTTAGTGTAGTAAACAGTTTCTACCAAAAATTGAGCTTCATGCTCGTCTTCTTCATTAACAGTATGACGGAAGAACGATTCACATCCTCTCCATGGTGAATCCAGCACGATCGACATTTTCTTCTCTTTACCCTCTAAATAAGATATTGAACCTAGTGTTAATTTGGTCAAAAACGTAAGATATTGAACCTAGTGTTCATTTGGTTAAAAACATCATACAAAAACCATGTTGTATATGATCTCTTTGCATCAAATTATCAACAACATCATAAAACTTCAACCCACTGGAGATAATAACATAAAGACTACATCACCTTAAATCGGGAATTAATAAAAACCCAATAAACTTTGATGCTCAATGGGTAAGATAGAGGCCTTTCGAATAGAGAATAGAGTAGATAGATTGAGACTCAATGAGTAAGATTAGAGGTCTTTGGGATAGAGAATATAGTAAACAGATTGAGGCTTGTCTTGAAACAATGATAAAACTTCGAGAACTATTTTTTTTTTTTTTTTTTTTGTCATATACAAACAATCAGATTTCTCCTTGTACATGTTATATTTATAAATTAATAATTTTTGTTTGTATATAGATGCATAATTGTTTTACAGATCAAGAACAGATAAAAATAAGAAGCATTCAAGAAGAAGAGTTATTTAGCTACAACAAAAATCAATATTTGAATTACCTTTCTCAATATATAAAAATCTGCTTATGTAAAAAAATCAAACTCTTCATAGATTTTTTTTATTTTTATTTTTTTTATGTGAAGAGTTTGATTCAATCAAATCCCTAGATTTTTACATAGAAGACAAACACATTTTTGTAAACAATTAGATCTTTTTGTATATATATCTTGGTTAATGTAATAATGCAAAAAAAAAAAAAAAC
>NW_021025025.1:190960-255039 GCF_004153795.1 Camellia sinensis
TAAAAATGCAAAAAAAAAAAAAAAAAAAAAAAAATCAAACTCTTCACCTAAACAAACAGATGTACACCAACCAAATGTAAAAAAAAAAAAATTAAAAAAAAAATCAAAAAATCAAAAAATAATAAATAAATCAGTTTGGTTTGTTATGCTTGATTGTTTCCAGAAGAACAAATAAAACAAAAACCACTCAAGAAGAATGATTATTTAGCTACAACCAA
Organism: Camellia sinensis; assembly: GCF_004153795.1. Lineage (NCBI taxonomy): Eukaryota > Viridiplantae > Streptophyta > Magnoliopsida > Ericales > Theaceae > Camellia > Camellia sinensis. The sequence goes on from NW_021025025.1 coordinate 191,179, forward strand.
AAACATCTATAAAAAAATATAAATAAAAGAAATCGAGCCCTTGACAATAACAATGAAAAAGTTTCAAAAAAGCTATGAAATAGATTATTTGTAAATATTTACATTATTTTCTTGATCAAGAACATATAAAACAATAAAAAAATTTACATATATATATATAAATTGACTTCGAAAAAAAAAGAAAAGGGTAAGTCCAAATTCAACAAAAATCAGTGAAAGGGCTGCAAATACTTTAGATAAAAATCGTACATGGAAAACTCTATAAAAACCCAAAAAAAAGAGCAAAGTAAAAGGAAATGGTAATTATCACCGGAAAGAAGCTTTGGCAATGGAAATTGGCCAAAAAATCAAAGTAGATCTACACTTGCAAAATCAGGGCTCCTTCTTCTCTCTATCGATGTGTTGAGCAACAAATGGGTGGTTTGCTGAACCCTAAAGTATATATATATATATATATGTGTATTAAAGCATCTCCAACGGTGCATCAAATTTTTTACCAAATTTGAGTAAAAACTCTCTTTCATATCATCTGTTCCAACGGAGAGTTTTGACTTTTCATCAAATCACCGGTCGACCGAGTGGACAACTGGCTAGTCGACCATCCAGTGTAAAATTTTCACAAAATTTTCATAAAATTTTGTCTTGAGGTGGTCATTCAGGAGGACATCCAGAGGGATACCCGGTGGTGAACATACAACGGCAATAACTAGTGTTTTGATGAAAGGCATAAAGCATCCTTAGTTTGGTGAAACTTTTGTGATATCCTCAATTTGATATCTATTTAATGAAACTGTAGGAGCAGAAAAGAGAATACTTTTTGTCAAATTTAAATTTGGTGATAGATTTGGTACACGGATGGAGATGGTCTTGGATAGATAAGAATGGTAAATTGGTCTTTTTAATTCTTATTCCAAACCAAAGGATATGATATAATGGGGAAGGGTTGTATTCTTGGTAATTCTATTTACACACCATTACTTATCTTAGTGTACAGTATTTACTCAGTTCACACTATACACAAATTAAAACTTCTAATTTTGTCTCAATATACACTAATAATTTTCAGATAATACTAAACTACCCCCATCTTCTCCGACAAATCCTAACCCTAACAATTCTTACTCCCATAACAATTTAGGCCTGGCATGCCATATTACATTAGATGTATAATCATCAAAGTGCAGATTGAATAAAAAAAAGGCATTTCCAAAGTAAAATACAAGAAATAAAACAAAATAAATTTCAACTTAAATGTAAAATCTGATGTGTAACAGTAAAGGCACTAGCAATAACAGAATGGAATGTAATTCTATCAAGCCAAGTAAAAACTGATACTACTATATATCGTCATTAGTTTTTGCAGCATTCAAAAATAATCCATGGGAGTATTCCACAAAAGAGTTCACTAAAAATATAAACACAAAGCCAAGAGGAAAAAAAAATGATGCATAACTATCAAAAAGTTCAAAATTTCTTTGTAAAAGTTGACTAGAATTCATCAAGCAATTTCAAAGTCTGCACATCAATCATCCAATATGTCGTGTTGCTTACATAAATTGTAAGACAAAAGGCATCCCTAGATAATGCTGGAATAACAATTTGAAAAAGAAAAAAAAAATGTGAAAATGTAGTCATACCAATGTATGCCTCCTAAATATATTTGTCTAACATATGCAAAACACATGGATAAGTCCAATTTAATCCAGTGATGATGATCGGAAGGGAGGGAGGTGGCTGGCAGTGGTCGGTAATGGCAAAGGTTAGGGTTGAGTTGAGAGGGAATGAGAGAGGGAGGGGTATGTTGGTAATTTGATTGAAGGATAGAAATGTAATAAAAAAATTTAGAGAAAAGATGTACAGTGAATTAATCAAGTTTATGGAAATAGAATTTCTCTTGTATTGTATATCTACGAATTTTGAGAGATATACAATTTCACAGTTGATTATATTTTCTTGAAAAAAAATTTACGAACATGAGATATGTGGAACACACAGTACATGATATCCAATCTAACCCTTTATATTTGAGAATCAAACAAGAACTAAGGGATATATATAGTGGTTAAGCCTTAGCCATAAACTTTGTGGATGATATACATTTAGAGCCTTATAAAATAAATAAATCGAATAGAAATGAGATTCAAGATTGGAATTGTAACGCCTCCAAAATAATACAAATAATCCAATACATAGGAGAAGTGAGCATAATAGAATTGATATCCTATCATTCATCAGAGTTCGTATTACAAAAAATATTACATGCATTATATATTCATAAATGTTCATCCTGAATCTATAACATGTAACACTAATTAATAATAACAAAATAAATGCCCTACGGGCTTACATCTTTCCAAGGTACTTCTTGGTTACAACAAAAAGAGAGTCAAAAGCTCTATACATATAATAAGCCCTTAGCTTGAATAAACATTTAAAACACAAAACACCAAATAAAATCTCCAACTCCTATGCCCTCCCAAGCTACATACTTGGAGGAAGTATGTCACCAGTACTTGAAATGGTTCCCCAAGTAGGGTGTGCCAAAACCCAATAGAAACAGTCTATCACAATATATGAGGTTTAACTAAGATATAAGTGTCAGATAAACGTTCAATATTTCTAAGCAACTTACAATCTTTCCATGACCATTCAATGCTGATACTCACATCTCAATCAATTTATTTCAAGTTAATTCATTTCATTTCAAGTCATTTGACATGTGTATAATTTTCCAAATAACCCAACCGAGATTACAACTCAGGGATTCTCAATCAACATAACTACCATACAAGCAATTCAACCTTTCCATTTTACGGAAATTTCATCCGCGGGATCGGCACCCATGTATACATAACATTTCCGGACTTTCGCCATAGACACTCTGACCAAGTTAATTTTCAATGGAGTCCATCCCCTATCTCCTCCCAAAACGTGGAGTACATCTCATTTCTCCTCCCAAAACGTCATATATATACAATGTATCTAAAAGTATCGTCATATTCAATGACTCAATTTAAATGATTAGTTTCAATTCACCATATGCGCATACAATTTCTACAACAATCATAGCTATCCTCCACCGATAGCCCAAGGCAGATATTTCTAAACAGATATACAATCTTTAGAACATATAATTCCTCAAATTTCCATAGGTGAGTGATTTAATAAATCTAACTACACCATTCATACATACATCCTCTCAATTTCACATTTTTCATACCAATTTCATTATTTATACAAAACAATTATTCAAGATATATAAGAACTAAGCTTCTCATTTTTCCAATATTGATCCAAAGGTTAAAATCAACTATTTTAACACAAGATAACTTCAAAACGAAACCCCATGATCAATTATATAACATCACATAGAAACCCCCCTTTTTTAGACTTGAACCCAAACCCTAGGTTTCTTCTAAAACACCCCAAATCTCACCATTTGTCCATAATAACAAATAATTAGGTTAAAGATCATAACAAAGTGTAAAATGTCCCTACCTCTAGAAGCAAAGACCATGCAAAACAAGATTCAAACTCTGACAACACCGAAACCAACTTCCAATCGGATAAAAATGAAGATCTTGAGATGCTCCAACCTTTTAACAAAGGAACTAGGGTAAGGAAACCACTAGATCAAGGTCAAAATGTTAAGAGAGAGAGAGAGAGTATTCTAGAGTGAGAAGGTCCAAATCTAGGTTTTTGGAAAGTTTTGGAGAGAGGGGAATGAAAAAGTGATATAAAGCGTCACTTTTGCGATATGATATACGCATAGTTCGCTCGAGCAGAGAAGTCGACACTTGAGCGTTAGACATAAAGTTTTGTTCTGCTCAAGCGTAGAATACACACATCCAGTATTTATGCAGACAACAGACAACCCGCTCGAGCTCAAGCAATGTCGTTCGAGCGTAGGAAACGTCGCTCGAGCGTAGAAAACACCCCTCCAGTATTTTGCAGACATGCAAAGTACTGAGTGTTTGCGAACCCCGCTCGAGCGGAAGACCAAAATTCTGGGCTACAAGATTCAAGACCAACTAACAACCAATCTATTTTAAACATGCCCAAGACATTCCAAAACTCAAATTCAAAAAGGAAAATGAGGAAAAGACATCAATAACAATATTAAACCACAAGACCTGAGTCCGGAATGCAACAAAGATTGGGTCAACACCGGAATCGTTATAACCTCCCCCCCTTAAGGAATTTTGTCCCCGAAATTACAAATCATGTTTCGAAATCAAGTGTTGTTAGCTTCCAGAAGATTACAAATCATTTCTCATCACCATGACCCACTTACCGGTCATTTAATCCCTTCACAAAGGAACAAATCCACCATATACATCTCAACAAACATTATCAATATGTATCTCCCGAAATTTTAATCAATTTCAATACGTATGCCTCATATTTCCAAAACATATTCAATGTTTATGACCAATTCGCATTTCCAAAATTTAAACAACATATATAATGTCCATATTAAACTTGCACTTTCGAAACATATTTAACATATACAATGTTCTCATAATTCCAAACATATACAATGTTTCTATAGTTCATAAACAAAACTAAAATCTCATCATATGCTCAAACATCAACAACTAAGTTTGGATATTTCTCACGGACTTCCAATTCACGCTCCTGTGTTGCTTCCTCAACCCCATAATGTTTCCACAATACTTTGACCAAGGGAATTGTCTTGCCTGCGCAAGACTTGGTCCTGTCTATCCAAGACTCTCACCGGTCTCTCCTCATACGAGGCATCCTCATCTACCTCTAAGTCGGTCCAATCCAATATATGCGATGGGTCCGGCTCATACTTCCGAAGTATACTAATATGAAACACGTCATGCACTCCAAAAAGTTGTGATGGTAACGCCAAACGGTAGGCAACCTCCCCAATCCATTCAAGGATCTCAAAAGGGCCAATAAATCGAGAGGATAACTTCTCACTCTTCCCATTCCAAATCTCATCAAACCCCGCCTAGGTGATATTTTCAAAAAGACATGATCACCCACCTCAAAAGACAAAAGTCTCCTCCTACGGTCGGCATAACGTTTCTGGCGACTCTGAGCCGTAACCAGCCTCTTACGAATAAGTGCTACCTTCTCCATCGTTTCCCGAACCAACTCCGAGCCCAATAAAGGTGCATCACCCACCTCAACCCAACACACTGGAGATCTACATGGTCGACCATACAAGGCCTCAAATGGTGCCATGCCAATGCTCGATTGGAAGCTATTGTTATAGGCAAACTTTACCAAGGGCAGATGCCTCTCAACCCCTAAAATCAAGGACACAGCCTTGAAGCATATCCTCAAGGATCTGAATAGTACGCTCGGACTGCCTATCAGTCTGAGAATGATATGCAGTACTAAAGGTCAACCTAGTGCCCAAGGCAGTCTGCAAACTTTGCCACAGCCAAGCTGTAAAACATGGATCTCTATCCGAAACAATCATCACAGTGACCCCGTGCAATCTCACTATGTCCCTAATATAAAGATCGACAAGATAATCTACCGAATCACTCACACACATAGGTATAAAGTGCACCGACTTGGTCAATCGGTTAACTACTACCCAAATGGCATCACTACTTCGTTGAGTCCTTGAAAGGCCCACAACAAAAGCTATCGTGATATGCTCCCATTTTCACTCGGCTATAGGCAAGGGTTACAACAAACCCACTGGCCTCTGATGTTCGGCCTTCACTTGCTGACAAGTAAGGCACTTCGATACAAACACAACTACATCCTTCTTCATACCCCTCCATCAAAACTGGCGATTATGGTCGTAATACATCTTTGTACCTCCCAGATGCACCGCAAGGCATGAATGGTGAAACTCTCAGAGTACTTCCTTTCGGCGCGACTCCGGTACGAACAAACAATCACGGTATCTCACACTCTGGTTTGGATACACAATCAACCCTCTTTCTACTTTCCCACTGGAAATCTACTCCCGGAGGGTTTCTATTTCAAGATCACCTCTCTGTGCTTCTGACACTCGGCTCACAAGTGTGGGTTGTGCAACTATAGAAAACAAGGCCGTAGATTTAACAGACTCTTCAAGATGCAAGTCATACTCCCCAAGAGCACTCAACATATCCCACTCTCGGATGGCAATACAAGCCACACTGCTAATAGACTTTTGACTCAAGGTATCGGCCACGATATTTGCCTTTCTGATATTATAATGCAACTCAAAATCATAATCCTCTATAAACTCCATCCACCTCCTCTGCCTCAAATTTAAGTCTTTCTGAGTAAACAGGTACTTCAGACTCTTGTGATCGAAAAACACTTCAAATCTCTCACCATACAGATAATGCCTCCAAAATTTTAAGGCAAATATCACCGCTAATAATTCTAGGTTGTTAGTAGGATAGTTCCTCTCGTGGGTTTTCAACTGCCGCGAGGCATAGGCTACTACTTTCCCCTCTTGCATCAAAACACCACCCAAACCTTCCCGTGAGGTATCACAATACACCGAATAACCCAAACCCCTCTCCGGAATAATCAAGACTGGAGCAGTGGTAAGTCTAACCTTAAGTTCTTGGAACGAATTTTCACAAGCCTCACAACATATAAATTTAACTCCCTTCCTCGTCAATCTAGTTAAAGGTGAAGCTAGTCGAGAGAAATCCTTCACAAATCTCCAACAATACCAGGCCAACCCCAGAAAACTACGGATCTCAAAAGCATTCTTAGGCTGTGCCCAATCTTGCACTGCCTCTATCTTAGATGAATCTACAGTTACCCCTTCCCCGAATACCACATGGCCTAAGAACTTCACCTCTTTCAGCCAGAACTCACATTTCTCAAATTTTGCATACAGCTTATGGGCTCTAAGCAACTCAAGCACCACTCGCAAGTATTCCACGTGCTCCTCCTCAGAGGGTGCGTAAATCAAAATGTCGTCTACAAAGACGACCACGAAATGATCTAAGAATTCGCAGAAAATTCGATTCATCAAATCCATAAATACAGCTGGAGCATTGGTTAGCCCGAAAGGCATCATTAGGAACTCGTAATGGCCTTACCGTGTACGGAATGCCGCGTTCGGGATATCCTCCTCCCTTACCCTCACTGATGGTAATCTGATCTCAGATCTATCTTGGAAAAGCAACAAGACCCCTTCAATTGATCAAACAGATCATCTACACGAGGCATTGGATACTTGTTCTTAATAGTTACCCGGTTCAACTGTCGGTAATCAATACAAAGTCGCAAGGCTCCATTTTTCTTTTTAGCAAAGAGAGCCGGTGCTTCCCAGGGCGAAGTACTAGGGCGAATAAAACCCTTATCTAGCAACTCTTGGAGTTGAACCTTCAACTCACTCAACCCAGCAGGTGCAAACCGATATGGTGCCATAGAAATCGGTGTTGTACCAGGATCTAAACTAATAAAGAACTTGACCTCTCGGTGAGGTGGCAAACTAGTAAAGTCCTCGGGAAAGACATCGGGATATTCACAAACCACCATTGGAAATTCAGTCTGAACTTCATCACACTCACTACTCAAAAAGCTAGCAAGAAGACAACTAAGTTCACTCTGCCCACGCGGATCATACACCGGTGATAAGACTCTATCCACCCGGTCCCCCAAGAAATAAAAGCAATTATCGCTCAAGGTACATATAGTAACTCTTTGACGGTAACAATCTATAACAGCTTGATATGACAATAACCAATCCATACCCAAGATAACATCAAAACTAGTTATATCAAGCAAAATAAATACAAATGGGAGTCAACGACCTACGACCTCTATGTCACAACTCCGACACCCCTGTTTCAAGATGACCTCACCACCAATAGGTGTCTCTACACAAATAGGAGATGCTAACTGTGCCAACTCCAATCCCAAAACCGATGCAAATGCAGGTGAAATAAAAGAATAGGATGCACCCGTATCAATCAACACATTAGCAACTAAATTGCAAAGCAAGAAGGTACCTCTCACTACTGAAGGAGCAAGTACAAGGTTTGGCGCTGTGACAGCATACACACACCCAGTAGGTCTCTGCTCAACCTTCACACCTCTCCAAGCATATACTTGATGTACTGACTGAGCCGAAGAAGCTCCCTGATTGGCCCTTGAGGCCTGTGCTGACTGTGCAGGCTGGTGACTCTGTGTCTGCCTCGAACCAGACACACCAGATGCCCTGCCTGCCCACACTGATAACAAGTGAGCGGTTGCCCTCTCTCCTGACTCTGGCCCTGAGAATGAGCCGAATATGATGCTGCTCGCTACCCTCATCCTCTCTGCGGGCAAGCTGGAGACTTGTGGCCCAACTGACCATACTTAAAGCAGTGATGTCTCTTTGACCACCTATCCTGGACCCCGAACCTGGTACTAGAAAAGTGGACCTCGATTGAGCTCCCTGGGACGATTGAGGGTTAGAACCCCTCTGCCTCTTACTGTCTCCCTGGTTATCCTGACTCCTCCAAAAGCCCCTCATTCTCTTCTCCTCCGTATGCATGATAGTCTTAAGATGGGCTGCCGCTTCCACAAGGCGCCCATAGACTCTAATCATGGACCCGGGCACTCGGAACATGAGACCAGTCCTCAACCTCTTCTCAAACTCCAAACACCGGCGCTTCTCAGTCGCCATCAACTCCGGTGCAAACCTAGACAAGCTAGTGAATGTGGCTTCAAACTCAACCACAGGTGTCTTCAACTGCTTAAGATGAGAAAACTAATCCCTCAACTTCTCCCTTACTGTAGCAGGTAAGTATTTGTCCTGGAAGGCATCGACAAAAGCCTCCCAAATCCCTCCAATGTGCCCTCGCAGATACTTCCACCACTGACCCGCATCTCCCTTCAGCTAGAAAGACACCAAGTTCACTCTCAAACCCCCATCTTCGATGCTGAGCATCTCAAACGTCCTCACCATCTATTCTAGCCACTTATCAGCCTTCAGTGGCTCCTTAGAATCACCCAAAAAACTCGTCCGAATTCAACCAAAAGAATTCTCTCTTCAGAAAAGACGGCCCTGCCTCAGCTACTTGGGCCTAGACTTGATTCTCAGCTCTGAGAAAGTCCATAGACTCCTACAATGCTCCGGCCATTTCGCCGGCTAAGGCGCCCATAGCCTGCTGACCAATCGGTTCGGCCATATTGGCCTGACCAACACCTTCCTCCTGTGCCGGAATATCGTCCGGTATGGGCACCTTGTGCCTCCTAGGCCTACCATGCCTACCACCACCACGTCCTGACATCCTAATAAAGGTAACAAAGATTAGCACATTTACAAATGTGCCGAAGCTATCTCACTTGCGTCCTAATACAATGGACAACACTAACTCACTCCACATAAGCACGCAATCACATAAACACATACGAATTTTATTTCCGAATAATGACTGTCTTGCGGCGTTGCTAGAGTTCCAGTTAGAAACGACAATGATCAAGTGTCTTTCCAACGGGACTCCCAGAAACCCGTGGACTCAATCAACATCCCAAAAATTAAATCTCATACCCATATAATCACATAGGCATGTTATCACATGAGCATACAGTACATACTAACGTCTCCACCAAGCGAGACAAACCCATTGTGGTGCTAACCACTTCCTACGTACCCAAAGTATTCAAACTCGGTACGCTTTGATACCAAGTTGTAACGCCCCCAAAATAATACAAATAATCCAATACAAAAGAGAAGTGAGCATAATAGAATTGATATCCTATCATTCATCAGAGTTCATATTACAAAAGATATTACATGCATTATACATTCATAAATGTTCATCCTGAATCTATAACATGTAACACTAATTAATAACAACAAAATAAATGCCCTACGGGCTTACATCTTTCCAAGGTACTTCTTGGTTACAACAAAAAGAGAGTTAAAAGCTCTATACATATAATAAGCCCTTGGTTTGAATAAACATTTAAAACACAAAACACCAAATAAAATCTCCAGCTCCTATGCCCTCCCAAGCTACATCCTTGGAGAAAGTATGTCACCAGTACCTGAAATGGTTCCCCAAGTAGGGTAAGCGAAAACCCAATAGAAACAGTCTATCACAATATATGAGGTTTAACTAAGATATAAGTGTCAGATAAACGTTCAATACTTCTAAGCAACTTACAATCTTTCCATGACCATTCAATACTGATACTCACATCTTAATCAATTTCCATCTATTCATTTCAAGTTAATTCATTTCATTTCAAGTCATTTGACATGTGTATAATTTTCCAAATAACCCAACCGAGACTACAACTCAGGGATTCTCAATCAACATAACTACCATACAAGCACTTCAACCTTGCCATTTTACGAAAATTTCATCTGCAGGATCGGCTCCGGACTTTCAGCCTAGACACTCCGACCAACTTAATTTTCAATGGAATCCATTCCCTATCTCCTCCCAAAACGTCATACATATACAATGTATCTAAAAGCATCATCATATTCAATAACTATCAACTATGCATATTCAATTCATTATTATACTATCATATTCAATGACTCAATTTAAATGATTAATTTCAATTCATCTAATCCTCATACAATTTTTATAACAATCATAGCTATCCTCCACCGATAGCCCAAGGTAGATATTTCTAAACAAATCTACAATCTTTAAAACATATAATTTCTCAAATTTCGGTAGGTGAGTGATTTAATAAATCTAACTACACCATTCATACATACATCCTCTCAATTTCACATTTTTCATACCAATTTCATTATTTATACAAAATAATTATTCAAGATATATAAGGACAAAACTTCTCATTCTTCCAATATTGATCCAAAGGTTAAAATCAACTATTTTAACACAAGATAACTTCAAAACTAAACCCCATGATCAATTATATAACATCACATAGAAGCCCCCTCTTTTTAGACTTGAACCCAAACCCTAGGTTTCTTCCAAAACACCCTAAATGTCACCATTTGTCCATAATAACAAATAATTAGGTTAAAGATCATAACAAAGTGTAGAATGTCCCTACCTCAAAAAGAGAAGACCACGCAAAACAAGATTGAAACTCTAACAACACCGAAACCAACTTCTAATCGGATGAAAATGAAGATCTTGAGATGCTCCAACCTTTTAACAAAGGTGCTAGGGTAAGGAAACCACTAGATCAAGGTCAAAATGTAGAGAGAGAGAGAGAGAGAGAGAGAGTATTCTAGAGTGAGAAGGTCCAAATCTAGGTTTTTGGAAAGTTTTGGAGAGAGAGAGAGAAACGAAAAAGTGATATAAAACGTCACTTTCACGATCTGATATATGCACAGTCCGCTCAAGTGGAGAAATCGACGTTCGAGCGTCAGACACAAAGTTTTGTTCCGCTGGAGCGCAAAATTGGCCCGCTCGAGCGTAGAATACACACATCCTGTAGTTATGCAAACAATAGATAACCCGCATGAGTGCAAGCAATGCCGCTCGGGCGTCCAACCACTCAAGCGTAGGAAACGCTGCTCGAGCGTGGAAAACACCCTTCCAATATTTTGCAGATGTGCAAAGTATAGACACCCCATTCTTGACCGACCTTAAGACTCAAACGTCACCAATTGAGCGCTCGGTGATAATGCATATTGTGCTCGTTCTGAGGTTTTAGAGTCTTGGCTGCGAGCCTTGCCTCCGAACTTCGGTGCTCTTTTGTCTTTGCCTCGGTTTGTGAACCAGGTTCTATTTTCTCTGTTTTCTCTTTCCGAAGGGAGGGAGAGGTCTCGTAGACCATCTCTTAGTGGCTGTAGGCTACGTTTCGTGGTCGTAGGCCATTTTTCTAGTTCGGAGACCAGTTTTCGATTTTCAAAGCCGCCAGCCGTGTGCCTCGGTTCGGGACCGCTTAACTACCTCCGTTTGCTCCGGTTTTTGGCACACACCTTGTTTCCTCTCTTTTGAGGGACACTGTGGCCCGAGAGACTACCTTCATGGTCGCACGCCACCTCCGGTGCCTAACAGCCTATTTTCGGGGCCTCGGGCCGCATGTTTTGGCCCCCGAACCCTCGTTTTGCACCGGTTAGGGTTTATTTTTGGTATGGACCCTATTTTCATTGCTTGGAAGGTGGTAAGATGGTGGGAGACCAGCAATTCTTTTGAAAACCATTTTCTCTCTCCCCCAGCCGGTTTTTTTTACAGAAAGCTGGTTTTTCTCACTTTTGGACCATAATTTCTTGTCTCCCATACCACCATTGTATTGTACTCATCAAGGAGGCCACCAATATGGGTAGGCTGACCATCTTTTCTTCCTGACCCTTTTGAACCTTGCTAGAAAGCTGGTTTTTCTCTCTCCTGGGTCACATTTTCTGGTCTCCCACTATACAGCTGTATTCTACTCATCTAGGAGGCCACCTTTCTGGTATGGCCGACCAGCATTCCTCCTTAACCCTTTTGACCCCTGGTCGGCCGACCAGGGGAAGTGGTCGGCTGACCACCTTGGCTGGTTGGCCAACCTTTTGCTTTTTGGCCTTCCTGAGTGCAATACAGATGTGCCAGCTGTATAGCACTTGACCCACTGTCCTAGATTTTAGCCCTTTGTTTGGTCTTCTTAAGGTGGTTTTGACCCCTTTGCTTAGCTTCTAGGAGAAGTTTGTCCATTTTTTCAAGCTTCTTGAGGAAGCTTGACCCTTTTGGTCTGGCTTCCTCAAGAAGCTTGACCCTTTTGGTCAAGCTTCTTTTAGAAGCTTTGACCCCCTCTTGAGGCTTCTCCAAGAAGCCATGGCTTTCCTCTTCTATAAGAGAGGCCTCTCTCTCATTTTGCAAGGGTTGAACAATCTTGGCTAAGGCATACACCCATTTCCCCTCCATCTCTCTACTTCAAGCCTCTAAACACCCTTGTTCTTGGTCATTTACACTACACCTCATAGCCTACCACCTCCACCATCCATTCCAGCACCTTGGGACTGATTTCCAGAGGTTAAAGGTTCACCAACTTGGTCCAGAAGTTGCTGCATTGCTGTGCTACAAGGGTAAGTCTCCATTTCTCATTTTCTTGCATTATTTTGCTATATACTTTAGCTCTATTTGCTAGCATTTTTGGACTTCGATATAAACTATAAAGTGTTTATTTTGAGCTCCTCTTGAAGTTTGATTAAGGACGCTTTTCTGTTTGAGGTCACCTACCTCCTTGTATGCTTCATCTCTCTTTTAGGGCTTATTTTGCAAGATATTTTAGCCTTACTTGAAAGCATTTTCGAGATTTTCCATGAACTAAAAAAAATATTATTTTGAGGCCCTCTTGAAGTTTGATTAAGAGCACTTTTTTGTTTGGGGTCACCTTCCCCTTTGCATGCTTCATTTCCCCATGTTTAGGGCTATGCATTAGTGCATTTGTGTTGGCCTTGATTTGGCCTTTTAGCCACTGAAATCCAGTGGATTTTTAGTGGCTTAGATATGTTTTTGAGCCCTAAAATCAGAGAGGGGTGACCCTCTTACCCCTTGTTCTCTTTACTAGCTTTGTTGGCCTTCCAAAGGACCCCCATTTTGCATGATTTGAAGTCTCATTTCAGGCCCTATTTGGTGATTTTTAAGGTCTTCCTTGACTCTGTCCAGAGCCCTTTTAGCCATATTTTGTGTCTTTGATGCATGTGTAGAACAATCTCATTCAAGGCCTTTCAAAGGGGCCTTTATTTGCATGTTTCCTAGACCCCTTTCAGGCACTTTTTAGTGGGTTTTAGGATGCTTAGAATCTCTGGCCAGAGGTATTTTTGCCATTGTGTGTGTCCATCATGCATGTGTAGAACAACCCCCTTATTGGCCTTTCAAAGGAGCCCATCATTCTTGCATGCATTGACTGAGTTTTAGTGGTTATTTGGGCATATTTTGGCATGGCATGCTGCTGTTTTTGGCTGGTTTGGTGAGCCTTCATATGCTCCATATAGTTGTAATGTAACTCATGGTTCACTAGCTTTCTTTGCATGCTTTGTTGACCCTTGATTTTAACACTTTTTGGCCATGCCTTAAACTAATATCGTGCTTATTTTGGACTGCCCTAGCTCTATTTTTGGGTCTCATGGTTGAATAATGTTGGTTTTGCATGCTTGTAGTTCAATACCCATGCTTAACTTTGAGTTTCGAGGTTCATTCCATGCATATACTGAGGTGTGTTCATGTTTTGGGCTCATTATACATCATATTTCAGAGCTTGTTTGAATGTCATATTGCCATGTTTTGTACTCTTTAAATGTGTTTGAGAGTCGGACTTGTATGCCTTGTTTTCGGACCATTGAATGAGCTCCATTTCGTTGCATTCCGAACCATCATTTTAGGCCATTTCCCCACTATTTCAGACCTGCCTAGGGTCTGTTTGGGGTTGGTTTTGCCTTTGGTGCATTGCTTTGGGTACCTCTAGTGTAACGCACTTCACTAGTTTCGGTACCCGGGCCCCCTAGCTTGCATTGTGTGCCATATTTGCATGTTTCAGGACCATATTTTATGCCATTTCAGAGCTGTATCATGTGTCATTTTATGCCATGTTTCATCCTTTACCATGCTTTGGTAGAGTGGCATTTGATGCCTTAGGATCGGTCCCTTGCATCGTGCATGATTGCATGGGTTTCGGTTGTCTCATTTCCATCATATGGCCACTGATTTGAGTGTGGCTGAGGTCCACTCATATTGGTTTAAGTCCACCTTGCATTGTGTATGCCATGTTGCAAAGTGTTGTGCATGTTATGTTGTTAGCATTGTGTATGCCATGTCATTCCTCGCATTGTGTATGCTAGGTTGTTAGTCGCATTTAGTTCATGAGCATTATGCATGCCATGTAGTGTTAGCATTGTATATGCTAGGTGCATGTTTGCATTTCATCCCTTGCATGTTTGCGTCATTCAGTGGCATTGTATCTAGGATTGCATGTTAGAATTGTATTCATGCATATCCTGCATATTGCATTGTGTTTGGAGTAGGGTTTAGTCCAAACACGGAAAACGAGGGACGTTTCATACTCCAAGTGACGAAACGTGCCTCGATTCCCGGTCGCCGACGCTCCGGATTATCCATGATGGAGTTTAGGCCTTATTGCGTTCATATGTGCATTCATTTCACATCGAGTCGTACAATTCGATTCCTCGGCCATCATGCATCGAGATGCGTGATTGGTGGCACGAGGATCGAGGACCACACTCCTTAGAGCTTGTGCAATGATGGGGAGAGTGGTCGTGCACACATGTGTTGCAAATGCCTTGCTTTCTTTTTCTCTTGCCTTTGTTGCAGAAAAACAAGAAACTGGAGGCAAGAACTGGTCGGCCGACTAGCTTTTCTGGCAAGCCGACCACCCCTTTTGGTTTTCCCACATAAACTGGTCAGTGGGTGGTCTCTGAGCCCAATAGCTGGTCGGTGGCCCTCCCACAGCTTCCTAGAGTGGAGTTTCAGTCTCTCGGAGCTTTGTGCAAGTTTCTGAATTTAATTGCAAACAAAGGCGAGTCAACGCATCACGATGGAATTTACCGACAAGGCAAATTGAGCATGCATACACCCTCCATCATTCCGAGCAGAGCTGAGGCAGTCCATTGCACGTAGCATAGCATGCTAGCTTACTTTGCTTACCTAGTTCATTTGTTAAGTAATTAGTGTTGTGTAATAATTCGTTATTTATTTTGGTTGTGTAATATTCATTCGGACCCTCCGAGCGATGGCACAATTGTAATAAGTGTGCGTGTGTGTGATGTATGTCTTCCAACCCCACGTCTTTCTCCCTTTTATTTATCAGCTTATGATGGTTAGATTAGGGCATGTTTCAATTAGCATATTTATGCTTGCATGTTTGCATCATTCATCTGTCTTGCATGCATCAGGCTCGGCGCATCATACTAACTGCATTGTATTTCAATTCCAAGTTGTTTACTTGTTAGTTGTGGCATTTCACATGCCATCCTTAGAATAGCCGAGCCTACTATAGTTGCATTTTGCATGTGTTGCATTAGGCATTTCTGTATAGTTAGGATCATGCATGGATTTCTAACATAGCTTTTGTTTTGGCTTGGAGTACTCGGTAAGTGTTTATGTTTCAGCATCCTTGCATGTGTGTGAGTGACTGCCATGATAGCATGCTTACCATGAGGCTAAGTGCTTATGCGATATACCTGCCTGAATGCCTGTGGGTGAAGGTTGGATTATTTGAATTGGAATAATGCATTGATTGTGAGTTTTAAGCCCACTTGAGAGCAGCAAATCATCTTGTTTTCTAAGCCCACTTGAAGTTGGCAAATTCACATTTTAGCCTACTTGCGAGTAGCAAACTGTTTCAAAAGCAAACATGAGGTGTTTTGTTCCAATTCAGGCGATCCAATCTATACTTGTATGCTGTGTGCATTACGTAGTAAATCTAGGCTAATAACCGAAATAAGAGCACATAATGTTTTCAAAACTCGATATCACGGTTAGTAGAGGCCGATCTTTGATCGGGCGAGCGGGGGTGCTCACGAAGTTACCTTCCCCAATCGTACCCAAGTCCCCGAGCCGAGGCAACTTTGGTGATGACAGACACGTGGCCTTAGGCAGGAGTCAGGGTTTCCTAAATTCCCCCAAAATAAAATATTTAGGTGGCGACTCTGTATCTAGCAAAGCAGTCCATGTTTGGCACTTCTTTCTAAAAATAAATTTTTCAAAACAATTTGCCGGATTTGGACTCTTTGATGATTCATCGGTCTTGCATTGCACTCTGCGAGATTAGATACAGGACCGTGACAATGGAGTCCGAACTGTAGTAAGCCCATAACGAACAAAATGGGATTCCCCTCCCGGGACGTTCGGGGATGTCTACAGCTTCTGGCGACTCTGCTGGGAACTTAGAGAACTTGACTCGAACTCGTGATATCTGGTTTTGACTACACTTGTGTGTTTCTTTGCATTGCATGTGCATTGGTGCGCCTAGGACACCGTGTTTGCTGTATGCTATTCCTGAACGGTTTGTCGGAGGGTCACTTTGCGAAGCGTGCCATAAGGCTGATCGGTTGCGGGCTCTGCCACGACGGGAACACAAACCTTGATTTTACTGGGGCACCCTTTTTGACCATTCGACCTAGTGCATATCGGAATCCATACTGACTATTCTAAGCTAAGACAGGTTACTTACCTGATTATAGGTTGTTTGAAACCACTGCGTGCATAGTGAAACCCTAGCTCCTGACAAAATAGGACAGGGAGACCCTACCCCAACATAGGGGTGTTTTGGCTCTCACTTGTTTGTTATGTGCTTTTAGAGTGCGTCTCTATAGGAATGCATGTATCAGTTTGCAAGTTTGGGCATCCGGCCTATGGGCTCCAGTATCGGTGTTTTGGGAATCAGTTATCTGCGGGTATCAAATTCAGTTTTGGGACAGTAATTTGGAGAATAGTGATCAATGGTCGAATACAGTTATTCAGCTATGTTTGATTGGGCTGAGATGCTGCCTGTTTTCTCTTTTAGGGGTTCGGAGATTCAGTTCAGAGCAACCAGTGTTCTCCTTTGCTGAGGCAAGACAGAAAAAGGCTCATTGGTTCATCAGATCCGTCAATCACCAGTCCAGTCCATCTGATCCGTCGGTCACCAGTCACATCACCTCTGTTTAGTTTAGCAGACTCGTGATAATGCAAAATTTGGAAGAAATTGTGGTCATGGAAGCAGCATTGAGCCAGGGCCAAAAAATCATCTTGCAGTGTGAGACCGACGTTGAAGTACCACACCTACCCAGGACGCCTGCCGCGCACCCGATTTGGGGACCCCAGTTGTTTCAAGCTCGTGAGCCCACCACGTTTGAGTTGATGGGAATGATTGGTGACCTCTAGAGGTCTGTGGCTGATCTCGCCTATAGAATGTCAGCCCCGCCACCTACTGGATCGTATGCTGGGAACTTCATGCCACAAGAGCCCCCGCTACTAGGGCGAATTGTAATTGAGCTCAGCCAACCTGAAGTTGTCTCAAACTTCGGCAATGACATGTCGACAACAACGGGGTTTCGCACTGAAGCAGCAACCCAAATCGTCCACCAAGCTGAGGCTAATGGAAAGAATAAGATGAAGATGGACGCTGGTCCCATTGAACAACTGTTATGGGCAGTCGAGGCTTTGAAAGCCGGGGGGTTGAATAAACAGCAAGTATTCACAGTTGTGGCTAAGATTGTGGATGATGCTTTCCCCACTCCAACCGAGGGCAGTTCAAGCCAGGCGAAAAATCGGGATAGGCCCCGTCATGCCAGAACCGTTCCTTCCAATCCTACACCTACACCCGGAAAGGATCAGAGAACCAAGGCAGCACCTACCGATCCTTTGCTAGTGCGTCCAGCAAAACTCAGCAAACCTCGAAGTATCTGCCCCGAGGTCGCAGGGTGTATT
The DNA here is from genome assembly GCF_004153795.1 of Camellia sinensis. NCBI lineage: Eukaryota > Viridiplantae > Streptophyta > Magnoliopsida > Ericales > Theaceae > Camellia > Camellia sinensis. The sequence continues at coordinate 209,460 of NW_021025025.1, forward strand.
CCACGCCCTTTATATGCCTTTGTCTAAGGCGCTCCAGATCCTTGCTAAAAAGGGACATCTTAAACCCCTTGAGCCTCGGCCTCTCCCGAAAAATCTCCCTTTCTCACATGATGCTACCTTGTACAGCGCGTACCACCAGCAAACCGGTCACAACACCGATAACTGCTTTCGTCTTTGCCATAAAGTGCAAGATTTGATTGACAATGAGGTCATCCTCCCACCTACCTCAGCGAAGTCTGTCACCGCTGAGTTGTTGAACTTTGAGGATAGAGGATAATACAAGTATGTGATCAAGGGTTGAACCACCTGCGGGTGACATTCGGTTTAGTTCAGATGTGGCGTTCGGCACGCACTATTTTGAGCATTTGCGAATGCTGGTTTTTGTAATTTCTGGCTTGGGTGCTGAGTCAATTCTACAGTTTTGTTTTGAGTCTGTCTCTTGATTAAAGGTCTGTCTTGTTGTATCGAGTCAGTCCTGTTGTACAGAAGTCGAGTTATTTTGGGGGTGTTACCTCAGACATCACTTGCTTGTTTTGTGTTTGTCTTTTCATTTTCTTTTGAGTTTGTTTCTGCTTTAGAGCCAGTAATGCCAACAGATTTGAATGAACAGCAGTGGTCTTTCATGCTTTTGTGCTTGCTTCTGCCTTGTGCCAGTTGTGCCAGAAAGTTTGAATGAAACGGCAGTACTTTTCGCCTACTTTTCCGTGCCTCAAACTAATTATATTGACCTAAGTTTTTCGAAACTTTTTGAACATTGTGATGAAAACGAAGATGAAGGAATTCCTCGGGATTTGCAAAATTTGATCAACTGAGAGAAAGAGAGGCGTGCTAAGCCTTTAATGAATGAGATCATGCTTGTTGGTGTGAGTGCTGAAAAGGATCCTGGCTTGATCCAGATTGGTCCTACACTGTCTTCAGCGCGAGCGATTTGTCGCTTTCTTAAAAAAAAAATTCAAAAAAATGTTTTGCGCGATCTTGTGAAGACCTGTGTGGAATCACTCTTGAGATTGTGCAGCCTAGGATCGCTCTCAGCCTCGAGACTCGACCCCTTGCTTTCAAACCTCGAACTTGGACTCAGAAAGTTCAAAGGTCAACCATAATGTGAGGAGTGCGTGGCCAGATTCAAAGCAGCCCTCGAACTAGAGGCAACAAAGTTAGATCAAGAAGGTCATGTGCCGTCAAAAAAAGCTTACAGAGCCAGATCAGAAGCACCCCTCCAACTAGGGGCAAAAAATGTCAGATGCGCTCTATGAGCCAAAAAGTGGGATGTTTCTCAAGCTAACAAAGACTGGAAAGTATGCTAAATCCCAGAAGGGAAGAAAGAAGAAGGTATCGCTAAAGGACAACTGAGTTCCAATCCACAACACTAGGGGCAAATTCAGCCCCCCCATTGGATGGACTCCTACATCATCAGCGAACAGCAGCCATTCTCCTAGATTCAGATGACTTCAGGATCTCAAAACCATTTGACATGGATCAGCTACACTTTTACCCTTGAGAGGCTCACTGGGCCGAAAACTCGGCAGGGTGACCCAGGCAAAAGTTAGAGCAAGAAAAAGAAAAAAAAAAAGAAAAATGCAAACAATGAAAAAAAGAAAAAGAAGAAAAATGAAGAAAATGAAAAGAAAAGATGAAAAAGAAAAAGAAGAAAAGAAATGAAAAGAAATGAAAGAAAAGAAAAACAAAGCTCGCAAGGTTGAAAACCCAGAAAGGGCGGCCTTGGCAAAAGTTAGAGCGTAAAAAGAGAGGCTAATACCCGAGTGTACCTTAACCCCGAACTACGTAAGGCTTGATTCCTATCTTTGGGATATGTAGGCAACTTCATTCTCAAATCCAGCCGTAACTTCATTCTGGGGACTCCGATGACTACCAAAATTTACAGAGACCTTGGAGACCACCTTGGGAACACCACTGACCAGGTTTGGAGTCCAGGGGAGGCCACCGACCAGGTTTGAGTGCAGGGGGTGGTCGGCCTACCAAAAAAGGTGGTCGGCCGACCACCTAGCCCAAATCCGGGGCAGTTTGGTCTTTTTGCTCTCATTTCCTTAAATACACAAAGCCAAACACTTTTTGCTCATAACATCAGGTCCGAAATCAGTCCCTGTCCCTTCCTAGAGCATTTTCTCTATCAGATCTGCGCTCCATACGCGATTTCCAATGCCCCACGCAAAGTTGTTTCGCGAAAACTTTCAGTTCTCTTCACTTTGAACAGATTAAATTTTGATTTCGGAGCTTCTTTTCTCATTTTAACCACTTGAGGTAAGTTTGTCTCGATATTTGGAAGATTTTCTCGGGAGTTGGCTTTTGTTGACTTTTTCATTTCCCGAGAGTTGACTTTTGTTGACTTTTTCCAATTTCGGCTCATTTCGCTCATTTTTGCTCCTTTTTGCAGATTTTCTGAGATACGCGGGTCAATTTCCCCATGGCGGAGGTTCTCCAGGCGCTGGAGGCAATCCAGACATCATGTCTTTGCATCCGAGGGTTCGGCCATTCATCCCCGAGAGGTACGATCCTCCGACTCATGTCCTCCCTCGGGCGATTTTTTACCACTTTACCGACTTCGACCCTCGAGCTCCTGTGGACCTGCTACTGCGGGAGTTGAAGTCCCATCTCTCCTATCAAGCATGAGAGGTACGTACTTCACCTTTTTACATTTCCTGCCTTAATTCTGTATTTTCCCTGCATTTCATGCTATGTACGCTTATTGCTCGTTCTGAACACATTCGCATGCCATACTTCTGCTCATTTTAGCACACAACTTGTTCTGCACGCTTAGTCTATAACACAATACTCTGTCTTCAACACATAGCTCAATCACTTGAATCTCTGAAATCTGAACACACAGCCCAAATTTGATGGTGAACACGCAGCCCACATTTAATTGAAAGTTGAACACGCAACCCAAACTTTAAATTTCTGAAATCTGAACACACAACCCAAATTTGATTGTGAACATGCAGCCCACATTTGATTAAAAGTTGAACACACAGCCTAAACTTTAAATTTTCTGAAATCTGAACACGCAGCCCAAATTTGATTGTGAACACGCAGCCCACATTTAATTGAAAGTTGAACACGCAGCCCAAACTTTAAATTTCTGAAATCTGAACACACAGCCCAAATTTGATTGTGAACACGCAGCCCACATTTGATTGAAAGTTCAACACGCAGCCCAAACTTTAAATTTCTGAAATCAGAACACACAACCCAAATTTGATTGTGAACACGCAGCCCACATTTGATTGAAGGTTGAACACGCAGCCCAAACTTTAAATTTCTGAAATCTGAACACACAGCCCAAATTTGATTGTGAACACACAACCCATATTTGATTGAAAGTTGAACACGCAGCCCAAACTTAAAATTTATGAAATCTGAACACACAGCCCAAATTCGTTTAAATTTCTGAAATATGAATACACAGCCCAAATTTGATTGTAAACACGCAGCCCACATTTGATTGAAAGTTGAACACGCAGCCCAAACTTTAAATTTCTGAAATCTGAACACACAGCCCAAATTTGATTGTGAACACGCAGCCCACATTTGATTGAAGGTTGAACACGCAGCCCAAACTTTAAATTTCTAAAATCTGAACACAGCCTAAATTTGATTGTGAACACGCAGCCCACATTTGATTGAAAGTTGAACAAGCAGCCCAAACTTTAAATTTCTGAAATCTGAACACACAGCCCAAATTTGATTTTGAACACGAAGCCCAAACTTTAAATTTTTGAAATCTGAACACACAGCCCAAATTTGATTGTGAACACGCTGCCCACATTTGATGAATTTGATTTGATTTGTACGCAGCTCATATCTTTTCATTGGCACATAGCTTATTCATTTCATTCTGAAATTGAATACGTGTGTTTATTATGAATGCAGACATCCTCCCGCGTTACACGGGGATACGGCTCCATTGCTGCGAGAGATTGGTATGGGGAGCTCCCGGAGGCTGTTCGCGATTAGGTTGATCTGGCAAGGATTCGGGACCTTTTGTATCGGGATATCTCGCTATCCAGCTAGCCGGACATTGATGGGCGCCCTGGTGGAGAGATGGTGGGACACCACTAACTCCTTCCATTTCTCAGCCACCGGGGACATGACCATGACCCCATTTGACTTTGCCGTGTTGACAGGCCTTGACGTGGGAGGCTGGGCGATCCCTTACGACGAGGACATGGGCAAGTGGGAGGCTGCCTGGATTCATTTGTTGGGAGCTCGCCCACCGGTCGACCGATTTTTGGGCCGAGTCCGATATACCTAGTTTTCTACGCAGTTCAGGGGGACTGAGCCTGAGACTCCTGAGGAGATTGCACAGTACGCTCGCGGGTTTTTGATGTTCCTCTTCGGGACCACTCTATTTGCCGATAGGGCGAACATCGTTGGGCTATATTTGCTGAGTGCCCTGGTAGACCTCACACAGGTTAGTCAGTATGACTGGGGTGGCACCAGCTTGGCTACCCTCTATTGCTATATGAGTGCGACCTCTCGCGGACGGGGGAACATAGTCGGCGGCTATTGGAGAGCCTGGGAGGTACCTTCTGTCCTCTTGATTCACATTTCTGCTTTTTCATTATCTGTACATTGCACACGCGGCACACTTTACATTCTGTACTTACATTCTGCCCTCAGCATTCTATATTCAGATTCTGCACTCAGCATTCTATATTTTGATGGCTTTTGCCCTGTTTTCCACAGTTATAGGTCTTCGTGTACTTCCCGACGCTAACCCCAGAGCTCGAGGTGGAGGCCCCTCTCATGACCCCTTATTTGCTCGTCTTCGAGGGCCAGTACCGATCGCGGCCCTGGGAGACTCTCCCTTACCTGCGGTAGTATTTTGACACGGTGCGGGCGACCGAGGTATGTCAGAACTCTCAGTTCTTTATGTGTTGATCTTTGATTTATTTTGCATATTTGCGATTTCTGATCGGCTTATGCATTAGTCATCCGCAAATCTTATGGCAGCCCTGGGCGCCTTTGGGTGAGGATCTTCGATTCCAGTTTGCCGGAGGATGGGCCTCCTCCCGGTATAGGATCTTGTTCGAGGGGCCAGTTGGTAGGGCCTGGTTTTTGGGAGACCGTTTCCTTCGTCAGACTATGGGTTTCCCTGAGCCGAGTGTCCCTTCAGTACCCCCGGATGATATGTGGCTCGCTGATAGGCTTACTCCCCAGGGTGTCATTGACGCCAGGCTGGGCATTGGTGCACTGCTGCATTTAGAGGACGGGGAGTACGCGACCTACCGTCACACCTACTTGATGCCTCCATTGACAGGTGTCCGTGCTCCCTTGAGGAGGTCTACTGGCATGCCGTCTTCGAGTCGCACCCGAGCCAGAGACATTTCTTCGGTCAGTAGGGCTGGCACATCCAGAGGTGGGGCTGGACTGGTCCCCCCGATTCCCCCGACTTATCATCATACCGGATGGCCCGGTATCCCGACTGAGTTGATGGGATGGAGATGCGGGAGCTCCTACCCGATTCCGATAGAGCCTCCCATGCCAGATCATCGATACACCAGAGACCCTGACTCACTGCCGGTATGTTTTACAGCTTTGCTTTATCATTCAGATACTTGGACATTCATTCATTCACTGATGATTTGCACTTGCACCTGCAGCCTACCACGGAGTATGCTATGGGGTTACTCGGGTTAGTGGCCTCGCTCAAAGGCATGGTCTTGCGGAGAGAGGCACAACTGTCCATCATGGGCGTCTCGGTACTGTTTAGTTTTCTTGCATTTATCATATTTCTGATGACATGCATGAATTTGAACATTTCACTGCATTGATTGATCGACTGCATGCGGAGAGCACATCGGACATACACCACATCCATGTACTATATTTGCATACATCCACTCCATGTAGCCTTCTATATGTACATCTGATATACATATTTTGGCTGATGTATTCAAATTGCACTCTTTCTTTTCAGATGCCTCCAATATATACTGGACCACAGGCCGGGCCATCTGAGCCTTCCCGATGAGCTGGGCCATCTAGGCCTTCTCGAGGAGCCGGGAGAGAGGAGTTGTCTCGCAGACGAGGCGGGCACAGAGCACATATCATTGAGGAGAAGTCCAGCGAGGAGGAGGAGTCCGCACATTGTCAGTCAGAGACATCTGCTGGCAGAGAGGATGACTCTGAGTCTATCTCTAAGGGCGGAGGTGATGAGGCTGAGGAGGATCTCGAGGATGACAGCTCTGACTCAGATGGCAATGATGGTGCTGAGGCTGTTCCGCAGAAGAGGACGAAGAGGGCCTCTTTTTCTTCCGCTTGAGAGCACAGATGTTCCCTGCTTTATTTGCCTTTTTTTTACTAATAGTTGTAGCACATTGTACATTTTTAGCCAGTTTTATTTTCTGTAAAACTTGTACCCTCGCTGTAAAATGTTGTAACAAAGGAAACATGATGGAATGAAACAACTTTTGTTCAAAAAAGTGTTGTATTTTATGTTCTTGCATCGCATCGCATTATTTTGCACAAAAATGTGATTGAATGGAATTGTGCATTTGAAAATTGCCAAGTCAGGTAGTGAACCGACGCAACAAACAAAGCAACTTAACTTACTAAGAAAGAACAGAACCTTAGCAAGTTTACAACTCGATAAACAAAGCACAACAACATTGATTAAACAAAGAGTAACAACTCGATATACACAAAACTCGTCAACTCGACAAAACTTAACAACTTGGTAAGCTTAACAACTCGGTAAGCAAAGCAACAACTCGATAAGCAAAAACAACAACTCAATAAGCAGGATTTAACAACAACTCGATAAACAAATGCATTTCGGACGATCTGGGTGACGGAACGCATCCTAAACAGAGGAAAACTCACACCTTTAACGCCCCCAATGCATGGAAATGCTTGGAACTTTCTTCTAGAGGCTAGAACAAGACTAAAGCCACCATCCTCTTGATAGCCGACCACCTAAGGGAGCTGGTCGACCAGCTTATTGCATTGGAGGGGAGAGGGGTGGTCGGCCTGCCAGAAAAGGTGGCCGGCCGGCCACCTAGCTTGGCAACCACCAAATTTTCGACACGTGTCCTCCGAACAGTGCCTTATCCTCTTTAAAAACTCCAGCCTTGTGGTTCTCTCATTTCATCTTAGTTTTGCACCAAAATGGAAGCATTTCTCACCCAAAATCTCACAGCTTGGATTGCTTCTCTAGATGGCTCGGAAAAGTTCAACTTCCGGGGCTTCGGCTTGAATGCACTATTTACGCTGAGCCGTACTTTGCTGCACATTCCGTTCCTCCATGCCGCGGCGAGGTTTTGGAATCCGGTAACACACGTCTTTAGCTTCGGTGGGCAAGAGATGTGTCTGACCTTCGAAGATTTTCAAGTTTTGATGGAGTCCGAGCGCAACGAGGAAATCTTGCCTCAACTCCGATTTGGCCACATCCAAGCCTTAGGACAAATGTGTGGGCTCACCATGCACGATGCTCGGTCTCTGATCTGCAATGGGGAACTAGATATCCTTAGCTTGATTCATCGCTTTTCTGATGCCGGTAACCGCGGCGACCATCATTGGCAAGGTTTTCGGCAACACGCCCTTTGCTTGTGCATACTATCTCACTTTTTGCTTGCCCCGGACTTTAGCGGATCTAGCATCCGTCTGATTGAAGCTGCTCAAGGCTTGAAAGAAGGAAAGAGCTGCATTGCCATGACATTGGCCGAGACGCTGATGGGCTTGGATGCTTTTTATCGCCGAAAGACGACCAGATTCGCGGGGAGTCCACTACTGCTGCAGGTAATGTTTCCCACCCTTTCTCACATATATATTGCTCACATCACTCGGCCCTCAGGCTCTGTTTTTCTCACAAAACCCTTTTCTTACTTTTCTCTCATCGCACATCTCTCTATTCTTTATTCTCTCATTTTTTATCCCTCCCCAGGTGTGGTCGATGGATAAATTGCAGGTTGTGGACTCTTGCCCAGCCTACTCAGCTCGCGGCTACTTCTTCCGACAATGACTAGTCGATGCCTTTGATGAGGGATGGTGGTTTGACTGGATGTGCAATTTGTCTGCGAATCGTATTGCTTGGCGCTGTCCTTGGCTCAATCTCCCGGCAATGAGCTATAGCATGTCCCGGTAGACCGGGATCCAGTTGATTGGTCTGACTCACTGTGTGTTCTACTTTCCGTTCTGGTTCCAATGCCAGTTCGGCCATGATCAGACTTGCCTGCCAGAGGGGATGGAGTATCTCGCTGCATTCCGGTTCGAGGCGCACAGCTTGCCCGGTATGCCACAACATGGAGGACTAGAGAGCTCCTGGCCCCTGCTCCCACTTTCAGTTGCACCTTGTCTGATGAGTGCTTGGATTGGCTCAATGAAGAGGCGCAGGAAGGGCCTACTTTGGCATCAGAGGCTTCGACCAGCTCTGGGAGGGGGCGCAAGAACACCTGACTTAGCTATGCCCGAACTTATTGCTTTATTAGTACTTTCAAGTTTTCTTTATGATTATAATAAAAAAGCAACTTCAATTTGTATGCAAGTGCAGGAGAACTCTGTATTGAAATTAATGAAATTGAAGGTTGTGGGTACTGAAAATGTTCCGCTTTGGTCCAAAAATGGTCTAAGTTGTAAAAAGATTAATTTTGAACAAAGTCAACTTTTATTAAAACTTTTCAAAACCGTTTTCGATATGGATCAAAACTGGACATGCCTGAGATCTGTCACTGAGATGCACAACCCCGGATCTCTGCAACTGGAAAGTTGCTCCTAGTCTGAAGAGCACTGCACCGGAGATCATAAACAAACTCTTGAATGCTGAATAGACAAAGATGACCGAGATGATCAAATGGACAAAGTTGATCGGGGAAAAGTTTATAGCTGAACTTCAGGATAAAGTTGCCTACGTATCCCAAAGATGGGAATCAAGCCTTACGTAGTTTAGGTTTAGGTTCACTCGAGTGTTTTCAATCTCCTTTTACGTTCTAACTTTTGCCAAGGCCGCCCTTTGCGGGTTTTCAACCTTGCGAGCTCAGTTTTTATATTTTCCAATTTTTCAATGCTCTAACTTTTGCCTAGGTCGCCCTTTCGGGTTTTCGGCCTAGCGAGCCTCTCAAGGGTAATATTTCTTCAACTTGTCCATGTTGATCGGTTGCAAGAACTCCAAGCCATCTAGGTCCATTAGAACCACGGCTCCACCTGACCAGATAGCTTTGATGATGTAGGGACCAGTCCAATTAGGTCTGAACTTGCCCCTTGGGTCGTGGATGGGAGCTCGATTGTCTTTGAGCACCAAATCTCCTTCTTTTAGATTTCTGGACTTAACTTTCTTTTTAAAAGCCCTGGCAATTCTGCGCTGATATCCTTGAACATGGTACAGTGCTTTCAGTCTGCGTTCGTCAAAAAGCATGAGTTCTTCAAATCTGTTCTGTTGCCAATCTGTTTCGGCTATCTGACATTCAGCCAGCACTCGCAAAGACGGAACCTCAATTTCAATAGGTAGAACGGCCTCCATCCCATAAACTAATGAATACGGAGTCGCCCAAGTAGAAGCTCTAATTGAAGTCCGGTACCCCCACAGAGTAAACGGCAGCTTGTCTGGCCAATCCCAGTAGGTTTCCACCATCATCTGCAATATGTGTTTGATATTCTTGTTGGCAGCCTCGACCGCTCCATTGGTTTGCGGCCAATATGTAGACGACTTATGAAAAGCCACGTTGTATTTCTCCAACAAGTCAATCACTTCCTTCTTGAAGTAGGAACCATTATCTGAAATGACCTCGTTTGGGACCCCATAACAACAGATGATGTTGTTTCTATTGAATTTTGCAACATGTGACGCCTTCAACACCGTATAGGATTGGGCCTCAACCCACTTCGTGAAATAATCTATTGCGACCAGGATGAACTCATGCCTATTAGACCCCTTCGGAGTGACAGCTCCGATCACATCGATTCCCCAAACTGAAAATGGCCATGGCGAAGTCATATTGTACAACTTTGATGGCGGGATGTTCATGCGGTTTGCATGGATCTGACATTTGTGGCATCGCCGAACAAAACTGATACAATCCTCCTCCATGGTGGACCAGTAGTAACCCCGTTTGATGATCTTTTGTGCCAGCATTACTCCATTCATATGCGCACCGCATTCCCCTCCATGGATGGCCTCCATCAGGCGTTTTGATTCTTTAGCTTCAACACACAGCTTATGCATTCCCAGATGACCTCTATTATACAATTTACCTCCACAGATGATGAACTGAACGACCATTCTTCTGATTGCCCTTTTATCCTTGGCATTTGCCCCTGGTGGATACGCCTCTTTCTCCAAGAAGTTCCAAATGTCGCAATACCAGAGGTTCTCATCTTGAACCTCATCTATAGCAGCGATTGACTCATATGCTGGCGCAAACTTCTGATCAATGATGACTGGACGCATCCGGACTCCAAACGGGATGTCTATCATGGATGATAGAGTTGCTAGTGAATCTGCGAACCTGTTGTTCTCTCTTACTAGATGAGCAAAGTTTAGCTTCCCAAACCGAGGAATTAACAAATCCAGGGCTTGATGATACATCATCATTTTTTCTTCTTTGACTTTCCAATCTCCTTTCGCTTGAGACACAACAAGGTTCGAGTCGCCGATGACGTCCAACTGTTTTGCCCCTAGTTCCAGGGCTGCTTCTAGACCAGCAATGCATGCCTCATACTCTGCTTCGTTGTTTGAGACTTTGAACCGGAGCTTGAATGCTAAAGGGATACGGAAATTGTCGGGTGCTATCAGCAACACTCCTATCCCATACCCATATTGATTTGACGCTTCGTTAAAGTACATTGTCCAAAACTCGTCGTCGATATGCAAAATGGCCTCATCTGGGAATAAGTACTCAACTGCTTCACTTCCTTCCACTGGATGATCGGCAAAGAACTCTGCTACCACTCTTCCCTTGACTGACTTGCGTGTCACATATTTCAGATCGAATTTGGAAAGCAACAACAACAACCGAGCTAGCCTACCCGTAAGTGCCGGTTTCTCGAAGAGATATTTGATGGGATCTAATCTCGAAACCAACATTACAGAGTGAGCTAACAGGTAGTGTCGCAGCTTCCTGGTAGCCCATACCAAGGCCAAGCAAGCCTTCTCCAATGGTGTGTAGCGAGTTTCATACTCTAACATCTTCTTGCTCAGATAGTAGATGGCCCTTTTCACTTTGTCCTCTGATTCCTGCGCGAGCATGCAGCCCATTGTGGTCTTAGTTACTGAAAGGTACAATATCAACGGTCTTCCCGGTTCTGGTGGTGACAACACAGGTGGGTTCTGTAAATATTCCTTGATCTTTTCAAAAGCAGCTTGGCATCGGCCGTCCCACTGGAATTTCTTTCCTTTCTTCAGGAGACCAAAAAGTGGTTCACAAGTCAAGGTTAATTTTGAGATAAACCGTCTTATGAATTGCACTTTACCCAGAAAGTCTCGCACCTCCTTTTCAGTCCTTGGTGGTGGCATTTCTAGGATGGCCTTGATTTTGGAAAGGTCGACTTCGATACCCCTCTGTGTAATGAGAAACCCTAGCATTTTTCCTGCTGTAACACCAAACATACACTTCTGAGGATTCAACCGCTACTGATATTCTCTGATCCTTTGAAAGAATTTTTGTAAGGCGGTGTAGTGGCCCTCTCTTTCCTTGGACTTGATAATCATGTCGTCCACGTACACCCCAACCTTTTTGTGGATCATGTCATGTAATATTGTGGTCGCGGCCCATTGATATGTAGCTCCAGCGTTCTTCAGCCCAAACGGCATCACCCTGTAACAACATATCCCCCACGGGGTGGTGAAGGCAGTCTTTTCTCGGTCTTCAGGTGCCATCACTATCTGGTTGCAACCCGAGAAGCCATCCATAAACGAAAGCAAAGCATGCCCTGCTGTGAAGTCCACTAACTCATCAATGTGCGGCAAGGGAAAGTCGTCCTTCAGACTAGCTCTGTTCAAATCCCTAAAATCCACACATACTCGGATCCTATCATCCTTCTTCGGCACTAGAACGATGTTAGCTAACCAGGTCGGGTATTCGGATACCTGCAGGAAACCTACGTCAATTTGCTTGGTGACTTCTTCCTTAATCTTGAGGGCCCAATCCGGGCAGATTCTTCTGAGTTTTTGTTTCACGGGTCGGGCCTCGGGGTCAAGAGGGATCCGGTGTTGTACAATCTCAGGATCGATTCCAGGCATCTCTTCGTAGGACCATGCGAAAATATCTTTGAAATCTTTTAATAAAGTGACTAAGCACTCGCGTTCCTCCGAAGACAACGTGGACCCGATCTGGACCAGCCACGGGTCCTCCTCAGTACCGACATTCACGGTAGTGATTTCATCCATTAAGGGTTTAACAAATCTTTCATGCTCTTGTTCAATTAAGCATTGCAAAACCGGAGGAATTTCTTCCTCGTCGTTTTCATCAAAATTTTGAAAGTCTGAATTAATGCAATAAATTAAGGGCACAGAAAAGTACTTAGAAACCACAGCTACTTGATTCTCATTAAGCACATCCAAATCGTCCGATTCTTCGGTTACAACAGACTCAAAAGAGAAAGAAAAAGACGACCTGGACAAGATTGTGGCATCCGGGTTATCATCCCCAGGATTACCAGACTCAGACTCAGTCGAGTTGGAACCTGATTCCAACTCACTAGATTCGGTGGAATCAGGTTCTGGCTCACTACCTGAACCGGTGTTGCTGGACAAAAATCCCTCTTCATACTGCCAAATGAGAGAGGGTGCGATAGATGCATCCAAAATGTTTGTTGGTAGGCTCATAGCCGTTCCATTCCCGATCATGCATACCGAGAAGTTATCCCCCAAGCACTTATGTTCGATCGGAGGATCTGAAAGTAGACACGCCAGCGCTACCCCCATTTCACTTTCGACGTCCTCAGACTCCGCTTTCTTGCTCTGCTCAACCTCAGCTAGTGGGTCTGTCTGCTCTTCGGCAACGTCATCCCCGGGTAACTGCAGGTCAAAGAAAATCTCAAACCCCGGCACGCGCTTCCTCTCCGCGTTTATCCACGGCTCTGGGAAGCCACAGAACGGAAAGTTCTCCCCCTCCTGGACGAAGCGTCCGTTTAGGGTACCCTAAATGGGCCGGTGCATTAAGTCAAAAGGCTTCCCCGCCTTCTTCGCTTTGGCTCTCCTAGCCATCTCCTTACCCTTCCTTATCCAATCCTCTTTGGTGGGCAGATAACCCAAACCAAAGGTATGTGGGTTATGTGGCACCTCGGCCGATGTTGCGACGCCCTTCCGGCCGCTCTTTCCCAATCCCATCCCGGGGATATGTTGAAGCTTGTTCATGAGGTATACCGATTGAGCACTGACATACACCCCCTCATTAACAGCTAAGATATCCTGCACGACCCGGGCCTCAGCTAGGGTAAAGCCAAATAAGAACACATCCTCCATACCGTGCTCAATTTCCAAAACTGGCGTAGATACTTCCGGCGGTGGATGGATTGATGAATTCCTAAAAACAATGGATACTCCCTTTCCATGGGAGTATTTCACCATTTGATGCAAGGTAGAAGAAACTGCCTTGACTTGATGCAGCCACAACCGCCCCAAGAGCAGATTGAAAGTGGAAGGAACCTCTAGGATGTGAAAATCAATTTCATGCTGCCTTGGTCCAACCTTGGTCTGAATTTTCGCTGTCCCTATAACTGCTCTGCTTGTGTTGTCGTATGCCCGAATCACCTGGGCTGTTGGCACAAAGTCCGCGGTCTTCAAGCCAATTGCATAGGCAGTCCTTGCTGGACATACATTGATGGCGGACCCTATGTCGACAAGGACCACGGGTATCCATTTATTTCTGCACTCCACAGAGATGTAGAGTGGCTTGTTATGGTTCGCACCCTCAGGTGGCAGTTCTCTGTCAGAAAAGGTCAACATCGGGGTAGCTCCTCCCGGAAAAACTAAGCCTACCAGCAGTTCGGGTGTGGTGTCTATAGAGAGCTTGGCCTTATCTATGGTCGATAAGACAGCTTGTCGATGCACTCGTGATGCTATAAGTAGTCCCCAGATAGAGATGTCTGCTTGTATCTTCTTTAACTGCTTCAGTACAGCCTCTTCTTTGACTTACTTCTCTTTCTGTCTCTCAACTTCCTTATCCTTCCCAGATGCCTCCGGCTGGTCTAGGTGCGGGGGCTTGAAATACCGCCCGCTTCTCGTCATATGATCGACCTCACCGATATACTAGGTATCATCTGGCTGATTACTCCCCCAATCCTTATCCGTGTGGGCAAGACATAAATCATCGTCCTCCCACCACATTCTGTCGGCAGCCAACAGACACCTGTCTGGCCCCGGTTCAATTTCACCCGCAGTACTCTCCGTCCACATGCTCGCAGCATTCTCTATCTTCGTGTACACAGCACTCTCAGTCCCCTCAGGGCCCTTAGCTTTCCTAATTCTCTCGGCATCCTCAAACCTTTTTTGTTCCAGCTGCGTCAGTACAGTTGGTTGTTCAACAATTCCCGCATTCATAATGCCCAAGTCTTGAGCAGAATTCTTAGCACCGGCGCTCTCCAGTGATTCATTCTGATTTCCGGCCCTTCCGACCACCACTGATATACTTGCCCCTGTCAGGACCTGTTCTAACTGAGCTTCGTCAACAACGTCTGGCAAGTCATCAAGCCACCCAGTAGCCTCTGCCGATTCTTCATAATCAAACCAGTTGACTGCCGCGTCTCCTGGATCTTGGTCGTTGAAAAACTGGAGGTTGGCCAAGTCCTCTTCCATAACCGTCAAACCATCTGTCCCCTGCTCAAATCCATCTCCTCGGATCACACACAGCTCTGCCCTCTCTGGCAATTCAATATTAGGCTTAAACTAGCCTGCTGGCAGAATGTAATCACTCGGATCGTAGGCTTCCCCAGCGACACTCCCAGACTGCTCAAACCCTAATCGAACAATTCCATCCTCCTCTGAAATCTCCTCTGTTCTATCTTTGCCAATCACCACCATTGGCTCGGGTTTGGTTCTAGAGATGTCCAACATGCACAAAGAGTCAGTGCAGTCAGGAAGGAGCACCTCCGACTTAGGTAGGTGGGAAGGAGTGATATATATGCTGGGATCGTAAGACATGACCCCAGTCTGGTGAAGTTGATTCTTTTGGGAGGTGGAGCTTGGTTGTGCGGTGGGTGAGGGTTTGTTGTGACATTGGGTTTTTCTAGAGGTACAATCACCTGCTTGTCAATGAGGTCTTGAATCTCATGACGTAATCTGAAACATTGGTCAGTGTCGTGACCACGTTATTGGTGATATGCGCAGTATTTTGCTGGGTTATGAGAAGGAGGGAGTGGATTTGGCAATGGCCTCGGCTCCAGGGGCTTTAAGTGCCCTTTCTTGATTAATAACCCTAGAGCCTTGGACAGGGGCATATACAGTGGGCTGAAGGTTCTTTGGCCTCTGGGTTGGAATCGAGTGGTTTGTGTGTTGCTTTCGGACGCGCCGGAGAAAGGTGTAGCTGCCATGGGTCTTGGAAGGGGAAGGGGAATGGTGGTGACCATGCTCACCTCCGAAGCTCTTGCAGTTGCAGTGCCACTTGGGCCTGTACTGTTGTTGCGGTTAAAGGTTCTTCTGGGTTGCTCTCTATCTTGGTCAATCAGACCTTGTTTAATTGTATCTTCGATTTGTACCCCCATTTCATGTAGATCTGAAAAAGTGGGAAAGGGGAGCACAATCATTTTTTGCATCAGTTTTGGCTGGAGATTGCGCACAATCATCCTGATTTGGTCTTTGTCGGTAGGCCTCAGGGTCATCACCGAAGCCTTCGCCCTCCACCGAGTTATGAAATCTGAGAAGCTCTCCTTAGGCTCCTGCCTTGTTGTTTTGAGATCTCGGGTCGTAATCTCGATTTGGGTATTGTAAGAGTATTGTGCGACAAAGGCCTCGACCATTTCATCCCAACTCCGCTTGACATCATCCTCTAACTTCGCATACCAGATAGCGGCCACACCCGACAGGGTCCGGCCGAATAGTGAAAGCTTTTGTGGTCTGGCGAGGCCCATTGGCCGTAGTATATCTAAAAATAGCCGGAGATGCACCATGGGGTCCCCAGATCCGTCGAAGCGATCAATTTGCGGCATTTTGAACCTATCCGGCAGCATCACAGCCACGTTGGTGTATCCGTCTTCGATATCCGGGATAGCCTTTACCCCTTGGGATTTCTTGAACAACTTCTCAAGTTTGCTCAATTTCAGTGCTGTATGGTCTACCTCAAACTCGAAGGGAGAGTCCGGTTGATTGACAGGCATAGGTGCCTTAGATAGCTGGGGCAAAATTGGGGGCGGAGCTGGCCCCGTTGGTATGTCCGTATCTGCCTGGACATTTGGTGCCTCTTCGGGGGCCGAGATTCGTGGTGGAGGAGGAACTGGGTGTGAAGCAGATACTTCGGCTTGTTGTTGCAATCTGGCAATTAACTCTACCTGCTGAGCCATGATCTCGACTTATTGTTTGGCAAATTCATCTCGACGAACAGCATCCTGTTGCATGGCTCTCATGGTGTCCTGCATCTGACGTATCATTTCCTCAACTCTTGTCGATCCCGCCATACTGCCCTGATCTGTCTGAACTACTGGTAGGTCTATCTCTATAGCAACAATTGGGATCTCAATCCGACTGTCCACTGATGGGGTAATCCGCTGCTCTAGTAACCTCTGCTCAGATACACTGCGCCTTTTCGACCTCCGTTTGATAACCGGGGGTAGAGAGTGGAACACTGGTTGTCCGTCGACCAGATCCTCATATCGATTGAGTCGGCGACCTCTTGTCCAGAGTGCTTAGGGAATATCTGCTTGGTTTGGAGCAATTGTGCTAAACTACCTAGCAAAAAGATAAATAAAGCAATAATAAGGAAATAAACGAGCAGACGAACGGACAGCATAACAGCATAAATAAACACAACACACAGTCGGGTATAATTAACACGCAATTGATACACTGTTCTCAAAGACTGATCATTATTCCCAAATTACTATTCCCAAATCACTGTCCCCGAAGCTGAATCTAATACCCGCAGATAACTGATTTCGAAAATACTGAACTAGCGCCCACAGGCCTGATACCCAGAAATACTGAACTGGTGCCCGCAAGCCTGATGCCCAAACTTGTAAACTGATATATGCATTCGTATAGAGACGCACTCTAAAAGCACATAACAAACAAGTGAGAGCCAAAACACCCCTATATTGGGGTAAGGTTTCCCTGTCCTATTTTGTCAGGAACTAGGGTTTCACTACGCACGTAGCGGTTTCAAACAACCTATGATCGGGTAAGCAACCTGTCCTAATTTGGAATGGTCACTATGGATTCCGATATGCACTAGGTCCAATGGTTAAAAGGGTGCCCCGGTAAAACCGGGGTTTGTGTTCCCGTCGTGGCAGAGCCCGCAACCGGTCAGCGTTATGGCACGCTTCGCAAAGCGAGCCTCTAGCAAACCGTTCAGGAATAGCATACGGCAAACACAGTGTCCTAGGCACACCAATGCAAATGCAATGCAAAGAAACACATAAGTGTAATCAAAACAAGATATCATAAGTTCGAGTCAAGTTTTCTAACTCCCCAGCAGAGTCACCAGAAACTGTAGACGTTCCCGAACGTCCCGGGAGGGAAATCCCGTGTTGTTCATTTGGGGTCACTATAGTTCAGGACTCAATGTCACGGTCCTGTATCTAATCTCGCAGAGTACAATGCAAGACCAATCAATCATCAAAGAGTCCAAATCTGGCAAATCATTTTTTTTAAAACAGATTTTTTGAAAGAAGTGCCAAACATGGACTGCTTTGCCAGATATAGAGTTGCCACCTAAATATTTTATTTTTGGAAAATTTAGGAAACCCTGACTCGTTGCCTAAGGCCACGTGTCCGTCATTACCAAAGTTGCCTCGGCTCGGGAACTTGGGTGCGATTGGGAAAGGTCACTTCGTGAGCACCCCCGCTCGTCCGATCAAAGATTGGCCTCTACTAACCATGATATCTAGTTTTGAAAACATTATGCGTTCTTATTCCGGTTATTAGCCTAGATTTACTATGTGATGCGCACAGCATACAAGTATAGACTGGGTCGCCTGAATTGGAATGAAACATCTCATGTTTGTTTTGAAAACAGTTTGCTACTCGCAAGTAGGCTAAAATGTGGATTTGCCACCCCCAAGTGGGCTTAGAAAACAACATGATTTGCCACTATCTAGTGGGCTTAAAACTCGCATTTAATGAATTGTTCCAATTCAGATAACCCAACCTTCACCCACAGGCATTCAGGCAGTTATATCATATAAGCACGTAGCCTCATGGTAAGCATGTTATCATGGCAGTCACTCACACGCATGCAAGGATGCTAAAGCATAAAAGTTTACCTAGTACTCCAAGCCAAAACAAAAACTACGTTAGAAATAAATGCATGATCCTAACTATGCTAAAATGCCTAATGCAACACATGCAAAATGCAACTAAGATAGGCTCGGCTATTCTAAACATGGCATATGATGATGCTACAGCCAGCACATATTCAATTTGGAATTGAAATACAAATACAGTTAGTATGATGCGCCGAGCTCGGTGCATGCAATAGAGATGAATGATGCAAACATGCTATCATACTGTATGCTAATTGAAACATGCCCTAATCTAACCATCATAAGCTGGTAAATAAAAGGAAGAAAGACGTGGGGTCAGAAAACATACATCACACACACGCACACTTATTACAATTGTGCCCTCGCTCGGAGGGTCTGAATAAATAATACAATCCGAATAAATAGTACAGTCCGAATAAATACAAAATCCTAATTAATTAACGAATTAATCTAGGAAAGCAGGTAAATTGGCACGCAAATCCATGGACCGCCTCAGCTTTGTTTCAAATGATGAATGATGCATGCTCAAGTTGCCTTGCGTAGAAATCCATTGCGATGCCCCGGTTTGCCTCTATTTGCAGTTGTTTTCGGAATATCGCGCAACGCTCCAGAAGGCCGCTGATTTCTGATTTACTGCAACAGAGAGCAACAAAGGGACATGGCAAAGTATTTCACATATGTATGCATGACTACTCTTTAGGGAGTGTAGTCCTCGATCCTCGTGCCACCAATCACGCATATCGATGCATGATGGCCGAGAAGTCGAATTGCACGACTTAATGTGAAATGAATGCACGTGAAAACACAACAAGACCTTAACTCCATCATGGATAATACGGAGTGTCGGCGACAAGGAATTGGGACACGTTCCGTCACTCGGAGTACGAAACGTCCCTCGTTTCCCGTGCTCGGGCTAACTCCTATCCCAAACACAATGCAAATGAGATGGCATACACAATGCGACTAACATACAACCTAGCATATGCAATGCTATGAAATGGCATACACAATACTCGATGTAACATGACATACACAAAGTTGTAACACGCAACCTAGCATACGCAATGCTATGAATTGAAAGGCATACACAATGCATAATGGACTTACACCAATCATTAGTGGACCTTAGCCACACTCACATCAGTGGCCATAAGATGAAAATGAGATGATCGAAATGCGTGCACACATGCACGCAAATCGAAGACAGAACCTAAGGCATTAAATGCCACTCTACCAAAACATGGCAAGGATGAAGCATGGCATTCAAACATGTAATTTTCAGCAATGAAACATAATGCTAAATGGTCCCGAAACATGGAAATATGGCCCCCGATGCTTGAAATAAGCCCTGAAACTCAAAACTAGTCCAATGCATTGAACCACAAGTATACAAAGCAAGCATTATTTGACCATGAAGTCTAAAGACAGAGCCAAGGCAGTCCCAAAACATGCGCATTTCCAGTTTAAAGTATGGCCAAAAGATGCTAACATGATGGACTAAAATAGCATGCAACATTGGCTAACAAGCATGGTTTACATGGCATGTATATGAAGCAAATGAGAACTCATCAAACCAGCCAAAAACAGTGAATAAAATATGCCAAAATATTCTCAAATAATCACTGAAATGCAGCCAATGCATGCAAAAATGAGGGGCTTCTTTGGAAGGCCATTCAAGGGGTTGTTAAGCACATATAAGATAGACACTTAGCATAACCAAACCAACTTTGGAAATGGATTATGAAAGCCCTAAAACTCACAAAATTGGCCCTGAAATCAGTCAAGGAAGCATACGATGAAAGGCCCCCTCAAAAGGTCTTGAATGGAATTGTTCTACACACGCATTATAGACATAAAATATGATCAAAAGGGCCCCGGGCAGACCTAAGGCAGACCTTAAAACCCACAAAATTGGGCCCAAAAAGAGACTTCAATGCATGCAAAATAGAGCCCCTTTGGAAAGCCAATGATGCTAGTAAAGAAAATGAGGGATGAGAGGGTCACCCCTCTAAGATTTCAAAGCTTAAAACCTCATCAAAGCCACTGAAAATTCCCTAGATTTTAGTGGCTAAGAGGCCAAAACAAGTCCAATGCAAATGCTCTAATGCATAGCCCTAAATATGAAGGAATGAAGCATGCAAAGAAGGAGATGACTCCAAACAGAAAAGTGACCTCAAGAAAACTTAAATAGGAGGTCAAAAAAAGGCTTTTTCCAGTTTATAACAAATCTCGAAAATGTTCACAAGTAAGGCTAAAGTATGATGCAAAAATAGCCCTAAAGGAGAGATAGAGGGTAAGGGGAAGTAGATGACCTCAAACAGCACAGTTCCCTTAAACAAAGTTGAAGAGGAGCTCAAAATATGACACTTTCTATTTTATTAAAAAGCCCATAAATACTTGCAAGTGAAGCTAAGTAATGAAGCAAAAAAATACAAGTTTAAGGGAAATAGACACTTACCCTTGAAGAGCCGACCTCCAGCAGCTTTTGGACCAAGTTGGTGAGCTTTTAACCTCTGCAAATGACTTCCAAGGTGCTAAAATGGATGATGGAGGTGTGGTGCTAAGGGTTGTAGTGCAAATGGACCAAGAAAATTAAGGTTTTGGAGCTTGGAATAGTGACAATGGAGGAGGGAGGTTATATGCCTTAACAAATTTTGTTCAACCCTTAGATATGAAGAGGAGGGCCTCTCTTATAGAGAAGACAGGCCAAAGCTTCTCTTAGAAGCTTCAAAGATCGTCCATACACGTGTATGGAGGATGCACCAAATGCCCCCCAGCTGGTACAGCTGTAAAGTATTCAGAGAGGGCAAAAAGCAAGAAGCAGACCGGCCAGTTCAAGTGGCCGGCTGGCCACTCCCCCTGATCGGCCGACCCGGGGTCAAAAGGTTCAAGCAAAAATGCTGGTCGGCCTACCCAGAAAGGTGGCCTCCCAGATAAGTAGAACACAGCCCTGTGGTGAAAAACTAGAAAATGTGACCCAAGAGAGAGAAAAACCAACTTTTAAGCAATGTTCAAAAGGGTCAAGAAGAGAAAACTAGTCGACCTACCATATTGGTGGCCTCCCAGATGAGTAGATCACAATGGTGGTATGAAAAGCCAGAAAATGTGGCTCAAAAGTGAGAAAAACCAGCTTTCTGTCAGAAAAATCGGCTTTTGGAGAGAGAAAATGAGAAAACTAGTTTTTCAGGGGAAGAGGTGGCCGGCCATCATCCTACCACCTTCCTAACAGTGAAAATAGGGTCTCTACCAAAAATGGGCCAAAACGGATGCAAAATGAAGGTTCGGGGGCCAAAACGCGCGATTCGGGGCCCCAAAAACAGGCTGTTAGGCACCGGAAGTGGCGTATGACCACGAAGGTGGTCTCCAGGGCCATAGTGTCCCTCTAAAGGGAGGAAATAAGGTGTGTGCCAAAAACCAGAGCAAACGGAGGTAGTTAAGCGGTCCCGAACCGAGGCACACGGCTAACGGCTCCGAAAATCGAAAACCGGGCTCCAAACGGGAAAAATGGCCTACGACCACGAAACGTAACCTACGGCCACTGAGAGATGGTCTACGAGACCTCTCCCTCTCTTCAAGAAGAGAAAACAGAGAAAACAGAACTCAGTTCGTAAACCGAGGCAAGGCACAAAAAGAGCCCCGAAGTTCGGAGGCAAGGCTCGCAGCCGAGACTCGGAAACCTCAGAACGAGCACAGAATGCAACATCACCGAGCACTTAACTGGTGACGTCTGAGTCTTAAGGTCAGTAAAAAATGGGCTGTCTACAGGGGCACTTGAAGAGGTTTTTCCCACAATTGGATGGCACATCTAGTGCGTCTGGTTCAAGGCAAACACAGAGTTACCGGCCAACGCAGTCAGTACATGCGTCGAGGGCCAATTAGGGAGCCTCTTTGGCTCAGTCTGTGCAGTAGTCTTATACTCCGAGAGGTAAGCAGGTAGATCAAAGACTTACGGGACGGGTGTATGCTATTACCGCGCCAGATCTTGTACCGGCTCCATCTGTTGTGAGATGTACCTTTTTGTTTTGCAACTCGGTTGCTAACGTGTTAATTGATACGGGTGCATCCCATTCATTTATTTCATCTGGATTTGCATTTGTTTCGGGGTTGGAGTTGGTGCAGTTAGTATCTTCTATTTGTGTTGTGTCACCTGTTAGAGGTGAGATGGTTTTAAAACAAGGGTGTCGGGGTTGTGATATAGAGGTCGCCGATCGTCGGCTTCCTTTTTCTTTTGTATTGATGGATATGATTGGTTTTGATGTTATTTTGGATATGGACTGGTTATCGTCATTCCGGGCTATTATAGATTGCTACCATTAGAAGGTTACTGTATGTACTTTGAGCGGTGACTGTTTTTATTTTTTGGGGGACCAAGTGGATAGAGTCTTATCACCGGTGTATGATCCGCGCGGGTGGAGTGAACTTAGTTGTTTTCTCGCTAGCTTTATGAGCAATGAGTGTGATGAGGCCCGGGTTGAGTTGCTAAGAGTGGTTTGTGAGTATTCGAATGTCTTTCCAAGGATCTTACTAGTTTACTACCTTATCGAGAGATCGAGTTCTCTATTGATTTAGTGCCTGGTACAGCACCAATTTCTATGACACTGTATCGGTTTGCGCCAGCTGAGTTAAGTGAGTTGAAGATTCAACTCTAGGAATTACTAGATAAGGGCTTTATTCGCCCTAGTACTTCGCCTTAGGAAGCACCAGCCCTCTTTGCTAAAAAGAAAGATGGGGCCTTGAGACTTTGTATCGATTACCGAAAATTGAACCGGGTTATAGTTAAGAACAAGTATCCTATGCCTCGTATAGATGACCTGTTTGATTAGTTGAAAGGGTCTTACTGTTTCTCTAAGATAGACTTGAGATCGGGCTATCATCAGTTGAAGGTCAGGGAGGAGGATATCCCGAAGATGGCATTCCGTACGCAGTATGGCCATTATGAGTTTCTGGTGATGCCTTTTGGGCTAACCAATGCCCCAGCCGTGTTTATGGACTTGATGAACTGAATCTTCCAAGAGTTTTTAGATCGTTTTGTGGTCGTCTTTGTGGACGATATCTTAATTTACTCACCCTCTAAGGAGGAGCACGAGGAACACTTACGATGAGTGCTTGAGTTGCATAGAGCCCATAAGCTGTATGTTAAGTTTGGGAAGTATGAGTTTTGGCTAAGAGAGGTTAAGTTCTTAGGCCATGTGGTATCTGGGGAAGGGGTGATTGTAGATTCATTCAAAATAGAGGCAGTGCAAGATTGGGCACAACTTAAGAATGCTTTCGAGATCCGTAGTTTCTTGGGATTGGTTGGGTATTACCGTCGGTTTGTGAAAGATTTCTCCAGATTAGCTTCACCTTTGACTAGATTGACGAGGAAATGGGTCAAATTTGTGTGGAGTGAAACTTGTGATGAGTCGTTCCAAGAGCTTAAGGTTAGACTCACCACCGCTCCAGTCTTGATTATTCTAGGGAGGGATTTGGGCTATTCAGTTTATTGTGATGCCTTACGAGAGGGTTTGGGTTGTGTATTGATGCAAGAAGAAAAGGTAGTAGCCTATAGCTCACGACAGTTGAAAACACACAAGAGGAACTACGCTACTCATAATTTAGAGTTAGCAGCTATGACTTTTGCCTTGAAGATTTGGAGGCACTATTTGTATGGTGAGAGATTTGAGGTGTTTTCTGATCATAAGAGTCTGAAATATTTGTTTACACAAAAAGACTTGAATTTGAGGTAGAGAATGTGCATAGAATTCATAGAGGATTATGATTTTGAGTTACATTACCATCCGGGGAAAGCCAATGCAGTGGTCGACCCCTTGAGCAAGAAATCTATCGGCAGTATGACTTGTATTGCCATTCGGGAATGGGAGATATTGGGTGCTCTTGGGGAGTTTGACTTGTATCTGGGCAAGTCTGTTGAGTCTGCAGCCTTGTTCTCTGTGGTTGCACAATCTACACTTGTGAACTGAGTGTTAGAAGCGCAGAGGGGTAACTTTGAGGTAGAATCCCTCTAGGAGAAGATCTCCAGTGGGAAGACAGAGAAGGATTTGACTGTGTATCCCGACCTGAGTGTGAGATACCGTGGTCGCTTGTTTGTGCCGGAGTCTTGCCGAGAGGAAGTACTCCGAGAGTTTCACTATTCACGCCTTGCGGTGCATCTAGGAGGCACAAAGATGTATCACGATCTGAGTCGCCAATTTTGGTGGAGAGGTATGAAGAAAGATGTGGTAGTGTTTGTATCGAAGTACCTTAGTTGTTAGCAAATGAAGGCCGAACATCAGAGGCCAGCAGGTTTGTCGCAACCCTTGCTTATAGCTGAGTGGAAGTAGGAGCATGTCACGATGGATTTTATTGTGGGCCTTCCGAGAACTCAACGGGGTAGTGATGCCATTTGGGTGGTAGTTGACCGGTTAACCAAGTCGGCTCATTTTATTCCTATGCGCGTAAGAGATTCGGTAGATTACCTTGCTGACTTGTATATTCGGGACATAATGAGGTTACACGGGGTCCCTGTGACAATCATTTCGAATAGAGATCCGCGTTTCACTACTCGGTTATGGCAGAGCTTGCAGAGTGCCTTGGGCACTAGATTGACTTTTAGCATGGCTTACCATCCTCAGGCTGACGGGCAGTCCGAGTGTACTATTCAGATCCTTGAAGATATGCATCGAGGCCGTGTCCTTGACTTTAAGGGGTCATGGGAGAGACACTTACCTTTAGTGGAGTTTGCCTATAATAACAGTTTCCAATCGAGTATTGGCATGGCACCGTTTGAGACCTCGTATGGCCGACCTTGTAGATCTCTAGTGTGTTGGGCCGAGGTGGGTGATGCACCTTTGTTAGGTTCAGAGTTGGTTCGGAAGATAACAAAGAAAGTGACACTTATCCGTAAGAGGTTAGTTACAGCCTAGAGTCGCCAAAAGAGTTATGTCGACCGTAGGAGAAGACCTTTGCCATTCAAGGTGGGTGATCATGTCTTTTTGAAAATATCACCTAGACGGGGTTTGATGAGGTTTGGGAAGAGTGGGAAGTCGTCCCCTCGGTTTATTGGCCCTTTTGAGATCTTAGAGCAGATTGGGGAGGTCGCCTATCGTTTGGCGTTGCCTCCACAACTTTCTGGAGTGCATGGCGTGTTTCATATTAGTATGCTTCAAAAATATGAGCCATATCCATCACATGTGTTACCGACTTAGAGGTAGATGAGGATGCCTCACATGAGGAGAGACCGGTGAGAGTCTTAGATAGACAGAACCAAGTCTTGCAAGGCAAGACGATTCCCTTGGTCAAAGTATTATGGAAACATCACGGGGTTGAGGAAGCAACTTGAGTGTGTGAATTGGAAGTTCGAGAGAAGTATCTAGACCTATTTGTCGATGTTTGAGTGTATGTTGAAATTTCAATTTTGTTGATGAACGATAAAAACATTGCATATGTTTTGGATTATGAAAACATTGTAAATGTTAAATGTGTTTCAGAAATGAAAGTTGATTTGGACAGTGTATGTGTTGTATAGATTTTGGAAATGCAAATTTATTATAGACATTGAATATGTTTTGGAAATATGAGATGTACATCTTGGAAATAGTTGAATTTCGGAAAATGCATATTGATAAAGCTTGTTGAGTTGTGTGTTGTGATTTTGTTCTCTTGGGAAGAGATGGAATGACCGGTGGATTGGTCATGGTGATGAGAGTTAAATTGTAATTATTTGGAAAAATTAGATAATCTTGGTTTTGAAACTTATACTAAAATTTCGAGGACGAAATTCTTTAAGGGGGAGAGGTTATAGTGATCCCGGTTTTGTCCCGATCTTCATTGTGTTCTGGACTCAGGTTCCATGATTGAATATTGTATCCATGTCTCATTTTTCCCCTTTGACCCTTTGTGTTCTAGCTTGAGAACTTGTTGGGCGAGTTTGGAACAAGTTGGTTGTTACTTGGTCTAGGTTTTTGTTGTCCAGATTTTTGCTTCTTGGCTCGAGCGAGGCTTCTTACGCTCGAGCGAGCTTTGTCTAATTGGCTTCTTCGCTCGAGCGACGTTTCTTACGCTTGAGCGAGGTTTGAGGGTCTTCAGGTTTTCTTTCCAAACGCTTCTTTTCTGGGGAAGATAAAGTTCTTTGCTTGAGCGAGGTCACTGTTATGTCTGGTTGCTCGAGCAACGACTCCTTTGCTCGAGCGAGAACTACGTATATTAGTTCGCAGCAGAGCTTTTCTGCTTCACTTTTTGGTTTCTTTTCATCCCAAAACCCTAGATCGGCACCTCCTCTCTCTAAAACTCTCTCTCTCTACAAATACTCCATGATATAAGGGTCTCTCCACCGTACTCCCTTTGATAAAGAGCTAGAGCATCTTGTGAGCTTCGTCTTGATCCGAGCAAAGCCGAATTTGGAGCATCTTTGGGTTTCTTCTTCTCTTCTTTACTCTTCTAACTTTGAGGTAGGGATATTCTATACCTCAGTTTGATTTTTAACCTAGGTATTTGTCATTTTGTATAAATGGTGGAATTTGGAATCATTTGGGGGAAACTAGGGTTTGAGCTCAAGATTTGAAAGAGGGGTTTTCTGTATTGGGTCATAGAAATATATGTAAGGTATTGAAGATAGGATTATATGGATTAAAATAATGAAATTTAGACTTGTGATTGACATTTGTGAAAAAAGAAAAATTTGCCCTAATTTGGGTTGAATAATTCATCTTGTATATATAATGAAATTGATATGGAAAATATGAAATTGGAAAGGTATATAGATGAATGGTGTAGTTGGATTTGTTAAATCACTCACCTATAGAAATTTGATAAATTATCTATTTGATAGATTTGTTTATCTGTTTAGAAATATCTGCTTTGGGCTATCAGTGGAGGATAACTATGATTGTTGTAGAAACTGCATGAGGACTAGGTAAATTGAAACTAGTCATATGAATTGTGTCATTGAATATGACGATTTGATTAAATTGTTGAATGTGTGAATTTGGTAGTCATTGTATATGATACTCTTTTAAATACATTGTATATGTATCATTGTTTGGGAGGAGATAGGGGATGGGCTTCATTGAAAATTAAGTTGGCCAGAGTGTCCAGGGTGAAAGTCCCGAAATCTTATATATATGGGTGCCGGTTCCCTCGGATGTGATTCCATAAAATGGCAAGAAAATGGAAGTGATTGAATAATATGTGTATTTGAAGTGTTAATAAATGAATTGTAGTCTTGTTTTGAATTGTTTAGATAATAATGAACTATGTCAAAGAATTGATTTGAATAAATGAATAGAAATGGACTGAAATATGGATGTCGATACTGATTGGTCACAAAAGGGGTGGAAGTTAGTTTACAAGTATTGAACATTTATCTAATGCTTATGTCTTAGTTAAATTTCATACATTGTGTTAGTATATCTCTACTGGGCATTGGCTCACCCTACTTAGGAAACCATTTTCAGATACAGGTGACATACTGCCTCTAAGGACATAGCTTGGGAGGTTTAGGGGCTGAAGACTCTATTTTTGTTTTGTTATTTTTATGTTTCTGTGTTTTCTTTTTAAGCCGTGGGCTTTAATTGTTAAGAGCTTATGACTCTCTTTTATTGTAACCAAGTTATCTCTTGGAAAGATGTAAGCATGCAGGGCATTTATTATGTTGTAATTAATTAGTGTTACATGTTGTAATTTCAGAATGAATATTTATAAAAGTCTAATACATGTAACCTCTTTTGTAATATAAACTCTGATGAATGAAAGTAATACTTTTCCTATTATGTTTATGAATCTATTGGGTTAGATTATCTCTTTTTTTTAGGGCGTTACAGTCAAAGTGACTTGGTCTGACTCATAAGTTCAAACAAACCAAAAAAATTTCTAAACTTTCTCTCCCAAATATTTTTTGAAAATTTATCTTTCAAAATCAAACCAAACACACTCGGAACTCCTGTGAATGAAAAAGTCATTAGTGTAACTAATTCATTTTTGTTTTTGTTTATATATGTAACTAGCATATCACCCGTGTTATGCACAGATTATATTTACAATTATCTATATATGTGAATTACGATTTTTAAATATTTTTTTTAAATGCCTTCTTTTTTCTTTTTTTATATTATATTAAAGTTTAATATTTTGATAATAATCATATGTGTTAGACTTTTCAAGGAATTAAATGTCTTTTTTTTATTATATTATATTAAAATTTAATATTTTGATAATAATCATATGTGTTGAACTTTTCAAGAATTTTTTTTTATGCTTGTTCTTAATGCATTAAAGTGTTATTATGAGGAATAATAATCATATGTGTTGGGACTTTTCAAAGAATTCATATGTGTTGGATTTCAATTTTATTTATTTATTTATTTTTTATGTTTGTTCTTAATCTATTAAAGTGTTATTATGAGGGTAAGATTTAGGGGTTAGGAGAAGTTAATAAATGCTAAAGCTTTTTTTTTTTAAATCAAAAAATCAAGAAATTTAGATTGAGGGATTGAAACTCTCACAAGGGTTGGAGTTAAAAATCCCTTTTTACTTAATATATAGTATATAGATTGTAAACTTTATTTGTTGGATTAATAAATTTGCCAATGTATTTGAAAAAATTATCAATATGATAGTTGGTTATGTTTTAACATAACTTATTAGTAAATACATTTGATCCGTAAGATTGACTCGTAACTATTCATAATTTAATAAGTACAAGTCCCTAAATGTTTTTTAAAAAATGTATCAAGGTGTAAGGTGTAAGTGGGTTGCACATGGTGTGCAACCTCAAAAAAGGTGTAAGTGTAAGGTTTAATTTTTTACAAAAGGTGTAAGTGTAAGGTGTAAGTGTAAGGTATAAGGTGTAAGGTGTAAGTTGCACACCATAACCAAACCCTTGAAAAAATTATCATTATGATACTTGGTTGTGTTTTAACATAACTTATTAGTAAATACATTTGATCCATAAGATTGACTCGTAACTATTCATAATTTAATAAGTGCAAGTCCCAAAATGTTTTTTAAAAAATGTATCAAAATTTGAAAAAAAATCAATTAAAGACACAAACTGATTTCTTAGTCTCTTTCAATAAAATTATTTTTTGTTTTTAGTGACTTTTTTTCTTAAATAGAGGCTTTCAGACTTGAAATTCTTAATTTTTTTTTTAAAAAACAAATAAAATTAATATAAATGAACCAAAGAAAAAATAAAAATAAAAAAAGTAAGCGCCATAAATTAAAGTTAAATTAAAAGAATACAAAATATAAAGGGAAAGCATGATTTCTTGAAATTAATTGAGGTAGGTGGTGGAAGGAAGTAATGGAGGTGGTTGTATGTTTATTGAAGTTGGTGGTTGTATTCAAGTGGAAACGATGAAGGTAAATGAAGTTGCTGAATATATCAATGAAGTTATTGGTTGTTTTCAACTGATATAAAAGTTATTTGTTGAATTCAGATGATATAAATGATGAAGGTAAATGAAGGATACCTGAGGTTCCCACGAAATTGATGAAATTTAGCAAATAAAAAAATTCAAATAATATTGAATTATGTGTGGTAAACTGCGTAGATGATAAAAAAAAGATATTCTAATTTTGTTTGACACCTCATATATATTATACTTGATAAATTTTGTGGCCATTTATTTGAAAATAACAATACAATAAATAGCAAATGATTTGTGACAGTAATTATTAAAAATATAAAAATATTTTAATTGAAAAATGCTGAAAAAACATAATTCAAACTAATACTTCGTTTGGAAAGTGGGTTGACTTTCTAGCTTTTTGACTTTTTTGGCTATTTTAGCTTGGGGTTAAAAAGCCTAGTTTGGAAAGGGCTTTTGGCTTTTTTGACTTTTTTGTTTTTTTTTCTTTTTTAAAAAAAGAATGTAATGATTATAGGTTGGATGTGATATTTTGTTTTATTAGGCTAAAAAGCCTATTTTGTTTTTGTGGCTATTTTAGCCAAAAAAGCCACAAAACCCACTTCCCAAGCATTGGCTAAATATACAATCAAAAGTTATTTGAAATCAATAATTGAATATTTATTCTAACATTCAAATCATTTTGTTTGTAATATTTTCAATTAAAAAAAATTATGCTATTTTTTTTGTTAATATTTAATTTTTTGAATTGAATTTTAAGAAGAGTTTGGTTATGATTGTTATTTTTTGTTAATAATTAATTTTTTTAATTGAATTTAAAAACAAAAAATTGGTTATAAGTATTGATCAGAATTTTGAATAGAGTTTTGAGTTGTGTATTTGGTTATGAGTTATAACCTTTTGAATTAAGTTTTGAAAACTTTTTTCAAAATTCATAACTAAACAAATTTTCTTATTTCACATGTCATATTAAACATTCAAAACTCAATTCAACACTCAACTGAAAACATAATTGAAAACTCATAACCAAACAAATTTTCTATACTGAAATCATAATTTCAAAACTCACAAACTAAAATACAATTCTATTTTCAAATTATATTTGTAAAATTCTACCAAACACTACCTAAACTTTTATCTCATATGTTGTAAATGTTCATGTTCATGTTCATGATAATGGGAAGCAAATGGGAATAATTAATTACTTACCCAAAAAAGTGGGAATAATTAACATCATATTTGAATATTGGAAGAATTAATGACTATCATAGTAATGTAACTAACGACCCAATGTGAAATGCAATATTCTGTTAAGCATAATTTATTTGTAGTGATTAGGCTTTCTTTAGTTATTTGCATTTCAAATCAAAATATTTATAGTTTTTACCTATTTCAATATATTTTTTCTTTATTTTAATTTTTTTAACAATTTAATTTATTTTGAAAGCACTTTTACCCCCAATTTCAATACACAAAAGTTAGAGTAAGCAAAAATGTTGTCTCAAGCATTGTCACCAAACATTTTTTTGTTTTCTATTTTTTTTTAATTTTAAATTTTAAAGCGAAATGGATCCTACTCAATTTGTATTTTAGTGAGATTTTTTGTGGTCCTATTTTCATTGTCACCAACATTTTTTTTGGTTTGTTTTTGTAATTTTTTTTTCAAATTTTTAATTTTAAAGTGAGATGGACCCTATTCAAGCCTTGTTTGGCTAGAGATTATTTGGTTAAAATAGTTAATAAAATAAAATATCACATCTAACTTGCAATCATTTTATTTTTTATCTCACAATTATCAAATCAATTATAAAAAAAATTAACTATCCTTTCAAACATATCTTTTTTAATCAAATTAAAATAACAACAATGATTCATTCTTCTAATTTGGGAGTACTAATGAGGTGAAAAAAAAAAAAACCTTAAAGCTAGAATATCACATCAATAAGTGGGGCTCACCCCTTAGAGCTCATTTAGAGCTTATAATTTAGATCTCTCAAATATTTCTCTTAAAATAATTAAAAAGCCAAATAACTAATTAAAATAATTTATTTCCAAACGGATATTTTAATAAGAATTTTTGTGATCCTATTTTCATGATTGCATAGAAGAGCTGATGTCAATATTAATGCTCCAAGTTGTTAACATTTGCCTTTAATAAATACAATCATACTCCCTTCGTCTCAAAATAATGGTCTTTTTTGGGGAATTTAATTTTTTTTGGTAGTATAATTATTGCATTTGAAAAAAGTTGAATTTCCAAAATTATCCTTTTGATAGTACATTTTTTGCCAATATCAATGTCATAATTGTACTTTTTATATTGTTTATTAATTTAAAAGAAGTGCAAAATAGGAAATTTATATTATTTTTGTACTTGATTTTTGAAGAGGGACTAATATTTTGGGACAATGAAAAATAGAATAAGGGACTAATATTTTAAGACGGAGGGAGTATCATTTTTATTTGTATGACATGTTTTTTTTCTTCTTTCTTATCATTTTTTCCCCACCACCAAAACAGTGTGATGGGGTCCTTTTATGAGGAAGGACAATTTGGGGGTGTTTGGGAAATATTTTTTTCCAGTTAAAATAGTATTAAAAGACAAAATAGAATAAAATAGTTAACAAGATAAAATATCATATCAAACCCATAATCATTTCACTTTTTCTCTCACAAACATCACATCAAACTACAAAAAAATTCAACTATCTTCCCAAACACAAAAATTTTAACTTCCTAAAATAGTCAAAAACTAAAATAACCTACTAAAATAGCAACTTCCCAAACACTCACTAAACAAGGTCCAGCTCCTCTCAAATTTGGAAATGGATTGTACGGTAGTATTTATAGCGATCCTGTAGACACCCTATTTTTGACCGACCTTAAGACTCAGACGTCATCGATTGAGCGCTCGGTGATTGCGTATGTTGTGCTCGTTCTGAGGTTACGGAGTCTCGGCTGAGAGCCTTGCCTCCGGACTTCGGGACTCTTTTATGCTTTGCCTCGGTTTGCAAACCAAGTTCTGTTTTTCTCTTCTTGAAGGGAGGGAGAGGTCTCGTAGACCATCTCTTAATGGCCATAGGCTATGTTTCGTGGTCGTAGACCACTGTTCCCATTTGGAGACCAGTTTTCGGTTTTCAGAGCCGTTGACCGTGCGCCTCAGTTCGGGACCGCTTAACTTTCTCCGTTTGCTCCGATTTTTGGAACACACCTTGTTTCCTCTCTCTAGAGGGACACTATGGCCCGTGAGACCACCTTCGTGGTCGCACGCCACTTTCGTTGCTTAACAGCCTGTTTTCGGGGCCTCCGACCGCGCGTTTTGACCCCCGAACCCTTGTTTTGCATCCGTCTTGGTTCATTTTTGGCATGGATCTTATTTTCATTGTTTGGAAGGTGGTACAAGGGTGGGAGACCACCTTTTCTCCTTGGAGACCACCTTTCCCCGGTCGGCTAGTTTTCTTGTCAGGTAAGTGGTCTCCCTCACTTTTGGGCCACAATTACTGGTCTCCCACCATACCACTAGCTTGCATTGAGTTGGGAGACCACCCCTAGAGGCCACCGACCACCTAACCTTTTTGACCCTGGTCGGCCGACCAGGGAAGGTGGTCGGTCGACCACCTGAACTGGTCGGCCTACTCCCCCCTGTCTTGTTTTTGTGAGTTTTTGCCAGCTGTGCCAGCTGGAAGGCACAAAATTGATCCTCCATACGTGTATGGAGGATCTTCAAACTTGGTTTTAAGCTTCTAGGAGAAGCTTTGAACCCTCTTGGCTATAAAGGAGGGCCTCTCCCTCATTAGCAAAGGTTCAGAAATTTGGTGGAGGCATACATATATCTATCTCTCTATTTGGTGTTAAAAGTCCATAGTTCTTGACCTCTTTGCACACCACCTGACAACCACACACTTCCACCATCAACCTAAGCACCTTGGAGCATGTTTTCAGAGGTTGAAGGTTTGCTTTTTTGGTCCAGAAGCTGCTAGAGTTCTTGGCTACAAGGGTAACACCCTATTCCCCCTTTTGGTCTTTATTTTGCTTCATAGCTTAGCTCTATTTGCAAGCATATTTGAGCTTTATCATAAACTAAAAAAAGTCTTATTTTGAGGTCCTTAACATGGTTGTTTGAGACCATTTTTCTGTTGGGGGTCATCTACCCCCTTGCATGCTTTATTCCACCTTGTTTTGATCCATGCACTTAAGCCTTTGCATTGGCCTTTGTTTGGCCTCTTAGCCACTAAAATCCAGTGGATTTCTAGTGGCTAACATGCTGTTTTGAGCACCAAAATCAGAGAGGGGTGACCCTCGCACCCCTTGTCATGTTTACTAGCATATTTGGTCTAACAAAGGAGCCCTTATTTGCATGCTTCCAAGACATATTTCAGGCCATTTTTGGTGTGTTTTAGGACCTGCATAGGCTCTGTCCATAGCCCATTTTTCCATTTTAGGTGTCCATCTTGCATGTGTAGAACAACCCTCTTTATAGCCTATCAAAGGAACCTATCATTTTTGCATGCATGGACCATGTTTTAGTGGGTTTTTGGGCTTTATTTGGCATGTCATACCTCTGAATTTTGCTGGTTTGGTGGCCTCTTGATTGCCTCACATGCTTGTAGTGCAAATCCTCTTTACTAGCTTACATTGCATGCTATTTTGGCCTTTGATTCTAGCACTTTTTGGCCATGCTTTAAACTGATTTTGTGCATATTTTGGACTGACTTAGCTCTTTTTTTATGCCTCATGGTCGAATGATGCTTGCTATGCATGGTTGTAGTTCAACACCCTTGCTTAGGTTTGAGTTTTGGAGCCTATTGCATGCTTATGTTGAGGTGTTTCCATGTTTTGGGGCCATTGTGCATCATATTTCAAAGTTTACATGTATGCCATATTCCCATATTTTCCACTCTTTAAATGCGTTTGAGAGTCGTGCCTGTATGCCCCGTTTTGGATCATTGTATGAGCTTCATTTTCATGCCTTTCGAGCCATCATTTTAGACCATTTTCCCACTGTCTTGGACCTGCCTAGGGTCTATTTGGGGCTGGTTTTTCCAATTGTGCATTGCTTTGTGTACCTCTAGTGTAATGCGTTTCACTAGTTTCGGTATTCGAGCCATCTAGCATGCATCGTGTGAGGTGTTTGCATGATTCGGGACCATCTTGCATGTCATTTCATAGCTGAAAAATGTATGATTGTATGCCATATTCCATCCCTTGCCATGCTTTGGTAGAGTGGCATTTGATGCCTTAGGTTCGGTCCCATACATTGGGCATGTTTGAGTGTGTGTTGTTGCTTCATTTTCACCATGTATGGCCACTGATTTGAGTGTGGCTGAGGCCCATTCATTTTAGTTTAAGTCCATCTTGCATTATGTATGCCATATCCATGTTGTCGCATGCTTAATCGTCGCATTGTGTATGCTTTGTTCATGTCTCTGTGTATGTCCATCGTCCTATGTGCGTTGTGTATGCTATATAGTGTTACATGCATTGAGTATGTCATTTGTAGTTCATAGCATTGCGTATGCTAGTTGCACCTTTGTATGTCATTCCTTGCATGTTTGCATCTCGTAGTTGCATTTCGTGTAGGATTGCATGCTAGTTACTGCATTGTGTTTGCATATCATGCCATTCTAGTTGCTGCATAGTGTTTGGAGTAGGATTTAGTCCAAACACGGGAAACGAGAGTCATTTCGTACTCTAAGTGACGAAATGTGCCTCGATTCTCGATCGACGACACTCCGGATTACCCATGATGGAGTTTAGGCCTTGTTATGTTTATATGTGTATTCATTTTACATCAAGTCATGCAATCCGACTCCTCGGCTATCATGCATCGAGATGCGTGACTAGTGGCACGAGGATCGAGGACCACACTCCCTAGAGCTTGTGCAATGATGGGGAGAGTGGTCATGCATACATATGTTGAAAATACTTTGCCATGCCCCTTTCTCGCTCTCTGTTGCAGCAAATCGGAAACCAGCAGCAAAACTAGTTAGCAGCCTTCTGGAGCTTCCCACAGTGTTTCAGGACCAATCGCAAACAGAGGCAAATTGGGGCATCGCGATGGATTTCCCGACAAGGTGACTCGAGCATACATGCATCCCTATCATTCGGAACAGAGCTGAGGCAGTCCGTTTTTGTTTAATTTGCATGATAGTTTCCTTACTTAGTTATTTTGTTAATTAATTAATGTTGTGTAATATTTAGCTGTAATTCGTTATTCATTTCGGTTGTGTAATAATTAGTTTAATTAGCTTAGATTAGCTAGTTTATTCTGCACTATTCATTCGGGCCCTCCGTCGAGAGGGCCAAC
The DNA here is from genome assembly GCF_004153795.1 of Camellia sinensis. NCBI lineage: Eukaryota > Viridiplantae > Streptophyta > Magnoliopsida > Ericales > Theaceae > Camellia > Camellia sinensis. The sequence continues at coordinate 245,478 of NW_021025025.1, forward strand.
TGTTGTAATAAGTGCGTGTGCGTGTGATGTATGTCTTCCAACCCCACGTCTTTCTCCCTTTTATTTACTAGCTTATGATGGTTAGTTTAGGGCATGTTTCAATTAGCATACTTATGTTCGCATGTTTGCATTTATTCATCTGTCTTGCATGCACCGGGCTTGACGCATCATACTAACTGCATTGTATTTTAATTCCGAGATGAATACGTGTATTAGTTGTTACATTTCATATGCCATTTTAGAATAGCCGAGCCTATCTTAATTGCATTTTTTTTTGCATGTGTTGCATTAGGCATTTCAGCATAGTTAGGATTCATGCATGATTTCTAATTAGCTTCTTTCTTTGGCTTGGAGTACGCGGTAAATATTTATGTTTTAGCATCCTTGCATGTGTGTGAGTGACTTCCATGATAGCATGCTTACCATGAGGCTATTTGCTTATGTGATATAACTGTCTGAATGCCTGTGGGTGGAGGTTGGGTTATTTGAATTAGAACAATGCATTGAATGAGAGTTTTAAGCCTACTTGAGAGTGGCAAAATCATGTTTTCTAAGCCCACCCGAGGGTGGCAAAATCCACGTCTTAGCCTACTTGTGAGTAGCACCTTCAAACCGTTTTTCAAAATGAACATGAGATGTTTTGTTCCAATTCAGTCGACCTAGTCTATACTTGTATGTTGTGCACATCACATAGTAATTCTAGGCATTACCGGAATAAGAGCACATAATATTTTCAAAACTCGATATCATGGTTAGTAGAGGTCGATCTTTGATCGGGCGAGCGGGGGTGCTCATGAAGTGACCTTCCCCAATCGTACCCAAGTTCCCGAGCCGAGGCAACTTTGGTGATGACGGACACGTGGCCTTAGGCACGAGTCAGGGTTTCCTAAATTCCCCAAAATAAAATATTTAGGTGGCGACTCTGTATCTAGCAAAGTAGTCCATGTTTGGCACTTGTTTCAAAAAATCTATTTTCAAAATGATTTGCCGGATTTAGACTCTTTGATGATTTATCGGTCTTGCATCACACTCTGCGAGATTAGATACAGGACCGTGACATTGAGTCATAAACTGTAGTGAGCCCAATGAACAAAACGGGATTCCCTCCCGGGACGTTCGGGGACGTTTACAGTTTCTGGCGGCTCTGCTGGGGATTTAGAGAACTTGACTCGAACTCATGATATCTTGTTTTGATTACACTTATGTGTTTCTTTGCATTGTATTTGCATTGGTGCGCCTAGGATACCGTGTTTGCAATCTGCTATTCCTGAACAGTTTGTCGGAGGCTCGCTTCGAGAAGCGTGCCATAAGGCTAACCGGTTACGGGCTCTGCCACGATGGGAACACAAACCCCAGTTTTTATCGGGGCACCCTTTTTGACCATTCGACCTAGTGTATATTCGGAATCCATAGTGACCATTCCAAGCTAGGACAAGTTGCTTACCCGATTGTAAGTTTTTTGAAACCGCTGCGTGCGTAGTGAAACCCTAGCTCCTAACAAAATAGGACAGGGAAACCTTACCCCAACATAGGGGTGTTTTGGCTTTCACTTGTTTGCTATGTGCTTTTAGAGTGCGTCTCTACAGGAATGCATGTATCAGTTTACAAGTTTGGGTATCAGGCCTGCGGGCACTAGTTCAGTATTTTGGGAATCAGTTATCTGCGGGTATCAGATTCAGTTTTGGGGCTAGTGATTTGGGAACAATGATCAGTGTTTGAGAACAGTCTATTCAGCTTATCAACTGTGTGTTGTGATTCCTAACTGTGTGTTGTGTGTTTATTTAAGCTGTTATGTTGTCCGTTTGTCTGGTTGTTTATTTCCTTATTATTGCTTTATTTATCATTTTGCTAGGTAGTTTAGCACAATTGCTTCTAACCAAGCAGATATTCCCCAAGCACTCTGGACCAGAGGTCGCCGACTCAATCGATCTGAGGATCTGGTCGACGGACAACCAGTGTTTTATTCCTTACTCCCGATTATCAGATGAAGGTTGAGAAGACGCAGTGTATCTGAGCAGAGGTTGCCAGAACAGTGGTCTACCCCGTCAGTGGACAGTCAGGCTGAAGCTTCAGTTTTTACCACAGGGATAAATATACCAGTCAGTCAGTTGGAACAGCAGAACATGGCAGGAATGGAGGAAATGATGCGTAAACTCCAAGAAAGTATGAGGGCTATGCAGCAGGACACTATCCGTCGAGATGAATTTGCCAAACAATAAGCCGAGGTCATGGCTCAACAGGCGGAGTTAATCACCAGGTTATAGCAACAAACCGACGCATCTGCTTCACACCAGGCTCCTCTCCCACCAGGAGTTCCAGCACCCGGGAAGACACCAATTGTCCAGGCAAATACGGACATTTCGACAGGGCCACCTCCGCCTCCGATTCCACCTCAACTATCCAAGGCACCCACTCCTATCAACCTACCGGACTCTCCCTTTGAGTTCGAGGTGGACCCTACAGCATTGAAGTTGAGCAAGCTTGAGAAGTTGTTCAAGAAATCCCAAGGGGTAAAGTCCATCCCAAACATTGAGGACGGGTATATCGACGCGGCTGTGACGCTGCCAGATCGGTTCAAGATGCCACAAATTGACCGCTTTGAAGGGTCCGGGGATCCCATGGTGCACCTACGTTTGTTTTCGGACATACTAAGGCCGATAGGCCTCACCAGACTACAGAAGCTTTCATTGTTTGGCCGGACCTTGTCGGGTGTGGCGGCCATCTGGTACGGAAAATTAGAAGATGATGTCAAGCGGAACTGGGATGAGATGGCCGAGGCTTTCATTGCACAGTACTCCTATAATACACAAATCGAGATTACAACCCGTGATCTCAAGACAACAAGGTAGGAGCCTAAGGAGAGTTTCTCTGAATTCGTAACCCGATGGCCAAGGCCTCAATGATGACCATAATGCCGGCGGATAAGGATCAAATACGGATGGTTGTGCGCAACCTCCAACCTAAACTGATGCAGAAAATGATCGTGCTCCCCTTCTCTACCTTTTCAGATCTACATGAGATGGGAGTACAGATCGAAGATGCCTTGAAGCAGGGCTTGATTGACAATGACAAAGAGCAACCCAGGAGAACCTTCAACCGAAACAACAATGCAGGCACCAGCAGTGCTGCAACTGCTAGAGCTTCGGAAGTAACCATGGTCACCACCACCCCTCCAAGAACCCTGGCAGCCACACCATTCTCCGGTGCGTCCGGAAGTAACACACAAGCAACCAAGTTCCAACCTCAAGGCCAAAGAACTTTCACGCCCTTATATATGCCCCTGTCCAAGGCTCTGGGGGTTTTAACTAAGAAAGGGCACTTGAAGCCCCTGGAGTCGAGGCCATTGCCAAATCCACATCCTCCCTCCCATAACCCAGCCAAATACTGCGTATATCACCAACAACATGGTCACGACGCCGACCAATGTTTTAGATTGCGTCATGAGATTCAAGATCTCATTGACAAACAGGTGATTATGCCTCCAGAGAAACCCAATGTCACAACCAACCCTCTCCCTCCACACAACCAAGCTCCACCTCCCAAACGCATCAACTTTATCCAGACTGGGGTCGTGTCTTACGATCCTAGCATCTATATCACTCCTTCTCACCTACCTAAGCCGGAGGTGTTCATTCCCGACAGCACTGACTTGTGCATGTTGGACATCTCCCAAACCCAACCTGAGCCAATGGTGGTGACTGTCGAAGACAGAAAATGGGAGATTTCAGAGGAGAATGGAATTGTTGAGTCAGAGTCTGAGGAATCTGAGAGCTTTGATGAGGGGGTATACAATCCAAGTGGCTACATCGCATCAATGGGCCAGGCTAGGCCAAACTTTGAATTACCAGCAGGGGTAGAGGTTTGTGTAATAGGGGGGGACGAATTTGATCAGAGGCAGAATGACTTAGCAACTCTGGAAGGGGACTTTGCTAACATCCACTTTTTCAACGAACAAGATCCAGGAGACATGGCAGTCAACTGGTTTGATTTTGAGGAATCAGCAGAAGTTACAGGGTGGCTTGATGACCAACCAGACGTTGTTGAAAAATCTCAATCGGAACAGGGCCCATCAGGGGCAAGTACATCAGTTGTGGCCGGAAAGGCCGGAGTTCATAATACATCGCCGAAGAGCATCGGTGCTAAGAATTTTGCTCGGGACTTGGGCATTGTGAATACAGGAAATGTTGAGCAGATTGTGTCGAAGTAGTTAGAACAAGAAGGGATCAAAGATTCTGGAAGAGCCAGAAAGGCTAAAGCTCTTGTGGGGGTTGAGAGTGCTGTGTGCACAAGAACAGAATGTACTGCGAGTACAGAAACGCAAGGTGCTGCGGGCACGAAAATTTTTGTAACGGAGCCGGACAGGTGCCTGTCGGCTGCTGATGGAATGTGGTGGGAAGACGATGATCTATGTCTTGCCCATACGGATAGGATTGGGGAAGCAATCAACCTAATGACACCTGGTACATCGGCGAAGTCGATCATATGACCAGAAACGGGCGGTATTTCAAGCCCCCGCATCTAGATTAACCAGAAGCGTCCAGGAAGGACAAGGAGGCAGAGAAACAGAAAAAGAAGCAACTCGAAGAAGAGGCTGTGTTGAAACAGTTGAAAAAGATACAAGCAGACATCTCCATCTGGGGACTGCTTATGGCTTCTCGAGTACATAGACAGGCCATCCTTTCAGCCATGGACAAGGCCAAACTCTCAATAGACACCACGCCAGAGCAGCTAGTTGGATTGGTTTTTCCGGGAGGGGGTTCCCCAACATTGACCTTTTCTGATAAAGAACTATCGCCTGAGGGTGCAAATCACAACAAACCTCTCTACATCTCTGTGGAATGTAGAGGCAAGTGGGTACCAGTGGTTCTTGTTGACACAGGATCCGCCATTAATGTGTGCCCATCAAGGACGGCATATGCAATCGGGTTGAAGCCTGCGAACTTCGTGCCAACTGCACAGGTGATTCGGGCGTATGATAACATAAGCAGGGAGCTGATGGAGACTGTCAAAATTCAGACCTAGGTTGGTCCAAGACAACACAAGATCGATTTCCATGTCTTAGACATTCCCGCAACCTTTAACCTACTTTTGGGGCGACCGTGGTTCCACCAAGTAAAGGTAGTTTCTTCCACCTTGCACCAGATGTTGAAATACCCTCATGGGAATGGGGTAGCTATAGTTTTTGGAAATTCATCAATCCATCCGCCGCCGGAGGTGTCTGCACCAGTCTTGGAAATCGAGCACGGCACAGAGGATGTGTTCTTATCGGGGTTTACTCTGGCTGAGGCTCGAGCCGTGCAAAACATCTTAGCTGTTGATGAATGGGTGTATGTCAGCGCACAATCAATATACCTCATGAACAAGCTTCAACACATCCCCGGGATGGGATTGGGGAAGAGTGGCCGGAAGGGCATCGCTGTATCGGCCGAAGTGCCACATAACCCGCATACATTTGGCTTGGGTTATCTGCCCACCAAAGAGGATTGGGTGAGGAAAGGCAAGGAAATGGCTGGGAGAGCCAGAGCAAAGCAAGCGGGGAAGCCATATAAGTTAATGCACCGACCCATTCAAGGTACCCTAAACGGACATTTCATCCAGGAGGGAGAGGATTTTCCATTCTGCGGCTTCCCAGAGCTATGGTTAAATACGGAGAGGAAGCGCGTGCCAGGTTTTGATATCTTCTTCGACCTGCAGTTATCCGGTGATGATGTTGTCGAGGAGCAGATAGACCCATCAGCTGAGATTGAGCAATGTGGGAAAGTGGATTCTGAGGACACCGAAGTTGAAATCAGGGTAGCGCTGGCTTGTCTACTTTTAGATCCTCCGATCGAACAGAAGTGCTTGGAGGATAACTTCTCGATGTCCATGATTGGAAATGAAACGACTGCGGGCTTACCGTCAAACATTTTGGATGCATCCATCGCACCCTCCCTCATCTAGCAGTACGAAGAGGGATTTTTGTCAAACAGCACCGGGTCAAGTAGGGAGCCAGAATCTGATTCCACCGAGTCTAGTGAGTCAGAATCAGGCTCCAGCTCGACTGAGTCTGAGTCCGGTATTCTTGGGGGTGATAACCCGGATGCCACAGTCCTGTCTAAGTCGTCTTTTTCTTTCTCTTTCGAGTCTGTTGTAACCGAAGAATCGGACGATTTGGAAATGCTTAATGGGAATGGAATAGTTGTGGTTTCTGAATACTTTTATATGCCTTTGATTTATTGTATTAATCAGGACTTTCAAAATTTTGATGAAAACGACGAGGAAGAAATTCCTCCGGTTTTACAACGATTAATTGATCAAGAGCAGGAAAGATTTGTTAAACCTTTAGTTGATGAAACACTACTGTTAATGTTGGTACTGAGGAGGACTCGCGGCTGGTCCAGATCGGGTCCACGTTGTCTTTGGAGGAACGCGAGCACTTAGTCGCTTTATTAAAAGATTTCAAAGATGTTTTCTCGTGGTCCTACGAAGACATACCTGGAATCGATCCTGAGATTGTACAGCACCGGATCCCCCTTGACCCAGAGGCCTGACCCGTTAAACAGAAATTCAGAAGGATCCGTCCGGACTGGGCCCTTAATATTAAAGAAGAGGTCACCAAACAAATTGAAGCAGGGTTCCTGCTAGTATCCGAATACCCAACTTGGTTGGCCAACATTGTTCCAGTGCCGAAGAAGGATGGCAGGATTCGGGTATGTGTGGATTTTAGGAATTTGAACAGAGCCAGTCCGAAGGACGACTTTCCCTTGCCGCATATTGATGAGTTAGTGGACTTCACAACGGGGCATGCTTTGCTTTCGTTCATAGATGGATTCTCGGGCTATAATCAGATAGTGATGACACCTAAAGACCGGGAGAAGACTGCTTTCACCACCCCGTGGGGGACTTACTATTACAGGGTGATGCCATTTGGGTTGAAGAACGCTGGAGCTACATATCAACGTGCCGCGACCACAATATTGCACTACATGATTCGCAAAGAGGTTGAGGTGTATGTGGACGACATGATTGTCAAGTCCAAAGAAAGAGAGGGCCACTACACCGCCTTGCAAAAGTTCTTTCGAAGGATCAGGGAATTTCGGTTGCGGCTAAATCCTCAGAAGTGTACGTTTGGTGTTACAGCGGGAAAAATGCTGGGGTTTCTGATTACACAAAGGGGCATCGAGTCGACCCTTCCAAAATCAAGGCCATCTTAGAAATGCCACCACCAAGGACTGAAAAGGAGGTACAAGGCTTTCTGGGTAAAGTGCAATTCATAAGACGGTTTATCTCAAAATTAACCTTGACTTGTGAACCACTTTTTGGTCTCCTGAAGAAAGGAAAGTTCCAATAGGACGGCCGATGCCAAGCTGCTTTTGAATAGATCAAGGAATACTTATAGACCCACCCGTGTTGTCACTGCCCGAGCCAGGGAAACCGTTGATTTTGTATCTTTCAGTAACTGAGACTACAATGGGCTGCATGCTCGCACAAGAGTCTGAGGACAAGGTGGAGAGGGTTATCTACTATCTGAGCAAGAAGATGCTAGAGTACGAAACCCGCTACACACCGTTGGAAAAGGCTTGCTTAGCCTTGGTATGGGCTACCAGGAAGCTGCTGGCACTACCTGTTAGCTCACTCTGTAATGTTGATTTCACGACTCGATCCCATCAAATATCTTTTTGAGAAACCGGCACTTACGGGTAGGCTAGCTCGTTGGTTGCTGTTGCTTTCCGAATTCGATCTGAAATATGTGACGCGCAAGTCAGTCAAGGGAAGAGCAGTAGCAGAGTTCTTAGCCGATCATCCAGTGGAAGGAGGTGAAGCAGTTGAGTACTTATTTCCAGATGAGGCCATTTTGCATATCGAGGACGAAACTTGGACGATGTACTTTGACGGAGCGTCAAATCAATATGGATATGGGGTAATAGCACCCTACAATTCCCGTATCCCTCTAGCCTTCAAACTCCGGTTCAAAGTCTCGAACAACGAAGCAAAATATGAAGCATGCATTGCTAGTTTAGAAGGAGCCTTGGAACTAGGGGCAAAACGGTTGGACGTCATCGGGGACTCGAACCTTGTTGTATCTCAAGCGAAAGGAGATTGGAAAGTCAAAGAAGAAAAGATGATAATGTATCACTAGGCCTTGGACTTGTTAATTCCTCAGTTTAAGAAGCTAAACTTTGCTCATCTGTTAAGAGAGAACAATAGGTTCGCAGATTCACTAGCAACACTATCTTCTATGATAGACATCCCTTTCGGAGTTCGGATGCATCCGATCATCATTGACCAGAAATTTGCGCCAGCCTACGAGTCGATTGCTGCTATAGATGAAGTTCAAGATGAGAACCCCTGGTTCCACGATATCTGGAACTTCTTGGAAAAAGAGGCGTATCCACTAGGGGCGAATGCCACGGATAAAAGGGCAATCTGAAGAATGGCCGTTCAGTTCATCATCTGTGGGGGAAAACTGTATAAGAGAGGTCATCTGGAAATGCACAAGCTATGTGTCGAAGTCGAAGAATCGAAGCGCCTGATGGAAGCCATCCATGGAGGAGAATGTGGAGCACACATGAATGGGGTGATGCTAGCACGGAAGATCCTCAAACAAGGTTACTACTGGTCTACCATGGAGGAGGATTGTATCGGCTTTGTTCGGCGATGCCATAAATGTCAGATCCATGCAAACCGCATGAACATCCCGCTATCGAAGCTGTACAATATGACTTCGCCATGGCCATTTTCAGTTTGGGGAATCGATGTGATCGGAGCTGTCACTCTGAAAGGGTCCAATGGGCATGAGTTTATTCTAGTCGCGATAGATTATTTCACAAAGTGGGTTGAGGCCCAATCTTATGCGGTGTTGAAGGCTTCGCACGTTGCAAAATTCATCTGGAACAACATCATCTGTCGCTATGGGGTCCCAAACAAGATTATTTCAAATAACGGTTCCCACTTCAAGAAGGAAGTGATTGATTTGTTAGAAAAATAAAATGTGGCTTTTCATAAGTCATCCACTTATCGGCCGCAAACCAATGGAACAGTCGAGGCCGCCAACAAGAACATCAAACACATTTTGCAGGAAATGGTGGAAACCTACCGGGACTGGCCAGATAAGCTGCCATTTGCTCTATGGGACTACCAGACTTCAATCAGAACTTCTAATAAGGCGACTCCATATTCATTAGTTTATAGGATGGAGGCCGTTCTACCTATCGAAATTGAGGTTCCGTCATTGCGAGTATTGGCCGAGTGTCAGATAGCCGAAGCAGATTGGCAGCAGAGCAGATTCGAAGAACTCATGCTCTTTGATGAAAGAAGACTGAAAGCACTGTACCATGTTCAGGGTTATCAGCGCAGAATTGCCAGAGCTTTCAACAAGAAAGTTAAGTCCAGAAATTTGAAAGAAGGAGATTTGGTGCTCAAAGATAACCGGGCTCCCATCCACGACCCTAGGGGCAAGTTCAGACTGAATTGGACTGGTCCCTACATCATTAAGTCTATCTGGACAGGTGGAGCTGTGGTTCTGATGGACCTAGATGGCCTAGAGTTCTCCCAACCGATCAACATGGACAAGTTAAAGAAA
>NW_021025025.1:255064-281367 GCF_004153795.1 Camellia sinensis
TATTACCCTGAGAGGCTCGCTAGGCCGAAAACCCGAAAGGGCGACCTAGGCAAAAGTTAGAGCATGAAAAATTTGAAATTACAAAAACTGAGCTCGCAAGGTTGAAAACCCGCAAAGGGCGGCCTTGGCAAAAGTTAGAGCCTAAAAGGAGAGTGAAAATACTCGAGTGAACACCAAGCTTGAACTACGTAAGGCTTGATTCCCGTCTTTGGGATACGTAGGCAACTTCATCCTGAAGTTCAGCCATAAACTTTTCCCGATCAACTTTGTCCATTTGATCATCTCTGTCACCTTTGTCTATTCAGCATTCAAGAGTTCGGTTGTGATCTCCCGTACAGTGAGCTCAGACTAGGGGCAACTTTCCAGTTGCTGGAATCCGGGGTTATGCATCTCAGTGACAGATCTCAGGCGTGTCCAGTTCTGATCCATGTCGAAAATGGTTTGAAAATTTTAATAAAAGTTGATTTTGTTCAAATTAATTTTTTTACAACTTAGACCATTTTTGGACCAAAGCGGAAATTTTCAGTACCCACAACCTTCAATTTTATTGATTTCAGTACAGAGTCCTTCTGCTCTTGCATACAAATTGAAGTTGCTTTTGGTTACATTCATAAAGAAAATTTGAAAGTACTAATAAAGTAATAAATCCAGGGCATAGCTAAGTCAAGTGTTCCTGCGCCCCCTCCCAGAGCTGGTCGAAGCTTCTGACGCCAAAGTGGGCCCAATCTGTGCCTCTTCATTGAGCCAATCTATGCACTCATCAGACAAAGTGCAACTGAAAGTGGGAGCAGGGGCCAGGAGTTCTGTCGTCCTCCATGTTGTGGCATATCGAGCAAGTTGTGCGCCTCGGACCGGGAATGCAGCAGGGTACTCTATCCCTCTGCCGGAAAGTCTGATCATGGTCGAACTGGCGCTGGAACCGGAAGGAAAGTAAAACACGCAATGTGTCAGACCAATCAATTGAATCCCGAGCTGCCAGGACATGCTGTAGCTCATTGCCGGTAGATTGAGCAAGGATAGCGCCAAGCGATGCGGTTTGCGGACAAATTGCACATCCAGTCAAACCACCATCCCTCATCCAGGGCATCGACTAGACACTATCAGAAGAAGTAGCCGCGAGCTGAGTATGCTGGGCAAGAGTCCATAACCTGTAACTGGTCCATTCAACCCACCTGGGGAGGATGAAATGAGAGATTAAAGAATAGAGAGGTGTACGATGAGAGAAAAGTGAGAAAAGCGTTTCGAGAGAAAAATCAAGCCTGAGGGTTGAGTGACGTGAGCAAATATATATGTGAGGAAGGGTGGGAACGTTACCTGCAGCAGTAGTGGACTCCCGCAAATCTGGTCTCTTTTCGGCGATGAAAAGCATCCAAGCCCATCAATGTCTCAGCCAATGACATGGCAATGCAGCTTTTGCCCTCCTTAAGCCTTGGGCAACCTCGATCAACCGGACACTAGATCCTCCGAAGCCTGTGCAAGCAAAAAGTGTGATAGCATGCACAAGCAAAGGTATGACGCCGAAAGCCTTGCCAATGATGGTCGCCGCGGTCACCGGCATCAGAAAAGTGATGAATCAAGCCGAGGATATCCAATTCCCATTACAGATCAAAGACCGAGCGTCATACATAGTAAGCCCACACATCCGTCCTAAGGCTTGAGCATGGCCGAAGCGAAGTTAGGGCAAGATTTCCTCGTTGCGCTCGGATTCCATCAAGCTTGGAAATCTTCGAAGGTAGGACACATCTTCTTGCCCACCGAAGCTAAAGACATGGGTTACCAGATTCCAAAACCTCATCGTGGCATGGAAAAAGGGAAGAGCAATGGAGTGCGGCTCAACGTAAATAGTGCATTCATGCTGAAGCCCGGAAGTTTAACTTTCCGAGCCTCTAAAGTAGCAATCCAAGCTGTGAGATTTTCGTGAGGAATGCCTCCATTTTGATACAAAACTGAGTTGAAATGAAAGAACACGAAGCTGGAAATTTTATAGAGGATAAGGCACTGTTTGGGGACACGTGTCAAAAATCTGATGGCGGCCGACCACTTTTTCTGGTAGGCCGACCACCCCTAGTCTCCAAGGAAAGTAGTTGGTTGGCCAGCCTCCTTAGGTGGTCGGCATTAAAAGGGCCAGGACTTTTGTCTTGTCCTAGCTTCTAGAAGAGAGTCCTAGCTTTCCATGCGTTGGGAGTGTTGAAGGTCCGTGTTTTCCTCGGTTTCGGACACATTCGATCGCCCGTTTTGTCCGAAATGCATTTGTTTATTGAGTTGTTGTTGAGTTTTGTTTATCGAGTTGTTGTTGAGGTCTTGTTCATCGAGTCGTTGCTTATCGAGTCATCGAGTTTTGTACAATGAGTTGTTACCCTTTGTTTATCAGCATTGTCGAGTTTTGCTTATCGAGTTGTAAACTTGCTAAGGTTTTTTCATTTCTTAGTAAATCTAGGTTGTTTAGTTTGTTGCGTCGGTTAACTACCTGACTTGCAATGCACAATGCTCAATTTTCATTCAATCTCATTTTTTGTGCAAAATTATGCGATGCTTGCTAAGAACATAAAAATACAACCTTTTAAACAAAAAAGCTGTTTCATTCCATCATAGTTCTTTTTACAACATTTTTACAACAAGGGTACAAGTTTTACAAAAAATAAAACTGTCTAATAATGTATAATGTGCTACAACTACTAGTAAAAAAAGGCAAATAAAGCAGGAACAGCTGCATCAGTGCTATCAAGCGTATGAATAAGAGGCTCTTTTCGTCCACTTCTGTGGAACAACCTCTGCACCATCATCATCATCTGAATCGGAGCCGCCGTTCTCGGAATCCTCCTCGGCATCATCTCCACTATCGGAACCGGAACCAGAACCAGAGTCACCCTCTCTGTCAGCGGATGTCTCTGATTGGGGATGTGCAGGCTCCTCCTCCTCGCTGGGCTCCTCATCTATGATAGGCGCTCTACATCGCCTCGGCTGCGAGTTGAACCCCCTCTCCCAGCTCCTCGAGAGGGCCTGGATGGCCCAGCCTGTGGCTCAGCTTGTAGCGGAGGCATCTGAAAAGGAAGAGTGCAATTTGAATACATTAGCACAATTGCATATCAGATGCAGAGACAAGAAGCTACATATAGTGGATGCATGCAGATACAGTAATGAATGTGGTGGTGTGTGTCAGATGTGCTCTACACATGCAGTCAACCAATGCAGTGAAATAGTCAAATTCAGCATGTCATCAGAAGTATGATAAATGCAAGGAAACTGAAAAGTACCGAACACCGGCAATGAACAGCTGCGTCTCTCTCTGCAGGACCATGTCCTCGAGTGAGGCACCAACTCGAGCAACCCTCAGTATACTCACTGAGAGGCTGCAGATGCAAGTTCAAGTTATCAATGAATGAATGAATGTCCAAATATCTGAGTGATAAATCAAAGCCGTAAAGCATACCGATGGCGAGTCAGGGTCTCTGACGTATCGGTGATGAGGCAATGGAGGCTCTAATGGGATCGGGTAAGATGTCCTGTATCTCCATCCTGTGAAATCGGTCAAATGTCTAGCTACCCAGCATGATGTAAGTCGGGGGAATCGGAGGAACCAGTCCAGTCCCACCTCTCGATGTGCCAGCCCTGTTGGTCGAAAGAGCATCTGTAGCCCAGACTCGACTCAATTATGGCATGCCAGCATACCTCCTCATGGGAGTGCAGACACCTGTCAATGGGGGCATCAAGTTTGTATGACGGTAGGTTACATACTCCCCTCCTCCAAATGTAGAACTACATTAGTGCCCATCATAGCCCAATCAACCTCTTGGGAAGTGAGTCCCTCAATGGACCGCATATCGTCCGGAGGTGTTGCGGGACACTCTGCTTGCGGTAGCCCATGTCTAGCACATAAGCGGTCCCCAGAAACTAGGCCCTGCCAACTGGCCCCTCACATAGTATCCTATACTGAGAAGCGGCCCATCTCCCAGGAAACTGAAATCAGGTATCTCCCACCCAAGGGCGCCTAGGGCTGCCAGGTGATCTGCAGATAATCAAGTGCATGAGTCGACTAGAAATCGGTAAGTGTGCAAGATGAATCAAAGATGAAAACATGGAGAACTGAGAGTTATGAATTACCTCGATCGTCCGCACTGTATCAAAAAATTGCCGCAGGTAGGGTAAGTTCTCCCGAGCCCTCAGCCGGTACTAGCCCTCAAATACGAGAGAGTAAGGAATCACAAGAGGCACCTCCACCTCGAGCTCCGGGGCCAGCGTCGGAAAGTATGCGAAAACCCATAGCTATGGAAAATAGGGCAATAGCTGTCAAAATACAGAATGTACAGAGAATACAGAATGCTGAGTCAGAATGTGAATACAAGATGTACAGAGAATGCAGAATGCTGAGAGCAGAGTGCAAAGTACAGAATGTAAAGTGTACCGTGTGTGCAGTGTGAGATAATGAAAAGCGAAAATGTAAATCAAGAGGGCAGAAAATACCTCCCAGGCTCTCCAGTAGCGCTGACTATGTTCCCCCGCCTGCGGAGGTCGCACTCATGTAATAGTAAAAAGTAGCAAGGCCGGCGCCACCCCAGTCATACTGACTAACTTTGTGATAGGTCCACTAGAGCACTAAGCAAATATAGTCCAACTGTGTTTCTCCCTGTCAGAGAACAAAGTGGTCCCAAGAAGGAACATCAAAAAACCCTCGAGCGTACTGGTCTATCTCCTCGGGAGTCTCGAGTGTAGTCCCCCTATACTACGCGGAGAACTAGGTGTACCTAACTCTACCTGAAGACCTGTCAATCGGTGGGGAGCTCCTAACAGATAGATCCAGGCCGTCTCCCACTCGTCCATGTCTTGCGTCGTTAGGGGACCGGTCAGCCGGCCACATCAAGGCCAGTCAGCATCGCAAAGTCGAACGGGGTCATCGTCATATCCTCGGTAGCTGAGAAGTGGAACGAGTGGTGGTGTCCCACCATTTCTCCACAAGGGCCCCCATCAAAGTCCTGCTCGCCGGATAACGTGATATCCCGCGCAGAAGGGTCCGAACCCTGCCTCATCAACCAGGTCACGAACGGTCTTGGGAGCTCCGCGTACCACTCCTAGCGATGATCGAGCCATAGCCTCCTATAACACGGGAAGATACTGCATTCAGAAAGAACACATTTATTCAGTTTCAAAATGAATGTATGAACTGTGTGCAAATCAAATCAGATACAATGTTGTGAACTGTGTGTCAGTATGAGGTACGTGCAAAATGCAATGAATGAGTTATGTATCCACCAGTAAAGAATATGAGCTGTTGTGTTCAAAGATGAAATGTGTGAGTTGTGTGTTCATGACCAAAAGTTTAAGCTGTGTGTTTAACTTTCAAAACTGTGGGTTCGTGTTCATCATCAAATGTTTGGGCTGTGTGTTCAACTCTCAAAACTGTGGGCTGCGTGTTCATCATCAAGAGTTTGGGTTGTGTGGTCAACTCTCAAAAACGTGGGCTGCGTGTTCATCATCAAGAGTTTGGGCTGTGTGTTCAAATCTTCAAAACTGTGGGCTGCGTGTTCATCATCAAAAGTTTGGGCTGGGTGTTCAACTTTCAAAAACTTTGGGCTGTGTGTTCACCATCAAGATTTTGTGGCTGCGTGTTCAATTTTTAAAAAACCGCGGGCTGTGTGTTCACCATCAAAAGTTTGAGCTGTGTGTTCAGATTTCAGTGCGTGTTCACGACCAAAGTTTGGGCTACGTGTTCAACTTTCAAAAAAATTGGCTGTGTGTTCACGACAAAAGGTTTAGGCTGCGTGTTCAACTTTTAAAAAATGTGGGTTGTGTTTCACGACAGAAGGTTTGGGCTGCATGTTCAATTTTCAAAAAACCGTGGGCTGTGTGTTCACCTTCAAAAGTTTGAGCTGTGTGTTCAGATTCAGAAATGTGGCTGCGTGTTCACGACCCAAAAGTTTGGGCTGTGTGTCACAACAAAAGGTTGGGCTGCGTGTTCAACTTTCAAAAAATGTGGCTGTGTGTCACGACAAAGGTTTGGCTACGTGTTCAATTTTCAAAAAAACTGTGGGCTTTGTTCAAAACAAAAGGTTTGAGCTGTGTGTTCAGATTTCAGAAATGTGGGCTGTGCGTTCACCATCAAAGGTTTGAGCTGTGTGTTTAGATTTCAGAAATGTGGGCTGTGTGTTCACAACAAAAGTTTGAGCTGTGTGCCTAGATTTCGAAATGTGGGCTGCATGTTCATGACAAAAAGTTTGAGCTGCGTGTTCAGAATTCAAGTGCTTGAGCTTGTGTGTCAAAATGCAAACTGAATGTTGTGTTATAGACTGAGCATTCAGAGCAAGCTATGTGCCAACTCAATAGAATTCGTTGTTGTGAGCTGTGTGCTAGAAACGAGCAAGTCTGGTTATACATGAGCTATGTGCCAGGTGGACCGGATAGTGTGTGAATGTGTTCAGAATGAGCAGATGAACATATATAGCAAAAACAGGAAATGCGCAAGAAATGCAGAATACATTGCCAGAGAATGTAAAAATGAAGTACGTACCACTCGTGCCTGGTGAGAGAGGTGAGACTCCGGCTCCCGTAGCAGTAAATCCACGGGCGCTCGTCGATCAAAATCAGTAAAATAGTAGAAAGTACTCGGGAGAAGGATGTGCTTCCGGAGGGTCTTACCTCTAGGATTACGGCCGAACTCTTGGGGCATTAACATAATGTCTGGCTCATCCCAGCCACCTGGAGGACTCCACTATGAGGAAAATGACCCGTCATTTCAAGAAATCTGCAAAAAGGAGCAAAAATGAGCAAAATGAGCCAAAATTGGAAAAAGTCAACAAAAGTCAAACTTCTCGGGAAATGAAAAAGTCAACAAAAGTCAACTCCCAAGAAAATGTTCAAATGTCGAGACAAACTTACCTCAGTGGTGAAAATGAAGAAAGAAGCTCCAAAATCAAATTTTAATCGCGTCCAAAGTGAAGGAAACTGAAAGATTTTGCGAAACAACTCTTGCGTGGGACATTGAAAACACGTATTAAACGCGAGATCTGAGAGAGAAAATGGTCTAGAAGAAAGGAGAGCTGATTTTTGGCCTTGAGGTTATGGAATAGTGATGGGACATAGGATTTAAAGAAACAAGTGCAAAAGACAAAACTGCCCGGATTGGACAGGTGGGGCGACCACCTTTTCTAGTAGGCGACCAACCTCCTTGCACCAAAACTCGCGTTGGCACTCCTAGTGGCGGTGGCCCTCCTGGGTCCTCAATGCCTCTTTTGTCTCCCTGCAAATTTGATGGAGACGTCTCGGCCTCGAGAATGTACAAGGAAGTGCACTTTCTACGCGAATCCTCAAGGAACTTACAATTCCAATCTCGACGCTCCGGTCGGTTGTTTTGCTGCACCAAGAGCAAGGTGTATTCGTTTAAGTACGTTGCGACCCCTCCGAGTGGAAAGCGGAGGTCGCATTTGAGTTGCCCTCGTCGAGCTTACCTTTCGCTCAATGTTTTGTTTCAATATGCATGAAGTTGCAATCCGCAGCACAGGCATATAGCACGCTGAGTTATGCACGTCACTGTACAATCATACCTCCATGCTAAACTGCGTTGTCACGCATCCGTTTCTCTGTCATCGATGCACTTTTCATCAGCACCATGTTTTGTCTGTGTTCGATATAGCGTTGAACATATGTTGCTAACTATGTTGTGCCTGTTAAGTTTCTCTCTTTTGCAAGCACGATATTGTATGTACAGTTCATTTGAAGCGCGGTGCGACCAGACGAACCGAACAGGTATTGTATCTTCTCCGTGTGAGACGTAGCGAGAATTGTAATTCTCTTACACTCTTACTGCATGAAATATAGTTTTGCTTTGCATTCTTGCTTAGAACTGTTGCATTTATTGTGAATATTTGCTTCATTACAGCTTGCTGCTTTGTATGGTCATGAGTTACGTTCGGCTTTGTACATATCATTTGCATTTTGCCCTTGCCTGCAGGCATGCCTACGGGCACATCTTTTGTTTATCTCGCCTGTTTGTCTAAGTCTTCGGTCTTGTCAAAAATGGGTCGTCTCTAGGCTTTGGCATTCACTCCCGTCAATTGTGACTTCGAGTTCTGTCAAAAGGGGCAAACTATAACACCCTATTTTTACCAACCTTAAGACCAGACGTCATCGATTGAGCGATTGGTGATTGCGCATGTTGGTGTTTCGTTCTGAAGTTACGGAGTCTCGGCTGAGAGCCTTGCCTCCAGACTTCGGGACTCTTTTGTGCTTTGTCTCGGTTTGTGAACCAAGTTATGTTTTTTCTCTTCCCAAAGGGAGGGAGAGGTCTCGTAGACCATCTCTCAGTGGCCGTAGGCTACGTTTCGTGGTCGTAGACCACTGTCCCGTTTGGAGACTAGTTTCGATTTTCGGAGCCGTCGGCCGTGCGCCTTGGTTCGGGACCGCTTAACTTTCTCTGTTGGCTCCGGTTTTGGTACACACCTTGTTTCTCTCTCTTAGAGGGACATTGTGCCTGGACACCACCTTCTGGTCGCACGCCACTTTCGTTGCTTAACAGCCTGTTTTTGGGCCTCCGGCGCGCGTTTTGACCCCGGAACCCTCGTTTTGTATCCGCCTTGGTTCATTTTGGCATGGACCCTATTTTCATGTTTGGAAGGTGGTACAAAGGTGGGAGACCACCTTTCCCAGTCGGCCGATTTTCTGTCAGTAAGTGGTCTCCCTCACTTTTTGGCCACAATTACTGTCTCCACCATACCACTAGCTTGCAATTGAGTTGGAGACCATCCCTAGAGGCCACCGACACACCTGACCCTTTTGACCCTGGTCAGCCGACCAGGGAAGGTGGTCGGCCGACCACCTGAACTGGTCGCCTACTCCCCCCTGTCTTGTCTCCGTGAGTTGTTGCTAGCTGTGCCAGCTGGAAGGCACAGAATTGATCCTCCATACACGTGTATGAGGATCTTCAAACTTGGTTTTAAGCTTCTAGGAGAAGCTTTGAACCATCTTGGCTGTAAAGGAGGGCCTCTCCCTTATTAACAAAGGTTTCAGAAATTGGTGGAGGCATGCATATATCTATCTCTCTATATCTCTCTATTTGGTGTTAAATTCCATAGTTCTTGACCCCTTGCACACCACCTCACAACCACACCACTTCCACCATCAACCTAAGCACCTTGGAGCTTGTTTTCAGAGGTTGAAGGTTTGCTTTTTTGGTCCAGAAGCTACTGGAGTTATTGCTATAAGGGTAACACCCTATTTCCCTTTTTTGTCTATTTTGCTCATATCTTAGCTCTATTTTCAGCATATTTGGGCTTTGTCATAAACTAAAAAAAAAATCTTATTGAGGTTCCTTTAATCTCTCTCTTTTTTCGCTTTGGTCTCAAAAATGGTCTAAGTTTTAAAGATTAATTTGAACAAAATCAACTTTTATTAAAACTTTCAAAACCATTTTCGACATGGATCAGAACTGGACAGCCTGAGATCTGTCACTGAGATGCATAACCCGGGATCCCGCACTGGGAAAGTCACCCCAGTTCTGAGCTGCACTGTACGGGAGATCCACAACGACCTCTTTGAATGCTGAATAGACAAACGTGAACACGAGATTGATTCAAGATGGACAAAGTTGATCGGGAAAAGTTTATCGGCTGAACTTCAGGATGAGTTGCCTACGTATCCCAAGACGGAATTACAAGCCTTTACTAGTTTCAAGTTGGGTTCACTCGCAGTATTTTTCATCTCCTTTGGCTCTAAGCTTTTCGCCAAGCCGCCCTTTGGCGGTTATTCAACCATTGCGAGCTCAGTTTTGTAATTTTCAATTCTCTTTCATGCTACTAACTTTTGCCTAGTCGCCCTTTCCGGGTTTTCGGCTAGCGAGCCTACTCAGGGTAATATTTCTCAAGTGGGCCCAATCTGTGCCTCTTCATTGAGCCAATCTATGCACTCATCAGACAAAGTGCAACTGAAAGTGGGAGCAGGGGCCAGGAGTTCTGTCGTCCTCCATGTTGTGGCATATCGAGCAAGTTGTGCGCCTCGGACCGGGAATGCAGCAGGGTACTCTATCCCCTCTGCCGGGAAAGTCTGATCATGGTCGAACTGGCGCTGGAACCGGAAAGGAAAGTAAAACACGCAATGTGTCAGACCAATCAATTGAATCCCGAGCTGCCAGGACATGCTGTAGCTCATTGCCGGTAGATTGAGCCAAGGATAGCGCCAAGCGATGCGGTTTGCGGACAAATTGCACATCCAGTCAAACCACCATCCCTCATCCAGGGCATCGACTAGACACTATCAGAAGAAGTAGCCGCGAGCTGAGTATGCTGGGCAAGAGTCCATAACCTGTAACTGGTCCATCAACCACACCTGGGGAGGGATGAAATGAGAGATTAAAGAATAGAGAGGTGTACGATGAGAGAAAAGTGAGAAAAGCGTTTCGAGAGAAAAATCAAGCCTGAGGGTTGAGTGACGTGAGCAATATATATATGTGAGGAAGGGTGGGAACGTTACCTGCAGCAGTAGTGGACTCCCCGCAAATCTGGTCGTCTTTCGGCGATGAAAAGCATCCAAGCCCATCAATGTCTCAGCCAATGACATGGCAATGCAGCTTTTGCCCTCCCTTAAGCCTTGGGCAACCTCGATCAACCGGACACTAGATCCTCCGAAGCCTGTGGCAAGCAAAAAGTGTGATAGCATGCACAAGCAAAGGGTATGACGCCGAAAGCCTTGCCAATGATGGTCGCCGCGGTCACCGGCATCAGAAAAGTGATGAATCAAGCCGAGGATATCCAATTCTCCATTACAGATCAAAGACCGAGCGTCATACATAGTAAGCCCACACATCCGTCCTAAGGCTTGAGCATGGCCGAAGCGAAGTTAGGGCAAGATTTCCTCGTTGCGCTCGGATTCCATCAAAGCTTGGAAATCTTCGAAGGTAGGACACATCTCTTGCCCACCGAAGCTAAAGACATGGGTTACCAGATTCCAAAACCTCATCGTGGCATGGAAAAAGGGAAGATGCAATGGAGTGCGGCTCAACGTGAATAGTGCATTCATGCTGAAGCCCCGGAAGTTTAACTTTTCCGAGCCGTCTAAAGTAGCAATCCAAGCTGTGAGATTTTCGATGAGGAATGCCTCCATTTTGATACAAAACTGAGTTGAAATGAAAGAACCACGAAGCTGGAAATTTTATAGAGGATAAGGCACTGTTTGGGGGACACGTGTCAAAAATCTGATGGTCGGCCGACCACTTTTTCTGGTAGGCCGACCACCCCTATGGTCTCCAAGGAAAGTAGTTGGTTGGCCAGCCTCCTTAGGTGGTCGGCCATGAAAAGGGCCAGGACTTTTGTCTTGTCCTAGCTTCTAGAAGAGAGTTCCTAGCCTTTCCATGCGTTGGGAGTGTTGAAGGTCCGTGTTTTCCTCGGTTTCGGACACATTCGATCGCCCGTTTTGTCCGAAATGCATTTGTTTATTGAGTTGTTGTTGAGTTTTGTTTATCGAGTTGTTGTTGAGGTCTTGTTCATCGAGTCGTTGCTTATCGAGTCATCGAGTTTTGTACAATGAGTTGTTACCCTTTGTTTATCAGCATTGTCGAGTTTTGCTTATCGAGTTGTAAACTTGCTAAGGTTTTTTCATTTCTTAGTAAATCAGGTTGTTTAGTTTGTTGCGTCGGTTAACTACCTGACTTGGCAATGCACAATGCTCAATTTTCATTCAATCTCATTTTTGTGCAAAATTATGCGATGCGTTGCTAAGAACATAAAATACAACCTTTTAAACAAAAAGCTGTTTCATTCCATCATAGTTCTTTTTACAACATTTTTACAACAAGGGTACAAGTTTTACAAAAAATAAAACTGTCTAATAATGTATAATGTGCTACAACTACTAGTAAAAAAAGGCAAATAAAGCAGGAACAGCTGCATCAGTGCTATCAAGCGTATGAATAAGAGGCTCTTTTCGTCCACTTCTGTGGAACAACCTCTGCACCATCATCATCATCTGAATCGGAGCCGCCGTTCTCGGAATCCTCCTCGGCATCATCTCCACTATCGGAACCGGAACCAGAACCAGAGTCACCCTCTCTGTCAGCGGATGTCTCTGATTGGGGATGTGCAGGCTCCTCCTCCTCGCTGGGCTCCTCATCTATGATAGGCGCTCTACATCTGCCTCGGCTGCGAGTTGAACCCCCTCTCCCAGCTCCTCGAGAGGGCCTGGATGGCCCAGCCTGTGGCTCAGCTTGTAGCGGAGGCATCTGAAAAGGAAGAGTGCAATTTGAATACATTAGCCAATATGCATATCAGATGCAGAGACAAGAAAGCTACATATAGTGGATGCATGCAGATACAGTATATGAATGTGGTGTGTGTCAGATGTGCTCTACACATGCAGTCAACCAATGCAGTGAAATAGTCAAATTCAGCATGTCATCAGAAGTATGATAAATGCAAGGAAACTGAAAAGTACCGAAACACCGGCAATGAACAGCTGCGTCTCTCTCTGCAGGACCATGTCCTCGAGTGAGGCCACCAACTCGAGCAACCCCTCAGTATACTCACTGAGAGGCTGCAGATGCAAGTTCAAGTTATCAATGAATGAATGAATGTCCAAATATCTGAGTGATAAATCAAAGCCGTAAAGCATACCGATGGCGAGTCAGGGTCTCTGACGTATCGGTGATGAGGCAATGGAGGCTCTAATGGGATCGGGTAAGATGTCCTGTATCTCCATCCTGTGAAATCGGTCGAAATGTCTAGCTACCCAGCATGATGGTAAGTCGGGGGAATCGGAGGAACCAGTCCAGTCCCACCTCTCGATGTGCCAGCCCTGTTGGTCGAAAGAGCATCTGTAGCCCAGACTCGACTCAATGATGGCATGCCAGCATACCTCCTCATGGGAGTGCAGACACCTGTCAATGGGGGCATCAAGTTTGTATGACGGTAGGTTACATACTCCCCCTCCTCCAAATGTAGAACTACATTAGTGCCCATCATAGCCAAATCAACCTCTTGGGAAGTGAGTCCCTCAATGGACCGCATATCGTCCGGAGGTGTTGCGGGGACACTCTGCTTGCGGTAGCCCATCGTCTAGCACATAAGCGGTCCCCCAGAAACTAGGCCCTGCCAACTGGCCCCTCACATAGTATCCTATACTGAGAAGCGGCCCATCTCCCAGGAAACTGAAATCAGGTATCTCCACCCAAGGGCGCCTAGGGCTGCCAGGTGATCTGCAGATAATCAAGTGCATGAGTCGACTAGAAATCGTAAGTGTGCAAGATGAATCAAAGATGAAAACATGGAGAACTGAGAGTTATGAATTACCTCGATCGTCCGCACTGTATCAAAAAATTGCCGCAGGTAGGGTAGAGTCTCCCGAGCCCTCAGCCGGTACTAGCCCTCAAATACGAGAGAGTAAGGAATCACAAGAGGCACCTCCACCTCGAGCTCCGGGGCCAGCGTCGGAAAGTATGCGAAAACCCATAGCTATGGAAAATAGGGCAATAGCTGTCAAAATACAGAATGTACAGAGAATACAGAATGCTGAGTGCAGAATGTGAATACAGAATGTACAGAGAATGCAGAATGCTGAGAGCAGAGTGCAAAGTACAGAATGTAAAGTGTACCGTGTGTGCAGTGTGCAGATAATGAAAAGCGAAAATGTAAATCAAGAGGGCAGAAAATACCTCCCAGGCTCTCCAGTAGCCGCTGACTATGTTCCCCCGCCTGCGGGAGGTCGCACTCATGTAATAGTAAAAAGTAGCAAGGCCGGCGCCACCCCAGTCATACTGACTAACTTGTGATAGGTCCACTAGAGCACTAAGCAAATATAGTCCAACTGTGTTCTCCCTGTCAGAGAACAAAGTGGTCCCAAGAAGGAACATCAAAAACCCTCGAGCGTACTGGTCTATCTCCTCGGGAGTCTCGAGTGTAGTCCCCCTATACTACGCGGAGAACTAGGTGTACCTAACTCTACCTGAAGACCTGTCAATCGGTGGGGAGCTCCTAACAGATAGATCCAGGCCGTCTCCCACTCGTCCATGTCTGCGTCGTAGGGGACCGGTCAGCCGGCCACATCAAGGCCAGTCAGCATCGCAAAGTCGAACGGGGTCATCGTCATATCCTCGGTAGCTGAGAAGTGGAACGAGTTGGTGGTGTCCCACCATTTCTCCACAAGGGCCCCCATCAAAGTCCTGCTCGCCGGATAACGTGATATCCCGCGCAGAAGGGTCCGAACCCTGCCTCATCAACCAGGTCACGAACGGTCTTTGGGAGCTCCGCGTACCACTCCCTAGCGATGATCGAGCCATAGCCTCCTATAACACGGGAAGATACCTGCATTCAGAAAGAACACATTTATTCAGTTTCAAAATGAATGTATGAACTGTGTGCAAATCAAATCAGATACAATGTTGTGAACTGTGTGTTCAGTATGAGGTACGTGCAAATGCAATGAATGAGTTATGTATCCACCAGTAAAGAATATGAGCTGTGTGTTCAGAATTGAAATGTGTGAGTTGTGTGTTCATGACCAAAAGTTTAAGCTGTGTGTTTAACTTTCAAAACTGTGGGTTGCGTGTTCATCATCAAATGTTTGGGCTGTGTGTTCAACTCTCAAAACTGTGGGCTGCGTGTTCATCATCAAGAGTTTGGGTTGTGTGGTCAACTCTCAAAACTGTGGGCTGCGTGTTCATCATCAAGAGTTTGGGCTGTGTGTTCAAATCTCAAAACTGTGGGCTGCGTGTTCATCATCAAAAGTTTGGGCTGGGTGTTCAACTTTCAAAAACTTTGGGCTGTGTGTTCACCATCAAGATTTTGGGCTGCGTGTTCAATTTTTAAAAAACCGCGGGCTGTGTGTTCACCATCAAAAGTTTGAGCTGTGTGTTCAGATTTCAGTGCGTGTTCACGACCAAAGTTTGGGCTACGTGTTCAACTTTCAAAAAAATGTGGGCTGTGTGTTCACGACAAAAGGTTTAGGCTGCGTGTTCAACTTTTAAAAAATGTGGGTTGTGTGTTCACGACAGAAGGTTTGGGCTGCATGTTCAATTTTCAAAAAACCGTGGGCTGTGTGTTCACCTTCAAAAGTTTGAGCTGTGTGTTCAGATTTCAGAAATGTGGGCTGCGTGTTCACGACCAAAAGTTTGGGCTGCGTGTTCAACTTTTAAAAATGTGGGCTATGTGTTCACGACAAAAGGTTTAGGCTGCGTGTTCAACTTTCAAAAAATGTGGGCTGTGTGTTCATGACAGAAGGTTTGGGCTACGTGTTCAATTTTCAAAAAAACTGTGGGCTGTGTGTTCACAACAAAAGGTTTGAGCTGTGTGTTTAGATTTCAGAAATGTGGGCTGTGCGTTCACCATCAAAGGTTTGAGCTGTGTGTTCAGATTTCAGAAATGTGGGCTGTGTGTTCATGACAAAAAGTTTGAGCTGTGTGTTTAGATTTCAGAAATGTGGGCTGCGTGTTCATGACAAAAAGTTTGAGCTGCGTGTTTAGAAATTCAAGTGCTTGAGCTGTGTGTTCAAAATGCAAACAGAATGCTGTGTTATAGACTGAGCATTCAAAGCAAGCTGTGTGCCAACTCAACAGAATTCTGTGTTGTGAGCTGTGTGCTAGAAACGAGCAAAGTCTGGTTATACATGAGCTATGTGCCAGGTGGACCGGATAGTGTGTGAATGTGTTCAGAATGAGCAGATGAACATATATAGCAAAAACAGGAAATGCGCAAGAAATGCAGAATACATTGCCAGAGAATGTAAAAATGAAGTACGTACCACTCGTGCCTGGTGAGAGAGGTGAGACTCCGGCTCCCGTAGCAGTAAATCCACGGGCGCTCGTCGATCAAAATCAGTAAAATAGTAGAAAGTACTCGGGAGAAGGATGTGCTCCGGAGGGTCTTACCTCTAGGGATTACGGCCGAACTCTTGGGGGCATTAACATAATGTCTGGCTCATCCCCAGCACCTGGAGGACCTCCACTATGAGGAAAATGACCCGTCATTTCAAGAAATCTGCAAAAAGGAGCAAAAATGAGCAAAATGAGCCAAAATTGGAAAAAGTCAACAAAAGTCAACTCTCGGGAAATGAAAAAGTCAACAAAAGTCAACTCCCAAGAAAATGTTCCAAATGTCGAGACAAACTTACCTCAAGTGGTGAAAATGAAGAAAGAAGCTCCAAAATCAAATTTTAATCGGTCCAAAGTGAAGGAAACTGAAAGATTTTGCGAAACAACTTTGCGTGGGACATTGGAAAACACGTATAAAGCGCAGATCTGAGAGAGAAAATGGTCTAGGAAGAAAGGAGAGCTGATTTTGGCCTTGAGGTTATGAGGAATAGTGATTGGGACATATGGATTTAAAGAAACAAGTGCAAAAAGACAAAACTGCCCCGGATTTGGACAGGTGGTTGGCCGACCACCTTTTCTAGTAGGCCGACCACCTCCTTGCACCAAACTTGGTCGGTGGCACTCTTAGGTGGTCGGTGGCCCTCCTGGGTGGTCTCCAATGCCTCTTTGTTCTCCCTGCAAATTTTGATGGTGATCGAAGTCCTCGGCTCTCGAGAATGTACAAGGAAAGTGCACTTTTCTACGCGAAATCCCTCAACGGGAACTTCAATTCCAATCCTCGACGCGTGGCTCGTTGTTGCTCACCAAGAGCAAGGTGTATTCGTTTTAAGTACGTTGCGACCCCTCCGAGTGGTAAAGCGGAGGTCGCATTTGAGTTGCCCTCGTCGAGGCTTACTTTTCTTTGCTCAATGTTTTGTTTCAAATATGCTTATGAAGTTGCATTTATCCTGCATTGTTATGCACGTCACTGGCATTATTATGTGCATCGCTTGCATTGTTATGCACGTTTCACTGGTATCATCATACCTCCATGCTTAAACTTGCGTTGTCACGCACGTTTCTTCTTGCATTGCGATGCACTTTTTCATCAGCACCATGTTTGTCTGTGTTCGATATAGCGTTGAACATATGTTGCTAACTATGTTGTGCCTGTTAAGTTTCTCTCTTTTGCAAGCACGATATTGTATGTACAGTTCATTTGAAGCCGGTGCGACCAGACGAACCGAACAGGTATTGTATCTTCTCCGTGTGAGACGTAGCGAGAATTGTAATTCTCTTACACTCTTACTGCATGAAATATAGTTTTGCTTTGCATTCTTGCTTAGAACTGTTGCATTTATTGTGAATATTTGCTTCATTACAGCTTGCTGCTTTGTATGGTCATGAGTTACGTTCGGCTTTGTACATATCATTTTGCATTTTGCCCCTTGCCTGCAGGCATGCCTACGGGCACATCTTTTGTTTATCTCGCCTGTTTGTCTAAGTCTTCGGTCTTGTCAAAAATGGGTCGTCTCTAGGCTTTGGCATTCACTCCCGTCAATTGTGACTTTCGAGTTCTGTCAAAGAGGGGCAACTATAGACACCCTATTTTTGACCAACCTTAAGACTCAGACGTCATCGATTGAGCGATTGGTGATTGCGCATGTTGTGTTCGTTCTGAAGTTACGGAGTCTCGGCTGAGAGCCTTGCCTCCAGACTTCGGGACTCTTTTGTGCTTTGTCTCGGTTTGTGAACCAAGTTATGTTTTTCTCTTCCCAAAGGGAGGGAGAGGTCTCGTAGACCATCTCTCAGTGGCCGTAGGCTACGTTTCGTGGTCGTAGACCACTGTTCCCGTTTGGAGACTAGTTTCCGATTTTCGGAGCCGTCGGCCGTGCGCCTTGGTTCGGGACCGCTTAACTTTCTCTGTTGGCTCCGGTTTTTGGTACACACCTTGTTTCCTCTCTCTAGAGGGACATTGTGGCCTGGGACACCACCTTCGTGGTCGCACGCCACTTTCGTTGCTTAACAGCCTGTTTTTGGGGCCTCCGGCCGCGCGTTTTGACCCCGGAACCCTCGTTTTGTATCCGCCTTGGTTCATTTTTGGCATGGACCCTATTTTCATTGTTTGGAAGGTGGTACAAAGGTGGGAGACCACCTTTTCCCAGTCGGCCGATTTTCATGTCAGGTAAGTGGTCTCCCTCACTTTTGGGCCACAATTACTGGTCTCCCACCATACCACTAGCTTGCATTGAGTTGGGAGACCATCCCTAGAGGCCACCGACCACCTGACCCTTTTGACCCTGGTCAGCCGACCAGGGAAGGTGGTCGGCCGACCACCTGAACTGGTCGGCCTACTCCCCCCTGTCTTGTCTCCGTGAGTTGTTGCTAGCTGTGCCAGCTGGAAGGCACAGAATTGATCCTCCATACACGTGTATGGAGGATCTTCAAACTTGGTTTTAAGCTTCTAGGAGAAGCTTTGAACCATCTTGGCTGTAAAGGAGGGCCTCTCCCTCATTAACAAAGGTTCAGAAATTGGGTGGAGGCATGCATATATCTATCTCTCTATATCTCTCTATTTGGTGTTAAAATTCCATAGTTCTTGACCCCTTTGCACACCACCTCACAACCACACACTTCCACCATCAACCTAAGCACCTTGGAGCTTGTTTTCAGAGGTTGAAGGTTTGCTTTTTTGGTCCAGAAGCTACTGGAGTTATTGGCTATAAGGGTAACACCCTATTTCCCTTTTTGGTCTTTATTTTGCTTCATATCTTAGCTCTATTTTCAAGCATATTTGGGCTTTGTCATAAACTAAAAAAAAAATCTTATTTTGAGGTCCTTAACATGTTTGTTTGAGACCATTTTTCTGTTAGGGGTCATCTACCCCCTTGCATGCTTCTTTCCACCTTGTTTTGATCCATGCACTTAAGCCTTTGCATTGGAATTTGTTTGGCCTCTTAGCCACTGAAATCCAGTGGATTTTCAGTGGCTAACATGCTGTTTTGAGCACCAAAATCAGAGATGGATGACCCTCTCACACCTTGTCATGTTTACTAGCATATTTGGCCTAACAAAGGAGCCCTTATTTGCATGCTTCCAAGCCATATTTCAGGCCATTTTTGGTGGGTTTTAGGACCTGCATAGGCTCTGTCCATAGCCCATTTTTCCATTTTAGGTGTCCATCTTGCATGTGTAGAACAACCCTCTTTATAGCCTATCAAAGGAGCCTATCATTCTTGCATGCATAGACCATGTTTCAGTGGGTTTTTGGGCTTTATTTGGCATGTCATACCTCTGAATTTTGCTGGTTTGGTGGCCTCTTGATTACCTCACATGCTTGTAGTGCAAATCCTCTTTACTAGCTTACATTGCATGCTATTTTGGCCTTTGATTCTAGCACTTTTTAGCCATGCTTTAAACTAATTTTGTGCATGTTTTGGACTGCCTTAGCTTTGTTTTTATGCATCATGGTTGAATGATGCTTGCTACGCATGGTTGTAGTTCAATACCCTTGCCTAGCTTTGAGTTTTGGAGCCTATTACATGCTTATGTTGAGGTGTTTCCATGTTTGGGGGCCATTGTGCATCACATTTCAGAGTTTACATGTATGCCATGTTTCCATATTTTCCACTCTTTAAATGCGTTTGAGAGTCGTGCCTGTATGCCCCGTTTTGGACCATTGTATGAACTTCATTTCCATGCCTTTCAAGCCATCATTTTAGACCATTTTTCCACTGTCTTGGACTTTCCTAGGGTCTGTTTAAGGCTAGTTTTGCCATTTGTGCATTGCTTTGTGTATCTCTAGTGTAATGCGCTTCACTAGTTTCGGTATTCGGGCCATCTAGCATACATCGTGTGAGGTGTTTGCATGATTTGGGGCCATCTTGCATGTCATTTCAGAGCTGGAAAATGTATGATTGTATGCCATATTCCATCCCTTGCCATGCTTTGGTAGAGTGGCATTTGATGCCTTAGGTTCGATCCCTTGCATTGGGCATGTTTGCGTGTGTGTTGTTGCTTCGTTTTCACCATGTATGGCCACTGATTTGAGTGTGGCTGAGGCCTATTCATTTTAGTTTAAGTCCATCTTGTATTATGTATGCCATATCCATGTTGTCGCATGCTTAATCGTCGCATTGTGTATGCTTTGTTCATGTCTTTGTGTATGTCCATCGTCCTATGTGCGTTGTGTATGCCATATAGTGTTATATGCATTGAGTATGCCATTTGTAGTTCATAGCATTGCGTATGCAAGTTGCACCTTTGTATGTCATTCCTTGCATGTTTGCATGTCTTAGTTGCATTTCGTTTAGGATTGCATGCTAGTTACTGCATTGTGTTTGCATACCATGCCATTCTAGTTGCTGCATAGTGTTTGGAGTAGGGTTTAGTCCAAACACGGGAAACGAGGGACGTTTCGTACTCCAAGTGACGAAACGTGCCTCGATTCTCGATCTCCGAAACTCCGGATTACCCATGATGGAGTTTAGGCCTTGTTATGTTTATATGTGCATTCATTTTACATCGAGTCGTGCAATCCGACTCCTCGGCCATCATGCATCAAGATGTGTGATTGGTGGCATGAGGATCGAGGACCACACTCCCTAGAGCTTGTGCAATGATGGGGAGAGTGGTCATGTATACATATGTTGAAAATACTTTGCCATGCCCCTTTCTAGCTCTCTATTGCAGCAAACCGGAAACCAGCAGCAAAAACTAGTTAGCAGCCTTCTGGAGCTTCGTACAGTGTTCCGGGACCAGTGGCAAACAGAGGCAAATTGGGGCATCGCGATGGATTTCCTGACAAGGTGACTCGAGCATGCATGCATCCCTATCATTTGGAACAGAGCTGAGGCAGTCCATTTTTGTTTAATTTGCATGATAGTTTCCTTACATACTTAGTTATTTTGTTAATTAATTAATGTTGTGTAATATTTAGTTGTAATTCGTTATTCATTTCGGTTGTGTAATAATTAGTTTAATTAGCTTAGATTAGCTAGTCTATTCTGCACTATTCATTCGGACCCTCCGTTGAGAGGGCCAACTGTTGTAATAAGTGTGTGTGCGTGTGATGTATGTCTTCCAACCCCACGTCTTTCTCCCTTTTATTTACTAGCTTATGATGGTTAGTTTAGGATATGGTTCAATTAGCATACTTATGTTCGCATGTTTGCATTCATTTATCTGTCTTGCATGCACCAGGCTCAGCGCATCATACTAACTGAATTGTATTTCAATTCCGAGATGAATACGTGTATCAGTTGTTGCATTTCATATGCCATTTTAGAATAGCCGAGCCTATCTTAGTTGCATTTTTTTTTGCATGTGTTGCATTAGGCATTTCAGCATAGTTAGGATTCATGCATGATTTCTAATTAGCTTCTTTCTTTGGCTTGGAGTACTCGGTAAGTATTTATGTCTTAGCATCCTTGCATTTGTGTGAGTGACTGCCATGATAGCATGCTTACCATGAGGCTATTTGCTTATGTGATATAACTGTCTGAATGCCCGTGGGTGGAGGTTGGGTTATTTGAATTGGAACAATGCATTGAATGAGAGTTTTAAGCCCACTTGAGAGTGGCAAAATCATGTTTTCTAAGCCCACCCGAGAGTGGAAAAATCCACATCTTAGCCTACTTGTGAGTAGCACCTTCAAACCGTTTTTCAAAACAAACATGAGATGTTTTGTTCCAATTCAGGCGACCCAGTCTATACCTGTATGCTGTGCTTATCACATAGTAATTCTAGGCTAATAACCGGAATAAGAGCACATAATGTTTTCAAAACTTGATATCATGGTTAGTAGAGGCCGATCTTTGATCGGGCGAGCGGGGGTGCTCACGAAGTGAACTTCCCCAATTGTACCTAAGTTCCTGAGCCGAGGCAACTTTGGTGATGATGGACATGTGGCCTTAGGCACAAGTCAGGGTTTCCTAAATTCCCCAAACTAAAATATTTAGGTGGCGACTCTGTATCTAGCAAAGTAGTCCATGTTTGGCACTTCTTTCAAAAAATCTGTTTTCAAAACGATTTGCCTAATTTGGACTCTTTGATGATTCATCGGTCTTGCATTGCACTCTGCGAGATTAGATACAGGACCGTGACATTGAGTCCTGAACTGTAGTGAGCCCAATGAACAAAACGGGATTCCCTTCTGGGACGTTCGGGGACGTCTACAGATCCCGATTTTCCCTCCATTGATTAGTGTAATCCAAACTTGGTTCCGTGGATGTTGGTTGTTGTATATATCTCATGTTCGTCCTTCAATACTTTGTATTTGAGTTATAGGATGTTTTGGGCAGGATTGTTACAAGTTTGGTGTGATTGGGAGCAAATGGTTGCTGCCCAGAATTTTGGTTCTTTGCTCAAGCGAGGCTTTTGTCGTTCGAGCGAGCTCTTGGTTTTAGATCCTTCGCTTGAGCCAGGGTTCCTTTGCTCGAGCATGCGTCTTCGTCTGGGTTTAGACCTGAGAGTTGCATTCCTTGGCTCGAGCAAGCGAGCTGTATGTTTTAAGTTTCTTCATTCGAGCAAGCATTCTGTCGCTCGAGCGTGCTTTTGGGTTGCAGACCTAAAGCTTCGAATTGCTGGCTTGAGCGAGACTTTCTACGCTCGACCGAGGGTTCTTTGTCTCTGGTCGCTCAAGCGACCACTCCTTCACTCGAGTGAGCCTGTGTTATATTAGTAGACAACAATGGGATTACACTTCACTTTTTCATCCCTTTTCATTTCAAAACCCTAGATTCAGCTCTCTCTCTCTCTCTCTCTCTCTCTCTCTCTCTACATTTAACTTCTCTCTAGGGTTTCATCTATCTTTAGTGTGTTTCTACCCTAAGTTCTTTGTAAGAAAGGTAGAGGGTCACGAGGGCTTTGTTTTAATCTAAGCAATAGTGGATTTGGAGCACTTTGGTTTTTCCTCATCTACTCCTTTAGCCTACTCCATCTTATGAGTTTTGTCTTTAATTTTGGTCATTTTGATTAGTTGGTGATGTTGGGAAATTTTGGGAAGTTAGGGTTTGATTTGAGATTATAAATTGGGGGTTTTAAAATTTTAAACTCCATATGTATGTAAGAGTGTGAAAAATGGAATTATTGTGGTTGAAATGATGAAAATGAGCCTTAGGGCCAATGTTGAGAGATAGGGAAAATACCGTAATTAAATTGGATAATTAATTTGGGGATTTGTGTAATTGAGTTGAAACTCATGGAATTGGGGAATTATGGGATTTAATGGTGTAGTTGGATAATTTAATCACTCACCTATGAAATTGTTGATATTTTATCTATTGATAAATTTATTATCTGTTTAGAGATAACTGTTTTGGGCTATCGGTGCAGGATAGTCTTGATTGTTGCAGACACTGTATGTTGATTAGGGAAAACTGAAACTAATCACATTGAATATGTCATTGAGTATGACAGTTGGATTAATACAGCAAATTTGTATATTGATTGATTATTGTGTATGACAAGTGTTGAACACATTGTATATGCATATTGTTTGGGAGGAGATAGGGGATGGACTCCATTGATACAGCAAATATGTGTATCACTTGAAGTATTAATACAGCTAATGTGTGTATTAAATTGAAGTATGGGAGTGTTTTAAGATGAGTTGTAAACTCCTTTGAATTGTGAATAAAGGATGTGCTTTGATATGGGATGTATTCCCAATTAATTTTTTGGCCAGGTTCTGAACCATGTTTATGAAATGTTTTGTATAAGTAAGGAAATAAGAAATGAAACGTGGACTTTGTGTCATGGAATTGGATTAGGTTGTAAGTTGGTTTATAAGAGTTAACCATCTATCAAATGCTATTATTTTAGTCATTGTTCATATTTGGTTTAGTATATCTCTGCTAGGCTGTGGCTCACTCTATATGGGATATCATTTTTAGGTTCAGGTGATATGCTACCTCCAAGGACGTAGCTTGGAAGGTTCTGGGAGTTGAAGACTCTTGAATTATTTTTGTTATTTTGGGTATTACATGTAAATTCAAGCCAAGGGTTTAATGTGAATTTGAGTTAGTACTCTCTTTTGTGTAACCAGGTGTTGGCTTGGAAAGTTGTAAGCCGTTGGGCATTTACTTTTGTTGTCAACATGTAATACATTTGTAAGGAATACTCTGATGAATGGAATTAAATTTTGTTTACTTATGTCTATGTGTGCCTATAATGTGGGTTTCTATGTATTATTTTTTAGGGCATTACAACTTGGTATCAGAGCGTACCGGGTTTAAATACTTTGGGTACGTAAGAAGTGATTAGTATCACAATGGGTTTGTCTCGCTTGTTAAAGACATAGATGTAATGTTATGTACTTGTGTGATAACATGTTTATGTGACTATATGGGTATGGGATGTAGTTTCTAGGATGTTGATTGGATCCTTGGATTTCTGGGAGTCTTGTTAGAAAAGCACTTGATCAATGCTGTTTCTAACCGAAACTCTAGCAATGCCTCGGGACTGTCATTATCCGGAAATGAAATTCGTAGATGCTTATGTGATTATGTGCTTACGTGGAATGAATTATTGTTGTCCAATGCATTAGGACGTGAGTGTTATAGCTTCGGCACATTTATGAATGTGATAATGTTCTTCGTTACCGTTATTAGGATGTCAGGACGAGGACGTGGAGGTAGGCGTGGTAGGCCTAGGAGGCAGGAGATGCCTATACCGGATGAGATTTTGGCGCAGCAGGAGGGTGTTGGTCGGGCCAATGTGGCCGAGCCAGTAGGACAGCAGGCCATGGGTGCCTTAGCCCACGAGATGACAAGAGCATTAAGGGAATCTATGGACATTCTCAGAGCTGAGAATCAAGTCCAGACCCATGTTGCTGAGGCATGGTCTTCTTTTCTGAAGAGGGAATTTTTCCGATCTAATCCGGATGAGTTTCTGGGGGATCCAAAAAAGCCACTTAAGGCTGATGAGTGGCTGGAACAGATGACGAAGAAGTCTAAGATGCTTGGCATCGAAGACAGGGCTTTGAAGGTGACCTTGGCATCTTTCCAGCTGAAGGGAGATGCGGGTCAGTGGTGGGAGTTTATGAGGGGTCGTATTGGTGGCACTTGGGAGGCCTTTGTGGATGTTTTCCAAGAGAAGTTTCTGTCTCTCGCTATCAGGGAGAAGTTGAGAGATCAGTTCTACCAGCTTAATCAGTTGAGTTTGCCTATGGCCAAGTTTGAGGCCGCATTTACTAGCTTGTCGAGGTTTGCTCCTAAGTTAGTGGCGTCTGAAGAACGCCGTTGTTTGGAATTTGAGAAGAAGTTGAGGCACGGACTCAAGACTAGAGTTACGGGGTCCATGATCCGGGTGTATGGGCGTCTTGTGGATGCTGCAGCTCAAATGGAGATTATCATGCGTGAGGAGGAGGAGAGGAGGAGAGGATGAGGGTTTCCAAGAGGAGTCAGGATGGCTAGGGGGATGGTAGGAGGCAGAGGGGTTCTAACCCTCAGCAGCCTCAGGGAGCTTTTGTGAGGTCTACCTTTCCAGTGCTGAGTGCTGGTTCTGGGAGAGGCAGTCAGGGGGACATTACCTGTTTCAAATATGGTCAGCTGGGCCACAAGTCTCCAGCTTGCCTACAGAAGGGCGGATGGCAGAGAGCAGCTTCATCTTCGGCTCGTCCTCAGAGCTAGAGTCAAGGCAGAGGCCAGCCGCTCTCTTGTTACTAGTGTGGTCAGGCGGGGCACTGTAGACACCCCATTTTTGACAGCCCATAAGACTTGGGCGTTACTGATGGTTTACTTGGTGATAAAAGGTGTGTAGGGCAAAGATCCAGTTTCTTCGGCAAGGAGAGAGACAAGTCTCAAATTCACACCCCGTTTTGGACCAAAGCTATTTTGGATGGTTTTTAGACCTTAAAACCCTCTCTTTCAAAACTTTTTTGAAATAAAGTTTCTGCGTTGTTCCGAGGCTCGCATTTTGTCAAACGTTACGCTTTTCGGTAAACCGAGTAGGGACGAAGTGGAAATGAATGAAAGAGAGATGAAATCTTTGAAAAATCTTTCAAAACACCTTGCTTAGGGGTTTGAAGTTGCAGAAAGGAAGGGAAGAGAGAAGAAACCAAGTTGGAGGAGAAGACAGGCATGAATCTGGGTAGAAGGGAGTCGAGCAGTCCTCGCTGAATCGGGCTTATTAATCTGCATACTTGGATTTTAGCTATGGGGCCACCACCGTCGGAAAGCTCACTTCCGGGGCTTCATTTTTCACTCAAGAATCTCTTAAAGCCAAGTCCGGGTGGGGGAGATATGATCAGTTGAAGTTGGGCATCATCCCGGTTGGATCGAATCTGCGCGGCTTCACCAAAAAGGGCATAACTTTTTGCACAGGAGGAATTTTAATGCAAGGTTTGCGCCATTGGAAAGCTAACTTCCGAGGATTCAATCTAGACCCCCACCGGCCACTTTTTGGCCTTGGTCGCCACCACCGGCCATCAATTTATCCGACCGGCCAAATAGATGGCCGACCGGCTAGTAAAAGTAGCTGACCAACCAATTTTGCTAGCCGACGACCTTCCGGAGCATTCTACAGATTGAGTGGATGCCAG
>NW_021025025.1:282162-342959 GCF_004153795.1 Camellia sinensis
AGGAATTGAGATTTAGCTCGTTCGAGATGAGAATAGAGATTTGACATGGGATCTATTCAAAGAAATTTTCTAAGAAAAATACTTCCCACAATGCATCCGATATAGGAAGGTATCAGAATTTGAACAACTAAAACAAGGTGACATGACCGTGGCAGAATATGAAGTAAACTTTACGGAATTAGCCCGCTATGCACCTCATATGGTTACTATTGACTATAAAAAGGCAAGGAAATTTGAGGCTGGATTAGATGTCAAAGTGCTCGACCGGGTAAATGTTTTGAAATTGGTAAAGTACGCGGATGTCCTTGATAGAGCTCTTATAACAGAGGCAAATATTGCCGCACTGAAAATGCCCAAATCAACATCAACAACCAAAGAAGAAAGTAAGAAATTAAAGAAACAAAAAGTTGAAAGGACCAATGATTCAATGACCTCTGTGAATGAAAAATCAAATTCGAGAATTTTTGCACTACAAGTTGGGAAAGTAATAGAACCAATGGCCTACCTATTTGTAGTGAATGTGGAAAGTGACATTGGGGCATTTGTAACTCATCATTTTTGCATGCCATGGTTGCATATCAGTGGTTATTTGGGCCTATTTTCACATGTTTTATTCACTGATTTTTGATGGTTTGGTGAGATTCCATGTGCATCATATACTTGCCATACAACCCATGTTTGCTAGTCAAAGTTGCATGCTATTTTAGTCCATCTTGCTAACATCTTTTGGCCATGCTTTGAACTGGAAATATGCATGTTTTGGGACTGCCTTGACTCTGTCTTCATGCTTCATAATCAAATAATGCATGCTTTGTATAGCTATAGGCCAATGCGTATGCCTAGTTTTGTGTTTCGGGGCCATTCCATGCATCGGGTGCCATGTTTCCATGCTTCGGGGCTGTTTTGTATCACATTTCAGTGCTGGAATTACATGCTTGTATGCCATATTTCATGCCTTTCCATGCCTTGTTAGAGTTGCATACTATGCCTTAGGTTTGGTCCTCAGTTTGCGTGCATGCGTGCACGCGTTTCGAGAGTCTCATTTTTATCTAATGGCCACTGTTTTGGACCTAGTAGAGAGCTGTCCAAATTAGTTTAAGACCATCCCTTTGGAATGTTGTTGCATGCTATACATGTTTGTATGTTTAGGTACTTAGTCTATTAACATGTTGTATGTTTAAGTGCCATTGCGTTTGGCATGCTTCTTATGTTGAGTCACTTTGCATATTTACATGTGTTATGCCTTTCATGTTGTTGCATGTGTGTCATTAATATTGATGTTATATGTCTTGCATGCTTACTTGTTTAGTTCATGGCCTATTGCACATGGTTTTGTTGTTTGCATGATCATGTTGCATACTTAGCTCACATGCCTAGGTTGCATTACATTGGCATGCATACTTTGCCTCTTGAATTGAGTATGATAGAGGTTGAGTTCATTGTTTGTTTATGTGCATTTCATTCCATATTGAAATTGCACACTTTGGTTCTTTGGGCCATCACGCATTGAAATGCGCGATTGGTGGTCCGAGAATTAAGTACCATGCTCCTTTGAGCCATAAACATGATAAGGAGTGTGGTTGGTGCAAACATTGCTTGAATTGCATTGCCATGCTCTGCCTTGCCCTCTGTTACTGTCAATTGCAGATTCTGCAGGAACTTTCTGCCGACCGGCAATGTTTAGTGCCGACCGACAATCCTTCCTGGGCCAATAGCTTCATAAACAGCCGATGATTACACACCACAGCCGGTGATGATTCTAGTCAGCCGATGGTGTCTCCCAATGTCCAGGGAAGCAATTCTGAGACTTTGGCAGTCTTCCAAGAGGTAGTGCAGGGAAAACAGAGGCAGTCTATGCATGGCAGTGCACTTCCGAGCGAGACCCGAGCACGCGTGCATCGAACCTTCTTCCCGAGGCCCTTTTCATTACTTTTCTCATGCTTAGTTAATTTGTTAATTAATTAGGTGATTTGTAATAATTAATTAGCTTGATGGTTAGTTAATCGTATTATTCTTTTGGTCCCTCCGAGCGAGGGCTAATTTGTAATAAGTGTGGGTGCGTGTGTGCATGTCTTCCAACCCCCACTTCTTTCTCCCTTTTACTTACCCGCTTTGATGGTTAGTATTAGGACACGTTTAATTTAGCATACCTTATGCAATGCATGCGTGCATTCATACATTTGTCTTGCATGCACCGGGCTCGGCGTATCATTCTAACTGCATTTGTACTTCAATTCCAAGTTGAATACGTGTTAGTTGTATCATCATCATATGCCATCTTAGAATAGCCGAGCCTGTCTAGATTGCATCTCTGCATGTGTTGCACTAGCCATTTTTAACATGAACTAGGATCATGCATGTGATTACTAACTAGTTTTTGTTTTGGCACAGAGTACTCTGTAAGTTCTTTTGCTTTAGCATCCTTGCATGCGTGTGAGTGTTGCCATGACAGCATGATTACCATGAGGCTAGCTGCTTATGTGATATAACTGCTTGAATGCCTGTGGATGGAGGTTGAATTACCTAACTTGGAATAATGCATTAAAACTGTGAGTTTTAAGCCCACTAGATAGTGGCAAAACCATCTTTTCTAAGGCACACTTGAGGGTGGCAAAATCTGCATTTTAGCCTACTTGCGAGTAGCAAACCATTTTCAAAACAAACATGCAATGTTTTGTTCCAATTTAGGCGATTTGGTCTATACTTGTTTGCTGTGCGCATAACATAGTAAATCTAGGCTAATAACCGGAATAAG
Organism: Camellia sinensis; assembly: GCF_004153795.1. Taxonomy (NCBI): domain Eukaryota; kingdom Viridiplantae; phylum Streptophyta; class Magnoliopsida; order Ericales; family Theaceae; genus Camellia; species Camellia sinensis. The sequence continues at coordinate 284,918 of NW_021025025.1, forward strand.
AACACATAACGTTTTCAAAAACGGATATCATGGTTAGTAGAGGCTGATCTTCGAATCGGGCGAGAGGGGGTGCTCATAGCTGACCTTCCCCAATCGTACCCAAGTTCCCGAGCCGAGGCAACTTTGGTGATGACGGACACGTGGCCTTTGGCACCGAGTCAGGGTTTCCTAAATTCCCCCAAAATAAAATATTTAGGTGACGACTCTGTATCTGGCAAAGTAGTCCATGTTTGGCACTTCTTTCAAAATCTGTTTTCTCAAAACGATTTGCCGGATTTGGACTCTTTGGTTCAGATTTAGAACCGTGACACAAATTGAGTCCGAACAGTAGCGGGGTCCCTCACGGGCGCGTCTACAGGCACCTGAAGAGGTTTTGCCCGCAGTTGAGTGCCACATCAGGTGCATCTGGTTCTAGGCAGACGCAGGGTTTTCAGCTAGCACCGTCAGTTCAGGCCTCGAGGGCCAATCAGGAAGCTTCGTTGTCCCAGTCTGTGCAACAGTCACTTGCTCCTAAGGGTGAGCAGGTAGATCAGAGACCTTCTGGGCGCGTGTACACTATTACCACGCAGGACCTTGTACCGGTCCCATCTGTTGTGAGAGGTGCCTTCTTATTTTGCAACTCGGTTGCCAATGTGTTGATTGATACGGGTGCATCCCATTCCTTTATATCTGCTGCATTTGCATCTATTTTAGGGTTGGAGTTAGCACAGTTAGCATCTCCTATATGTGTTGGAGTTAGCGCAGTTAGCATCTCCTTTATAGAGGTCGCCGACCGCCGGCTTTCATTTTTTTTTGTAGTTATGGCTATGTCAGGTTTCGATGTGATTTTGGGTATGGACTGGTTATCGTCATACCAAGCTGTTACTGATTATTACCGCCAGAGGGTCACTGTATGTACCTTGAGCAGGGATTGTTTCCATTTCTTGGGGGATCGGGTTGGTAGTGTGTTGCCACCGGTGTATGATCCGTGAGGGCGGAGTGAGCTTAGTGGTCTTCTCGTTAGCCTTTTGAGTAGTAAGTGTGATGAGACCCAGACTGTATTGCCGAGAGTGGTTTGCGAGTATTCGGATGTTTTTCCCGAGGACCTTGTTAGTTTACCACCTTATCGGGAGATTGAGTTCTCTATTGATCAAGTGCCCGGCACGGCGCCGATTTCTATGGCACCTTATCGTTTTGCCCCAACCGAGTTAATTGAGTTGAAGATTTAGCTCCAAGAATTGTTAGATAAGGGCTTCATTCGCCCTTGTACTTCGCCGTGAGGAGCACCAGCCCTCTTTGCTAAAAAGGAAAATGGTGCCTTGAGACTCTGTATCGATTACTGGAAATTGAATCGGGCTACGGTTAAAAATAAATACCCTATGCCCCGTATAGATGATTTGTTCGACCAGTTAAAAGGGTCCCGTTGTTTCTCTAAGATAGACTTGAGATCGGGTTACCATCAGTTGAGGGTCAAGGAGGAGGATATTCCAAAGACGGCATTCCATACGCGGTATGGCCACTATGAGTTTCCGGTGATGCCATTTGGGCTCACCAATGCACCGGCAGTGCTTATGGACTTGATGAACTGAATATTCTTGGAATTCTTAGATCGTTTTGTAGTCATTTTCGTGGATGACATTCTGATTTATTCACCTTCTGAGGAGGAGCACGAGGGACACTTGAGAGTAGTGCTTGAGTTGCTTAGAACCCATAGGTTGTATGCCAAATTTGGGAAGTGTGAGTTCTGGCTAGGAGAGGTCAAGTTCTTAGGCCATGTGGTCTCCGGGAAAGGGGCGTCTGTTGATACATCCAAGATTGAGGTAGTGCAAGATTGGGGCACAGCCTAAGAGTGTTTTTGAGATCCGTAGTTTTCTGGGATTAGTTGGGTATTACCGCCGGTTTGTGAAGGATTTCTCCAGGCTAGCTTCGCTGTTGACTAGACTGACGCGGAAAGGGTTCAAATTTGTATGGAGTGAGACTTATGCAAAGTCATTCCAAGAGTTGAAAGTTAAACTTACCACCGCTCCGATCTTGATTATTCCGGAGAGAGGGTTGGGTTATGCTGTTTATTGTGATGCCTCACGAGAGGGTTTGGGTTGTGTGTTGATGCAAGAGGGGAAAGTGGTAGCCTATGGCTCACGTCAGTTGAAAATATGAGAGGAATTACCCTACTCATGACCTAGAGTTAGCAGCTTTGATTTTCGCCTTGAAAATTTGGAGGCACTATCTTTAGGGTGAGAGATTCAAGGTGTTATCAGACCACAAGAGTCTGAAATATCTGTTTACACAAAAAGACTTAAACTTGAGGTAGAAGAGGTGAATGGAGTTTATTGAGGATTACGACTTCAAGTTGCATTACCATCCGGGGAAGGCCAATATTGTGGCCGATGCCCTTAGCAGGAAATCCATTAGTGATGTAGCTTGTATAGCCATTCGGGAGTGGGAGATGTTGGGTGCACTTGGCGAGTTTGATTTGCTTCTGGGCGAATCTATTAAGGCTGCGGCCTTGTTTTATGTAGTTACGCAGCCTACACTTATGACTCGAGTGTTAGAGGCACAGAGAGGTGACCTTGAAGTAGAATCCCTTCGGGAAAAAATCTCCAGTGGGAAGGTTGAGAAGGGTTTGATGGTGTATCCCGACCTGAGTGTGAGATACCCAGACCGTTTGTTTGTGCCGGAGTCTTGCCAAGAGGAGGTACTCTGAGAGTTTCACCATTTACGTCTTGCGGTGCATCCGGGAGGCACTAAGATGTATCGTGATCTGGGTCGCCAGTTTTGGTGGTGAGGGTTGAAGAAGGATGTGGCAGTTTTTGTGTCTAAGTGCTTTACTTGTCAGAAGTGAAAGCCGAGCATCAGAGGCCAACGGGTTTGTTACGACCCCTGCCTAATGCCGAGTGGAAGTGGGAACACGTCACCATGGACTTCGTTGTAGATCTTCCGAGGACTCAGCGGGATAGTGATGCTATTTGGGTGGTTGTAGACCGGTTGACTAAGTCGGCGCACTTCATTCCTATGCACGTGAGAGATTCGGTAGATCATCTTGCCGACTTGTATATTCGGGACATAGTAAGGTTGCACGGAGTCCCAGTGTCAATCATCTCAGATAGAGATCCACGTTTTACTGCTAGGTTGTGATAGAGTTTGCAGAGTGCCTTGGGCACTAGGTTGACCTTTAGCACGGGTTATCACCCTCAGACTGACGGGCAGTCCGAGCGTACTATTCAGATCCTTGAGGATATGCTTCGAGATTGTGTCCTTGACTTTAGTGGGTCGAGGGAGAGGCACTTGCCCTTGGTGGAGTTTGCCTACAATAACAGTTTTCAGTCGAGTATCGGTATGGCACCATTTGAGGCCTTGTATGGCTAACCTTGTAGGTCTCCGGTTTGTTGGGCCGAAGTGGGTGATGCACCTTTGTTGAGCCCAAAGTTGGTGAGGGAAACGACAGAGAAAGTTGAGCTTATCCGTAGGAGGCTTGTTACAGCCCAGAGTCGTCAGAAGTGTTATGCTGACCGTAAGAGGAGGCCTTTGGTATTTGAGGTAGGTGATCACGTCTTTCTGAAAATATCACCTAGGCAGTGTTTGATGAGATTTGGTAAGAGAGGGAAGTTGTCCCCTCGATTTATTGGCCATTTCAAGATCCTTGAGAGGATTGGCGAGGTTGCCTACCGTTTAGCTTTGCCGCCGCAGTTGTCCGGAGTACATGACGTGTTTCATGTTAGTATGCTTCGGAAGTATGAGCTGGATCCATCGCATGTATTGGATTGGACCGACTTAGAGGTTGATGAGGATGCCTCGTATGAGGAGAGACCGGTTCGGGTCTTGGATAGGCGGGATCAAGTCTTTCGAGGCAAGACCATTCCCTTGGTAAAAGTTTTGTGGAAACATCACGGAGTAGAAGAAGCCACTTGGGAACGTGAATTGGAGGTCCGTGAGAAATATCCGGATTTGTTTGTTACTATTTAACCATGTATTGGTAATTTTGTTGTATTAATGAACTTTAAGAACATTGAATATGTCTTAAGTTGTAAAACATTGTATATGTTTCGGTTTATGGAAATATTTTGGAACTTGCTTTGATATGGAAGTTTATTTTAACATCGTATACGTTAATTCTGTTTTATCAATGCAAATATAATGTTGGCATTGAATATGTAATTGAATTATGAAAAATGTGTTGAAATTGGTAAATTTCAAAGGAATGCATGTTGATAATGCAGGTTGAAAATCATATTGTGAATTGCCCCCTGAATAGAGATGGGTTGACTGGTAATGGGTCAGGATGTGGAATGTTGGATGGTAATACTGTTGTGAATTGAGAAAACTTGCTTTTTTTTTTTGAAAGCTCGTATCTAATTTCGGGGACAAAATTCTTTAAGAGAGGGAGGTTATAGCGATCCTGGTTTTCCCTCCATTGATTAGTGTAATCCGGACTTGGTTCCGTGGATGTTGGTTGTTGTATATATCTCATGTCCCTCCTTCAATACTTTGTATTTGAGTTATAGGATGTTTTGGGCAGGATTGTTACAGGTTTGGTGTGATTGGGAGCAAATGGTTGCTGCCCAGAATTTTGGTTCTTCGCTCGAGCAAGGCTTTTGTCGCTCGAGCGAGCTCTTGGTTTTAGATCCTTCGCTCGAGCTAGGGTTCCTTCGCTCGAGCTAGGGTTCCTTCGCTCGAGCGTACGTCTGCGTCTGGGTTTAAACCTGAGAGTTGCATTTCTTGGCTCGAGCGAGCTTTCCTTTGCTCGAGCGAGGGAGCTGTATGTTTTGAGTTTCTTCACTTGAGCGAGCATTCTGTTGCTCGAGCGTGCTTCTAGGTTGCAGACCTGAAACTTCGAATTATTGGCTCGAGCGAGACTTTCTACGCTTGAGCGAGGGTTCTTTGTGTCTGGTCGCTCGAGCGACCACTCCTTCGCTCGAGCGAGCCTGTGTTATATCAGTAGACAACAGCGGGATTACACTTCACTTTTTCATCCCTTTTCATTTCAAAACCCTAGATTCAGCTCTCTCTCTCTCTCTCTCTCTCTCTCTCTACATTTAACTTCTCTCTAGGGTTTCATCTATCTTTAGTGTGTTTCTACCCTAAGTTCTTTGTAAGAAAGGTAGAGGGTCGCGAGGGCTTTGTTTTAATCTGAGCAATAGTGGATTTGGAGCACTTTGGTTTTTCCTCATCTACTCCTTTGGGCTTCTAACTTCGAGGTAGGGATATCCTACACCATCTTATGAGTTTTGTCTTTAATTTTGGTCATTTTGATTAGTTGGTGATGTTGGGAAATTTTGGAAAGTTAGGGTTTGATTTGAAATTATAAATTGGGGGTTTTTAAATGTTAAACTCCATATGTATGTGAGACTGGGAAAAATGGAATTATTGTGGTTGAAATGATGAAAATGAGCCTTAGGGCCAATGTTGAGAGATAGGGAAAATGCCCAAATTATATTGGATAATTAATTTGAATAATTAATTTGGGGATTTGTGTAATTGAGTTGAAACTCATGGAATTGGGGAATTATGTGATTTAATGGTGTAGTTGGATAATTTAATCACTCACCTATGAAATTGTTGATATTTTATCTATTGATAAATTTATTATCTGTTTAGAGATAACTGCTTTGGGCTATCGGTGGAGGATAGTCTTGATTGTTGTAGACACTGTATGTTGATTAGGGAAAACTGAAACTAATCACATTGAATATGTCATTGAGTATGACAGTTGGATTAATACAGCAAATTTGTATATTGATTGATTATTGTGTATGACAAGTGTTGAACACATTGTATATGCATATTGTTTGGAAGGAGATAGGGGATGGACTCCATAGTTTGAGAGGAGATAGGGGATGGACTCTCAAACCCATTTGGGAGGAGATAGGGAATGGACTCCATTGATACAGCAAATATGTATATCACTTGAAGTATTAATACAACTAATGTGTGTATTAAATTGAAGTATGAAAGTGTTTTAAGATGAGTTGTAAACTCCTTTGAATTGTGAATAAAGGATGTGCTTTGATATGGGATGTATTCCCAACTAATTCTTTGGTCAGGTTCTGAGCCATGTTTATGAAATGTTTTGCATAAGTAAAGAAATATGAAATGAAACGTGGACTTTGTGTCATGGAATTGGATTAGGTTATAAGTTGGTTTATAAGAATTAACCATCTATCAAATGTTATTATTTTAGTCATTGTTCATATTTGGTTTAATATATCTCTGCTGGACTGTGGCTCACCCTATATAGGACATCATTTTCAGGTTCATGTGATATGCTACCTCCAAGGACATAGCTTAGAAGGTTCTGGGAGTTGAAGACTCTTGAATTATTTTTGTTATTTTGGGTATTACAAGTAAATTCAAGCCGAGGGCTTAATGTAAATTTGAGTTAGTACTCTCTTTTGTGTAACCATGTGTTGGCTTGGAAAGTTGTAAGTCGTTGGGCATTTACTTTTGTTGTCAACATGTAATACATTTGTACGGAATACTCTGATGAATGGAATTAAATTTTGTTTACTTATGTCTATGCGTGCCTATAATGTGGGTTTCTATGTATTATTTTTGAGGGCGTTACAGTATTGGATTGCGATGGACCCAATTCCAGACTTATTTTAATAAATCAAATTATCTATGGAACTCGTGGATTATATTATTTTTGTAAAAAATAAAACTCATTAAATTTATTATTCTTGTAAAAAATTATGTTAGTCAGATATTGATAAACACTTGATCAATTTACATTTATTTTGCGATTTATTTTTAAAATCGTAATTACCCTTAAAACAAATACAACTTAATCAAATAACGTTCGATATTCGATCAACGTAACTTTTTCAAAAGATAATATATTTAATAAATTTTACCCATTAAACAATTTAAATCATCAAGATAGTTTTTGAATCAAACCCACCACTGTGTCCAATTCGATTGCAGACTCGAGAAAAACTGTGACCATTAGACAAAAGGGTGGAAATGGAATGAAGCTTTTCTCATATAAATAATTTTAAATAATATTATTTTTGCAGAGTTTTTTTTTTTTGTCACAATGATATGATTGCGAGATTTTAATAATTAAATATCATTTTAATAGATATTTTATTTTAAAATGATAAATCTTATTAATACAGGGAATTTTTTGGTTTTTTAAAATGGAGTCTTTAGACATATATTAATTGAAGGTTGGATTTGATGTTCAAGTTTTCTTTTTATGTCATGTATTCCTTATTTTTCTAAGAGAAAATAAAAAATTAATTAAATGTTGAGGTGATAAAAGTGAGTTCGGATCCTCTCCGGCCTCTCTCTCTGGCTGTTCTTCCGAGCGATGCCTCAGATAGAGCCACGTCGCCCCACTAGGAAATGAATGGTTCAAATTTGTTTCTTTAAACAAAAAAATTTCAAAACACACTCACACTTAATCATTTCCTTTTCCTCCGACACTCCTCTCTCTCCCTCACTGCACGCACACGTCACGGGTCACATCCCCCTCTCTCTCACTCTCTCTCATTTCTAATAAAAAATTTAAAAAACTTATTTTAATCTTTTTCATAATATATATATATAAATTTTTTAATATAAAATTTTAATTTTATAACATTAATATCATTGAAAATATACTTTTAAAATGAAACTAATATTAAATATATTTAATAAAATTTAAAATAAATAAAAAGTAACTAAGATGTTTAGTTATATTTTCAAATTATTATTTTCAAAATATAAAAATTAATTTGATGAAATAAACACACAAAAATCATATATTTTTTGAAATTCTCAAAAACAATCTTCATTCCAAAAAACAAAACATATGAAAATAATGACTTTTAATTTAATTTTATTAACCAAACGAGTTTATAATTTTTTTTAAAGGAAATAAAAAGAATTATATATTTGATTTACAACTATGCATGAATTTGTGTTTTAAAGAAAATAAAAAATTTACGCTAATGCACAGAAGTCATTATTTTTATATTTCTTTTTGGAATGAAGATTATTTTTGAGAATTTCAAAAATATATGATTTTAGTGTTTATTTTCATCAAAATACTTTTTATATTTTAAAAATAATACTTTGAAAGCATAACTAAGCATAGTAATTACTTTTCATTTATTTAAATTTTTTATTAAGTATATTTAATATACATTTTTTGGATTTTCATATGTAAAATGTCCGCTGCCAGCTCTCAGTTTATGAATGAAAATTTTATATGCTCTCAAGTTATTTTTCATATTGTCTGTTATATGAGCGTATAGTTAGGAGAGTCAACAGTTAGAACAAAATGTCAAGCACGCGTAAGACGGCAGACTTAACGGCCGATTAAAATTAGGGATCTGATTTAGTCAGAAACAAAATGAATTCAAGACTAGTGCTCAGATAAATCGATTCGTGGAGGTGAGGAAGGGTAAAGAAATGGCCGGAAGAGCCAGAGCAAAGAAGGCTGGGAAGCCTTTTGAATTAATGCATCGACCCATTCAGGGTACCCTAAACGGGTGTGTCAATGGGTGTGTATTTTTTTTTTTTTTTGTTTAAAAAAATAAATTGAGTCGTTTATTTTTTTGTAGGTGATGTGGCTCGATCTGAGCCGTTGCCCGAAAGAACAGCCAGAGAGAGAGGTTGGAAAGGATTCGGACTCGGTGAAAGTGACTCAAACTTAAGATTATTGGATTGATAAACAATACTTTTATCACTTTCAAAATCAAAATTTATATTTTATAAATTTAACAACAGGCCTATTGAGTGAGCATATACCCACTGGTATACATATAGAGCTATGCTTTTCTTAACTTCAAATCTCTCAAGTTCATCAAATATGAACTTGAGATAAATTAAATGGTCTGTGAAGTTCACAAGTGTTGTAAAATTTACATTTTACAGATTTAACAGTAGACTCATTGAGCGGGTATCCACTAGTGTATATATATGCTCACAACATGTTGTGTTTCAATGATCTAAACAATATATTTTATAAGACCCTCAATATATATCATTAATTAAAAAATAATAAACATAGAAATGAAAAAAATAAATACCGTCACCATAGTGCCATTAAAAAGGTACGGTTGGTACACACAGTACGTGTGCAAGTTAAATAAATAAAATTAAAAAAATATTTAACATATATTAGTTGTAATCTCAAATGATAAGAGTCTTCATTATCAAATTTGTGATCTTGAGTTCAAATCTTAACCCCTTATCTTCTCTATTTTATATATGTATATATATAAATGATTAGACGTTTGGCATAAAGAGAGATAAAATTTCAAAAAGCTAATCTAAGTGCTCACATATATAATAGTATAGATATATCAACAATTTTTTTTTAATTACCGTACATAAAGAAAAAAATGAATAGCAATAAAATAATAATAATAAAACATACCGTAGCCATATTGCCATGGCAATTTTTCTATGAATTATCAGCAATGCTCTTCAAAAGCTTTCAATTTTTGGGTTTTTTAAAATGGAGTCTTTAGACTCTGAAGTCCGTAAAAATTTTAAAAAAGAAATAAAATTAAAATCATGATCACATATATTTTATTAAAATTTGTGTTTACCATCATTTTTTTTTTTCTTTTTTTGTCGTTTCTTTTTTCTCTCTATTATGTGATGTATCACTCTCTTCTTCTACTTTTTAAAAATGTCACAATAATTTATCCTTATTGCTAAAATCTAATATGTAAAAGAATTTTACTTAATCTGAACTACTTATGGAATTAATACTTTAGGAATTAATTTTCTTCTATTTTTTAATCTACCTTATTAATATCTTATGATTAATTTATATTGAGTTTTCTATTTAACATTATAAAATATTTATATTTAATTTAAATTTTATATACATATATGTAATATGCATAAATAATTCAAAAAGAATATTAAAGAAAAAATCAGTACTCTACATACTGTATGTATATATTTTCTTCTTAATCTAATTACAACATATTTATAGTTAATTTTTAAATAAAAGAAAATTAACTATTATTAAAATTACAACATGTTTTCTTATTAATTTATTTCTACATATTTTTATTTTCCAAATGAATATAAAAGAAAATTAAATAATTATAATTATTCTAAATTTTATATTAATAATTCTCCTTCGAATTTAACTCTTATTTTTAATATCAAAATGTATATTTATTTTATTAATTTAATATATATCATATAAAATTATTATAGATAATTACATTTCAGTACCATAGAATTAAAATTATCAAATGTACAAAATAATTTAACTAAAATTAATATATATAATTGTGGAAGGACAGAATTTATTCTCCACAAGGAAAGCGAGATAAGCCGATCCTTCTGAAGCTCTGCAAAAAGACACCAAGCCGTCAGTGATCACTACCGACCAAATTAGGTTAGGAGGACCCTCCGACGGTGAAGTCAGAATAATGTTTAGACATATTATATTGAAAAGAAACATTAATTATATTGTTTTTTTCTTACTTTCCTTTTGTTATTCTTCATTCTCCCTTTTATAGTGTTAATACCTTATATTTGGGTCGTTGGATGACTGTTTTGATCCAACTGCATTTTATGGCCCAAGACATTGGCCGAGTAAGTGGTCAAACTATCTCGATTTGTCACCGTCAGATTGCTTCTCCTTAGATGGCTTGGATTAGTTCGGATAGTTATTCCCATCTTCGACCGTTGAATCTTGCTCATCGGATGATCATGTTGTCAGGATATATTGATCCTACATCCCTATCTCTTGTCAGTTTGTATCTCTATCGTTTTTTACAAATGGATCCAAGGGCTCTTCTTTGTTCTGTGGATATCCTTCCAAAAGGCAATCTTATTCAGACCTTTGGTCACGTGACTCTGTTCCTTCACTTGATAAACCTAACGGGGTTTCGGGCCTAGCCATTACTTTGGGGTCGCTAGGCTAGGTTAAATTTTTTTAAAATAAAATTAAAATAAATGCACCAAAGACAAATTGCCATGACTTGACTTATATCGCACTCTCTCTTAGAAGATAGATATTAGCTTTTGCACATGTCATGCTTGGTTGTCAAGAAAATTTGAAAGAAAATGAAACTATTACGAGAGTGTTTGGAAATAGGTTTGGATTAAAATAATTTATTAAAAATAAAATAGGTTAAAATAATTGATAAGTTAAAATGTCATATCTAATTCATAATACTTTTATTTTTCTTCATAATCATCAAATTAATTATAAAAAAAAAGTCAATAAATTTCTCGTATACAACTATTTTAGTCAGACTAAAATAATTAAAAAATCAAATAATCAAGTAAAATAGCTAACTTCCTAAACAAGGCCTATATGTAAAGAAAAAAAATGAATAGCATAAGACAGAGAGGGGGGGGGGGATGGAAGGTTAAAATAAATTAAATTAATGATAAAGTTTATAAATTTTAATTATTAAATTCATAAACTCTTTAATCTATATTTAATTATGGCCCTATTTGGGGTATTGACTTTGACTAAAAAGTCAAAATACCAAATTATATCACTCTCTTTATTTTTTTATGCATTTTTTTTTATAAAAAATCAAAAAATTAAATAAAATATCCACTTCTGAAACACTCATTTGTAAAAAAAAATACACCTTAATAGTAATTTTTCCCTAAAAAAAATACTGTAGCCATATTGACATGGCAATTTGTCAATGAATTGTCAACAATCCTCAAAAACTCTCAACAATTTTTTTTTGGAAAAATTATTTATAAATCTTATTTGGGAGGCTTATACTACATATGGTTCTAGAAAAAAACTTATGTTCCCATAAGTCTTGTGGGAAGTTTGTTGCCGCATTTACCCTCAATATTATTTGTTGATATCATAAATAATGGTAAAACCATATATATGAAATTGAATGCTACCATGGATCATATTTATATGGATGCGAATTTTGAATTCAAAATACACATTTTATTTGGTGATTACAGCTTTGATTAGGCAAATTTTTAAGAAACAAAATATATGAGATATGTTTTGTCTCATTATGCTAATGTAAAAGGTTGCTTCATTATAGAACATTTGGAAGGCCACCACCGAGAGAAAAAGGAAGTGCGATTCGACGGGACGGTGGGATCGGAATTGCTTCTTCGGTAAACGACGACGAATGATGGCCCTGGAACATAAATGTGACTTTTTCCCTGTTTTGCAATGTTCATTCATTTGATTTTGGTTAGCAACCCATAATTAGGGTTTATGTGAACATGGGATTGTTGACAATTTTGGTTTCTATCTGTCAAAAGTTATAATGTGAGTTGTATATTTTGTGAGTTTTGCTAGTATTTCAGGTTTTGATAGTTTTCAGTTTGAAGATGTCAGTATATATGTGTGAGTTGTTGATTGGGTGTGTTATGTGACTTATTTGTTGGCGTTTTCAGACGGGGGTTCGGTGGGTTGTCGAGTTTGGGTGTTTTGTGTGTGATTTGTTGTTGTGTTGTCGAATATGGAGTCTATTTCGTGATGTTTAGGTTTGAATGGTGGCATGTAACATGGTGGGCATGACGTGGTTGTTTCTTACCCACGCAAATGATAAAGACGCTATAATCATCCAAGTCAATCTTTACAATTGTTTGATTTTTGGATGTCCACGTTGTGCTATGATGTCGTTTGATTGTTTGTATTAAGTAACAAAAGTAAGTTGTTGAATGTGGTTGGTGCTACGTCCCTGTTTTATGTATTGTTCAATTTCTAAATGTGAATGTGAATTTAAGGGACTATTTGTTAATTGTCACAGAGAGTCAAATATTACAACTAACACAACTCCGGATTCTGGTTGTGATTTCACGTCTCTATTTCATGGTGTCACATTCGTGTTGGTAGTGTGTTATATGTAAAGCTTCCCATAGCACATTCTCGTTTATATTGTCACACTTTTCAATAAATTGGCACGTGTCACATTATTGACGTTAACATAGAGTAATATAGTGTCACATTTGTAAACGTGTGTGGGAATGTGGATGCATTGTTACGCTTTTGTTTTGTAAAATATGTGGTCATGTAATATACAGTATAACGTTAATTTTATTAAGCGTGACGAATAATACGACTTTGGGTAGTGGTTTGTGTTGGGTACATTTCGTTTATGTTTCAAATGGCACACGTCACATTGTCTTTCATGTCGTCACATTTACATAGTGACACATATTCATTATATGTTGTTACATTCCTGTTGGGGGAGTGTTATAGGTCAATCTTTTCACCTCACTTTCTCATTTATGTTGTCACATTATATCACGTTTGATATTGTTCAGTATATGTGAATGTGCATATTGATTTTTAAAACTTGATATTTAGCCCTTTCGATTTTTAATTGTCACTGTAAATATGAGGTTATGAGACTGTTTGTTAATTGTCATTGTGAGTCGAACAATACATATAACGCCCTCAAAATAAACCCATAAATTATACATTCTTGACATGCTTAGACATAAGAGAATAAAGCATAATTACATTTCATCAGAGTATTCATTACAAAATGTATTACATGTTGACAACAAAAGTAAATGCCCTACGGGCTTATAACATTCCAAGCCAACACTTGGTTACAAAAAGGTGAGTACTAACTCAAAACACAAAATAAGCCCTTGGCTTGATACACATGTAATACAAGAATGTAAGCACAAAAAGGTGCCCCAGCCAGTAAGCCTCCCAAGTCACATCCTTGGAGGTGGCATGCTACCTGCACCTGAAAATGATGTCCCATATAGGGTGAGTCAACGCCCAGTAGAGATATGCTAAACATAATATGAGTAATAACTAAAACATTAGCATTTGATAAATGTTTAACTCACATAAATCAATTCATAACCCATTTCAATTACATGACAAAAGTGTCCATGTTTCATTCCATTTTCCATTTTTTATCCAATTTCTCAATTCATAATCCTGGTTCAGAACCTGGCCATATACTTTAAATGAGATTATATCTCATTATCAATAATTCATCTATTTCAACAATTCAATGAGATAACAACTCATATCAAAACACTTCCATAAGCCTCAATAGATACGCATATTTGCTGTATCAATAACACATAAAAAACACTTCCATACTTCACAAATGATACACAGATTTGTGTATCAACACTTCAATAGATACACATATTTGTTGTATCAATGGAGTCCATCCCCTATCTCCTCCCAAATAATATCCGGTTTAGGAGTCTATCCCCTATCTTCCCCTAAACCGTGGAGTACATCCCCTTATCTTCTCCCACACAAAACAATGTATATAAACAATTATCATATACATAATCAACCAATACACATATTTGTTGTATTATTCCAACTGCCATACCAGATGATATATTCAATTGATTAGTTTCGGTTTGCCTAATCATCATACATTATCTACAACAATCAAGACTATCCTCCACCAATAGCCCAAAGCAATTATTCCTAAACAGAAAATAATTACATCAACAGACAATTTATCAACAATTTTCAAAGATGAGTGATTAATAAATTCAACTCCACCATTCCATCCCATATTATGCCAATTTCATTATTTCCATGATAAATGCCATTAATTACACTAATGACCCAAATATATCCAAACATGGCATTTTCCACCTTTTTCTCAATATTGACCCATAGGCTCAAATATTAACAACAACATCAATAATCCCTTTTTAAGACCCAAAATATACATATATGAGTCAAAAGGACAAAACCCCTCTTTTCAATGTAACACATCTCAAATCCTAACTTCCCAAATCAAACCATCTATACAAATAGCTCAACATCTATGTTAAAGCACATAAGAATGAGTAGTTATCCCTACCTCAAGAGATGAAACCCAAAGGAGATGATGAAGAAATCCAGAAATGCTCCAAATCAAGAAATTTTCGGATTAATAGGAAGCCCACACCAAGCTCTACACTTTTTGTAAAGGCTCAAGGGTAGGAGATCACTCCAACTAGATCAAACCCTAGAGAGAAGGTAGATTCTAGAGAGAGGAGCTCTCAAAAGAGGATTTAGAAAAGTAAGAGAGATAAAGGAAATGTGAAAAATGATTCAAAATCACCCAGCAGCCAACTGATATACGACTAGTCCGCTCGAGCGGAGAATAGGACGCTCGAGTGTCAAGCACAAAAAATTGAACCCGCTCGAGCGCAAAAATGCCCGCTCGAGCACCAAGACACAACTGCAAAACACCCCCGCTCGAGCGCAAAAGAAAAGCCGCTCGAGCGTAGATTACCCTCCTCTAGTACTTTTACAGACATCGAACACCTGCTCGAGCGCCAGGGTATCCGCTCGAGTGTAAAGAATTCCATTCAAGCGTGAAAAATAACCCTGTAGTAGTTTTGCAGAGGCACAAAATGCTGAAAGTATGTAAACTCCGCTCGAGCGCAAAGGGACCCGCTCGAGCGGACCACCAAAAATCTGGGCAACAACACTTGAGACCAAAACTCAACCAACCTGTTACAAACCTACCCAACACATCCTAAAACTCATATATAAGGAATTAAAGGATGACAACAAGACATATACAACAACCAACTCCACGGAACCTAAGTCCGGAATACCGTTAAACAATGACGGGAAAATCTGGATCGCTATAACCTTCCCCCCTTAAAGAATTTTGTCCTCGAAATTAAGTACAAGTTTTTCAAAAACGTGATTTTCTCAATTCTCAACAGTATTACATCTCAATTTTCAACAACCTGACCCATTACCGGTCATTCCATCTCTATTCAAGAGGCATTTCACAATATATACTCAATATGCATTATTAGCATGCTTTCCCTCGAAATTTACCAATTTCAATACATATTCCACAATTCTATATCATATTCAATGTTCATGATATACTTCCATTTCTACAATACATTCAACATGTGCAATGTTACATTAAACTTCCATTTCAAGGCAAGTTTCAAAATACTTCCATAAATCAAAACATATACAATGTTTTACAACTCAAGACATATTTAATGCTCTTAAAGTTCATCAATATTACAAAATCCCAATACATGGTTAAACATTTACAAACAAGTTCGGATATTTCTCACGGACATCCACCTCACGTTCCCAAGTGGCTTCCTTCACTCCGTGATGTTTCCACAAAACTTTTACTAAGGGAATGGTCTTGCCTCGCAGGACTTGATCCCGCCTATCCAAGACCTGAATCGGTCACTCCTCATACGAGATATCCTCGTCAACCTCCAAGTCGGTCCAATCCAGCACATGGGACGGATCCGGCTCATACTTCTGAAGCATACTAACATGAAACACGTCATGCACTCCGGATAACTGCGGTGGCAAGGCCAAGCGATAGGCAACCTCACCAATCCTCTCAAGGATCTCAAAAGGGCCAATAAACTGAGGGGACAACTCCTCACTCTTACCAAATCTCATCAAATCCCGCCTAGGTGATATTTTTAGAAAAACATGATCACCCGTCTCAAATACCAAAGGCCTCCTCCTACGGTCGGCATAACTCTTTTGGCGGCTCTGGGTTGTAACGAGCCTCCTACGGATAAGTTCAACTTTCTCTGTCGTTTCCCTCACCAACTCCGAGCCCAACAAAGGCGTGTCTCCTACCTCGACCCAACAAACTGGAGACCTACACGGTCGACCATACAAGGCCTCAAACAATGCCATACTGATACTCGACTGCAAACTGTTGTTGTAGGCAAACTCCACCAAGAGCAAGTGCCTCTCCCACGTCCCACTAAAGTCAAGGACACAACCTTGAAGCATATCCTCAAGGATCTGAATAGTACGCTCGGACTGTCCGTCAATCTGAGGATGATAAGCCGTGTTAAAGGTCAATCTAGTGCCCAAGGCACTCTGCAAACTCTGCCACAACCTAGCAATAAAGTGTGGATCTCTGTTGGAGACGATCGACACTGGGACCCCGTGCAACCTCACTATGTCCCGAATATACAAATCGGCAAGATGATCTACCGAATCTCTCACGCGCGTAGGGATAAAGTGTGCCGACTTAGTTAACCGGTCTACAACCACCCAAATAGCATCACTACCCCACTGAGCCCTTAGAAGACCTACAACGAAGTCCATAGTGACATGCTCCCACTTCCACTCGGCAATAGGCAAGGGTTGCAACAAACTCGCTGGCCTCTGATGCTCAGCCTTCACTTGCTGACAAGTAAGGCACTTCGATATGAAAACTGCCACATCTCTCTTCATACGCCACCACCAAAACTGGTGACCCAAGTCACGATACATCTTGGTGCCTAACGGATGCATCGCAAGGCGTGAATGGTGAAACTCTCGGAGTACCTGCTCTCAGCAAGACTCCGGCACAAACAAACGGTCTCGGTATCTCACACTCAAGTCGGGATACACAATCAAACCCTTCTCAACCTTTCCACTGGAGGTTTTCTCTCGGAGGGATTCTACCTCAAGGTCACCTCTTTGTGCCTCTAACACTCGACTCACAAGGGTAGGCTACGCATCAACAGAAAACAAGGCCGCAGCCTCAACAGATTCGCCTAGAAGCAAATCAAATTCGCCAAGTGCACCCAACATCTCCCACTCCCAAATAGCTATACAAGCTACATCACTAATGGATTTCCTGCTAAGAGCATCGGGCACAACGTTGGCCTTTCCCGGGTGATAGTGCAACTCAAAGTCATAGTCCTCTATGAACTCCATCCATCTCCTATGCCTCAAATTTAAGTCCTTCTGTGTAAACAGATACTTCAGACTCATATGATCCAAGAATACCTCGAATCTCTCACCATAAAGGTAGTGCCTCCAAATCTTCAAGGCAAAAATCACAGCTGCTAACTTTAGGTCATGTGTAGGGTAATTTCTCTCGTGTATTTTCATAGGCTACGACCTTTCCCTCTTGCATCAACACATAACCCAAACCTTCTCGTGAAGCATCACAATAAACCGCATAACCCAACCCTCTCTCCGGAATAATCAAGACCAGAGCGGTGGTCAATCTGATTTTCAACTCTTGGAACGACTTTTCACAAGTCTCACTCCATACAAATTTGACCCCTTTCCGCGTCAATCTAGTCAACGGTGAAGCTAGCCTGGAGAAATCTTTTACAAACCGGCGGTAATACGCAGCTAATCTCAGAAAACTGCGGATCTCAAAAATACTCTTAGGCTGTGCCCAATCCTACACTACCTCTATCTTGGATGTATCAACAGACACCCCTTTCCCAAAAACCACATGGCCTAAGAACTTAACCTCTCTTAGCCAGAACACACACTTCTCAAATTTGGCATACAACCTATGGGTCCTAAGTAATTCAAGCACCACTCTCAAGTGTTCCTCGTGCTCCTCCTCCGAAGGCGAATAAATCAGAATGTCGTCCACGAAAACGACCACAAAACGATTTAAGAATTCCCAGAATATCCTGTTCATCAAGTCTATAAACACTGCCGGTGCATTGGTGAGCCCAAATGGCATCACCAGGAACTCATAATGGCCATACTGCGTATGGAATGCTGTTTAGGAATATCCTCCTCCCTAACCTTCAACTGATGGTAACCCGATTTCAAGTCTATCTTAGAGAAACAACAGGAACCCTTCAACTGGTCAAACAAATCATCTATACGGGGCATAGGGTACTTATTCTTGATCGTAGTCCGATTCAACTTTCGGTAATCAATGCAAAGTCTCAAGGCACCATCTTTCTTTTTAGTAAAGAGGGCCGGTGCTCTCCATGGCGAAACACTAGGGTGAATAAAGCCCTTATCTAGTAATTCCTGGAGCTAAATCTTCAACTCACTCAACTCGGCTGGGGCAAAACGATAAGGTGCCATAGAAATCGACGCCATGCCGAGCACTAAATCAACAAAGAACTCGATCTCTCGATGAGGTGGAAAACTAATAAGGTCCTCGGGAAAGACGTCCGAGTACTCACGAACCACTCTCGGCAACACAGTCTGGGTCTTATCACCCTCACCACTCATAAAGCTAGCGAGAAGACCACTAAGCTCACTCCGCCCTCGCTTATCATACACCAGTGGCAACACACTACCAACCTGATCCCCCAAGAAATGGAAACAATCCTCGCTCAAGGTACATACTGTGACCCTCTGGCGGTAGCAATCAATAACAGCTCGGTATGACG
Source organism: Camellia sinensis (assembly GCF_004153795.1). Lineage (NCBI taxonomy): Eukaryota > Viridiplantae > Streptophyta > Magnoliopsida > Ericales > Theaceae > Camellia > Camellia sinensis. The sequence goes on from NW_021025025.1 coordinate 303,929, forward strand.
ATAGTCAGTCCATACCTAAAATAACATCAAAACCCGACATGGGCATAACTACAAAAGGAAACGGAAGTCGGCGGTCGGCGACCTCTATATCGCACCCCCTACACCCTTGTTTCAGAATCAACTCACCCCCAACAGTTGATACAACACAAATAGGAGATGCTAACTGTGCTAACTCCAAACCCAAAACAGATGCAAATCCAACAGATATAAACGAATGGGATGCACCCATATCAATCAACGCATTGGCAACCAAGTTGCAAAACAAGAAGGTACCTCTCACAATCGATGGAGCCGATATAAGATCCTGCGCGGTAACAGCATACACGCGCCCTGAAGGCCCCTGATCTACCTGCTCACCTCTCGGAGCAAAAGACTGCTGTACAGACTAGAACGATAAAGCTCTCTGATTGGCCTTCGAGGCCTGTACAGATTGTGCTGGCTGAAAACTCTGCGTCTGCCAGGAACCAAATACACCCGATGTGGCACCCAACTGCGGGCAGAACTCTTCAGGCGCCTTGCCTGACCACACTAATAACAAGATAGTGACTGGCCTCTGCCTTGACTCTGGCTCTAAGGTCGAGCCGAAGATGAAGCTGCTCTCTGACCTCCTCCCCTCTACGGGCAAACTGGAGACTTGTGGCCCAGCTGACCACATTTGTAACAGGTGATGTCCCCCTGACTGCCTCTCCCAGAACCTGAACTCGGCACTGGAAAGGTAAACCTCACAAAAGCACCTTGGGACTACTGAGGGTTAGCACCCCTCTACTTCCTACCGTTCCCCTAACCATCCTGACTCCTCTTAGAGCCTCCTGCCTCTCCTCCTCCTCCTGCATCATAATCTCCATATGGGTTGCAGCATCCACAAGACGCCCATACTCTCGGGTCATAGAATCTCCAACTCTCATCTTGAGGCCATGCCTAAACTTCCTCTCAAATTCGAGACAACGACGTTCTTCAGACGCCACTAGCTCAGGTGCAAACCTGGACAAACTGGTAAATGCGGCCTCAAACTCGACCACTAAAGAACTCAGCTGCTTAAGCTGGCAGAACTGATCTCTCAACTTCTCCCTGGTAGTAGGAGACAGAAACTTCTCCTGGAAAGCATCCACAAAGGCCTCCCATGTCCCTCTAACATGACCTCTCGTGAACTTCCACCATTGACCTGCATCCCCCTTAAGCTGGAAAGATGCCAAGGTCACCTTCAAAGCCCCGTCTTCGATGCCAAGCATATCAAATGTCTTCGTCATCTGTTCGAGCTATTCATCAGCCTTAAGTGGCTCTTTTGGATCCCCAACAAACTCGTCCGGATTAGACCGGAAGAACTCCCTCTTTAGAAAAGAAGGCCCTGCCTCTGCAACATGGGCCTGGACTTGATTCTCAGCTCTGAGAATGCCCAAGGACTCCCTCAAAGCTTCTGCCATCTCGAGGGCTAAGGTGCCCATGGCCTGGTGACCTACTAGCTCGGCCACATTGGCCTGACCAACCCCCTCCTGTTGCTCTGGATATTCATCCAGTATAGGCATCTCCTGCCTCCTAGGCCTACCTTGCCTACCACATCGTCCTCGTCCTGACATCCTAATAAAGGTAATGAAGAACGTTAGCACACTCATAAATGTGCCGAAGCTACAACACTCGCGTCCTAATGCATTGGACAACAATAATTCACTCCACGTCTGCACATAATCACATAAGCACCTACGAATTTCATTTCCGGATACTAATAGTCCCGAAACGTTACTAGAGTTCCAGTTAGAAACAGTATTGATCAAGTGCTTTTCTAACAAGGCTCACAAAAACCCAAGGATCCAATCAACATCCTAAAAATTAAATCCCATACCCATATAGTCACATAAACATGTAATCACATAAGCACATAACATTACACCTAAGTCTCTAACAAGCGAGACAAACCCATTGTGATACTAATCACTTCCCACGTACCCAAAGTATTCGAATCCGGTACGCTCTGATACCAAGTGGCAACGCCCTCAAAATAAACCCATAAATCATACATTCTTGACATGCTTAGACATAAGAGAATAAAGCATAATTACATTTCATCAGAGTATTCATTACAAAATGTATTACATGTTGACAACAAAAGTAAATGCCCTGCGGGCTTACAACTTTCCAAGCCAACACTTGGTTACAAAAAGGTGAGTACTAACTCAAAACACAAACTAAGCCCTTGGCTTGATATACATGTAATACAAGAATGTAAGCACAAAAAGGTGTCCCAGCCAGTAAGCCTCCCAAGTCACGTCCTTGGAGGTGGCATGCTACCTGCACCTGAAAATGATGTCCCATATAGGGTGAGCCAACGCCCAGTAGAGATATGCTAAACATAATATGAGCAATAACTAAAACATTAGCATTTGATAAATGTTTAACTCACATAAATTCCATACTTCACAAATGATACACAGATTTGCTGTATCAACACTTTAATAGATACACATATTTGCTGTATCAATAACACATAAAAAACACTTCCATACTTCACAAATGATACACAGATTTGCTGTATCAACACTTTAATAGATACACATATTTGCTGTATCAATAACACATAAAAAACACTTCCATACTTCACAAATGATACACAGATTTGCTGTATCAACACTTTAATAGATACACATATTTGCTGTATCAATGGAGTCCATCCCCTATCTTCCCCTAAACCGTAGAGTACATCCCCTTATCTTCTCCCACACAAAACAATGTATATTAACAATTATCATATACCTAATCAACCAATACACATATTTGTTGTATTATTCCAACCGCCATACCAGATGACATATTCAATTGATTAGTTTCGATTTGCCTAATCATCATGCATTGTCTACAACAATCAAGACTATCCTCCACCGATAGCCCAAAGCAATTATTTCTAAACAGAAAATAATTACATCAATAGATAATTTAACAACAATTTTCAAATATGAGTGATTAATAAATTCAACTCCACCATTCCATCCCATATTATGCCAATTTCATTATTTCCATGATAAATGCCATTAATTACACTAATGACCCACATATACCCAAACATGGCATTTTTCACCTTTTTCTCAATATTAACCCAAAGGCTCAAATATTAACAACAACATCAATAATCCCTTTTTAAGACCCAAAATATACATATATGAGTCAAAAGGACAAAACCCCTCTTTTCAATATAACACATCTCAAACCCTAACTTCCCAAATCAAACCGTCTATACAAATAGCTTAACATCTATGTTAAAGCACATAAGAATGAGTAGTTATCCATACCTCAAGAGATGAAACCCAAAGGAGATGATGAAGAAATCCCGAAATGCTCCAAATCAAGAAATTTTCGGATTGATAGGAAGCCCACACCAAGCTCTACACTTTTTGTAAAGGCTCAAGGGTAGGAGATCACTCTAACTAGATCAAACCCTAGAGAGAAGGCAGATTCTAGAGAGAGGAGCTCTCAAAAGAGGATTTAAAAAAGTAAGAGAGAGAAAGGAAATGTGAAAAGTGATTCAAAATCACCCAACTGCCAACTGATATACGACTAGTCCGCTTGAGCGGAGAATAGGACGCTCGAGCGTCAAGCACAAAAAACTGAACCCGCTCGAGTGCAAAAATGCCCGCTCGAGCGCCAAGACACAACTGCAAAACACCCCTGCTCGAGCGCAAAAGAAAAACCGCTCGAGCGTAGATTACCCTCCTCTAGTACTTTTACAGACATCAAACACCCGTTCGAGCGCCAAGGTACCCGCTCGAGCGCGACCCACACGAGCATAAAGAATTCCGCTTGAGCGTGAAAAACAACCCTGCAGTAGTTTTGCAGAGGCACAAAATACTGAAAGTGTGTACACTTCGCTCAAGCGCAAAAGGACCCGCTCGAGCGGACCGCCAAAAATCTGGACAACAACACTTGAGACCAAAACTCAACCAACCTGTTACAAACCTGCCCAACACATCCTAAAACTCAAATATAAGGAATTAAAGGATGACAACAAGACATATACAACAACCAACTCTACGGAACCTAAGTCCGGAATACCGTTAAACAATAAAGGGAAAATCGGGATCGCTATAACACGATTCTGTGTTGTGGTTTTGATTTCATATCCCCATTTCATGATGTCACACTCGTGTTCGTAGTGTGTTATACGTCAACCTTCGCATAGCACATTATCGTTTATATTGTCACATTATTCAATGACAATAAGATTTATTTGTGAAGTAATTTTAAGTTTTTTCGCTTTAATTTGTGGGTAAAAATCACATATGTTTGGAAAGAATTTGTGATTTTTTGCTAAAAAGTATAAAAAAACAAAATAAATGAGAGCATGAGTTGAAAATGTTAGTATTTTTTTTACTTTCTTTATTAAAATAGTTATTTTCTAAATAAGAATTTGTCACAAAAACTATCCTCATAAAAAATCACAATTCCAACAATTAGTAAGTTTGGAAGTTCACTGAAATTTTAAACTTGCTAAACCATTTTGTTCTTTAAATTACAAATGACTTGATCCGGTTTCAAATTTATTCTAGGTATTGAAGTATCTAGTCAACCCACTCCTTATGCTAAACAATTTTGTTCATTGAATTCAAGAATGGTGGGCTTGTGTCACATTATTCATGTTTACGTTAAGTACTTTAGTGTCATATTTGTAATCGTGTGTCGGTATATGGGTACATTGTTACGTGTTTGTTTTATGAAATATGTGATCATGTAATTCCCATCGTAACGTCACTTGTATTATGTGTGACCAATAATGCGACTTTAGGTAGTGGTTTGTGTTGTGTAATGCCATGTGACCAATCCGCTGTCATTAACGTTTTCTCATTATGGTGACAATAATTAGGTAACAAATCTACATCAATTTCCGTCTCTAAAATTTGTTCCATGTTACAAGTCATTTGATTTGCGGAGATAGTCCCACCGTACTGCTCACCTTGAAGAAGATCCTCCACCCCATTTTGTGAGCCAACTGCAACATAGATATGGTTAACACCAAAGGATCTTGCAAGGGACAATATGTTTTCCATGTCCACATCAATAGTCATCATGAATTGGTTCTTGTGACACGGTAATTTGTAGGATATAGAAATCGATGAATATGCTAAATGATATAATAACCTATAATATGGATGTTGCCAATGCAAATGCTAAATGCTGAATCTGCAATCAATGCGACATTCATGCCCATGGACGTAGCCTGCACAATCCACTTTCCTAAAATCCTCTAAAAACGTAATATGCTGAATGATATAATAACCTATAATATGGAAACAAATAAGTGATATAATAGTACACTAATACCATTTATTTACAACTCATAGGATCTTGTGGAATACATTTCTATCTAAATAGGACTTGAAACTCTATAAGAAATTACACACGACTTCACATTACATAAGTTCCCATAATAGGACTTACAAATAATTTTCTCAATTTTTTTTTTTTTTTTGGGAAGTCTTTTAGACTGTGAAGCCCCTAAAAATTTTAAAAATGAAAAAAAAAATTAAAATAAATACACTAAAGAAAAAAAAAAGCACTATAAATTAAAGTTAAATTGAAAGATAGAATTTCTTGATAGCAAAGTATAGAGTTTAACTAGTTCAAAAAAAAAACAAAAAAAAAGTATAGAGTTTTATGTCATATATGTTGATTAGGGTCGTGTAAAATACTATCGAATTCGTTAAAATCACACCGATTTATATTAATATATATCGTTCTATCCGCTAATCACAGTTTAAACTTTAAAATTTAGGAAATTGGTGCCTCAATTTGAGGTGTATTATGGGCTTATTTTTATGATCCGAACTGTTCATTTTGTAGGGTTTGTTGAGTACTTCATGCCTACCAAAAATCATATTAATGGGATATCAATAACTATATGATCCAATTGCATATTTTTTATGCTATTTCTCAAAAGAAAAACTTATTGTTTATTTTTTTGGTTATCGATCATATAGTTATTGATATCCGATTAATATTATTTTTGGTAAGCATGAAGTACTCAACAAACCCTACAAAATGAACGGTTCAGATCATAAAAATGAGCCCATAATACACCTCAAATTGAGGCACAAGCTGTGACCCCATTTCTTAAAATTTATAATTTGCTTTTGAAACCACTCTACTCCACTATAATTAATACATATATATTTTTCAACCTATAATGAAATATCAAAGTAAAAATGAGTGTCAAAGATATTTAATATGAGAAAATTATTACAAATTAATAGTTATATGTATGAAAAATATTATGTAAAATTAATTTGTGTTATATATATGAAAATATTATGCAAAGACTTGATAATTGATTAAAGGGAAAACTTCACTTTACCCACTATGGTTTGGGCCATTTGCGGATTACCTCCCTAATGTTCGAATATCACCACATAACCCCCTTGTGGTTGATGGAGTGAAGGGCACAGTTAACACTATCAATGGTAGAAGTAAAAAGACTATTTTACCCTTATATATATAACCATTGTTTACCATTTCTCATTCATCAGTTGTGCATTTGAGAAGAGGATGAAGAGAGAGAGAGAGAGAGAGAGAGAGAGAGAGAGAGAGAAAGGCTGAGAGAAGGAAAACTGATTTTTGGAGTCGGGTTTATGAATATCCAAGGTTCATTTGCTTTTGTATTCAAGGTTCTGAATATCCAAGGTTCAATTTGCTTTTGGAGGAATCAGATTGTGGTAATAAGGTATGTTTGGAAGGATAATTGGAAAATAAGGACGAAGAGTACAGCTCAAAAATATATAGCTGGTTGAAGGAGAATCAAAACTTGTAGAGTTTTTATATAGCTGGTTGGATTTGTATATGTATACAAATATATATATGTATGTATCGCTTTTGTTTCGGAAATTCTTCGGTATCACTTTGTTGATTTCTATGTATATATATATATATATGCATACATTTGCATGTCGAAGTTGTATCTTCCAGTAAACATTTTTACATCCAGTAAACAATTCTGTATTTTCCGATTACTTCTAGTAAACAATTGTAAGTTTATTTTATTGTTATTTATTTTCTATTTATCTGTTCTTATTTAAAATATTCTATTTCATTTAGTTTTAATTTTAATTAAATTTATCTAACTTCTTTTATTTATGTGCTGCTTCCTCTTCTCTTTGGTATTAGAGCCAAGTTGTATATTGTTATTTCTGATTTGGTCTTCTCTAATCTATCTTCGTAATTGATTTGGTCATCTTTATTCCGTTTAACCTTATCATCTCTTTTCCACTCTGTCAATAGCCACCCACCTTTCGTCCCACATCCTGTATAAGTCCTTAGGTTTAGGCAGTTAACGGAAATAGGGTTTCCCGAAAAGGGTATGAGTGAACACATTGTATGTGAAAAAATGAGAAGTTAACCCATAATTTAGATTCGTAACAATCTTTTATAAATTTAGAAATATGAGTCGATTATTCAGAAACAACTCTTCAGTTAGCTCTAGATCTACAACATTAGCTCCTATACTTGATAACGATTTACTCATAAATGAAGAAGAACATGAATTCCAAGATGTTAAACTTGATTTAAGTTGGAATATCCTTAAAGTAAGGATTAAAGAAATCTACAAAACCAGTTTTTTACAATCAACCTTTAATGTAGATTTACAAGTCAAAACTGTTGAACAAGTTTATGCTTTAACCAAAATTAGAGAAACTTGCCAGTTGTTATCCAAAGAGTCAATTGAAAAACATATCAAAGATGGTCATAATTTTATTCATCTAGGATTAATTCAAGTTGGAATCAAACCATTAACTCAACAAGGTAAAAATACTTATATTCTTTTATGCTTAAGAGATGCACTGTTTATTAATTATCATGATAGCCTAATGGGTATGATGGAATCATGCCTTCATAAAGGACCAGTTCACTTTAATTGTTTTCCTAATTTCACTTTAAGTCTTAAAGATCCTCATATATTAAAAGCATTAGCATTAAATATTCAATTGTTTGGTGCATTCACTAATAAGTTAGCTAATGTTCATAATATTGCTTTCATTTATAGCATTTATTATAAATGTGTTAAAACTAATCTCAATGTTCAAGCTTTAAATAAAAGTCCAAAAGATAAAACACTACTTATTCAAGGTAGTACACATGAAACTAATATTTCAGTCCCCAAAATGATTTGTTGGAATGATATTACTCTTCCTGAAGACTAGGTTACAGTTAATGAAAATTATTCCCAAAATCAACAATCTTCTACTAGCCAAGATATTGAAACTATTCAAAATTTGATGATGGTTCGGTTCATATACGCTTTAATCGCTTTCCTAGTCACTCATCCGGTCATAGTACTTCTAGTATCCCCACCGACTTAGAAGATGATGAAATATTTAATACACCTCTATTTACTCGCAAAGATAGGAAACTTCATCTTTGTGAACATTCAGATAGTAAATTAAAAGGAATAGATAATTCCTCTACTTTCCAAATTAGTAAACCAGTTATTCAACTCACACACATCTCCATGGGGATGAAACCACATCTCAGGATTCACCTACTCAGACTAATTTTGAAGTAGTTCCTCCTGTTAACCCACAATTATTAACTCTTAGTAAACCATTTATTCCTGATCTTAACAAACATCATTCTGAATTTAAATCGAAAGAAAATAAGTCAAAACACCAATCTTATAGAACTACATATAATGAAAAACAACAGTGAAAAACAACAGTCTAAGATCACTAAAAAATGGTCTAAGTTTATGAATGAAAATTCTGTTTAAATTAATTTCTTTGATTATTTAGAGAATTATTATCAAGAAGTCAATACCATTACCAAAACTAAATGGAAAACTTTCCCTGATACTTCTGTTTCTTCTAGTCACCCTCCGTTAGAAACCATTATAATTGAACATAAAGGCACTGTTGTTCATGCTTCTCCATTTAAACTCCCTAGTGAAGATTTTGAACTTTAAAAAGTTATTGAACAAAATAATTATACCAATCAATGCTTAAAAACTATTGATAAACAATTAGATAAAATCGAAGCTAATCTAGAATCATACATCTTGTCATCCTTCCACTAGTAAACCTCTAGACACGCCTCTTATTAATCTACCTAGTGATCGGAAACGATTAAGCTTAGTTACACACGATACTCATACTGTTGAAGCTATTGAACAATTATTCACTAAGTTATTTACTCCTGAAAAAGGAATTACTGTATTAACCCATCAATTACCATTAGTTGTCACTAGTGATTCAGACACCTCTACTGATTCTGAACTTAATCAATTGAAAATACAATTTCAATCTCCTAATTTAAACAGGTTAACACACCCCAAAGTTAACAAAGTTAATCCAACTACTCTTACAAAAAATTGGTACACTAAACCTACTCCACCTAATCTTTAATTTGAAGAAACTCATATCAGTAATCAATTTTCAGTTTCTGCTAAAAAATTATATGAATGGAATATTGATGGTCTTGGTGAATACCATATCCTCCAAAAGTTAAATCATCTATCTATGGTTGCAAATAGTTATCTTACCAATTATCTTGATTATACTCAATCTAAAATTGTCTCCTTACTTACCTCTTGATTTACTGGTATGCTTAAATCTTGGTGGGATAAATATCTCACTTCTGACCAACGTGAATCTATTCAATATGTTGTCCAATTAGATGAAAACGATGTCCCTATATTTGATGAAGATATAGGATCTCGCAAACCTAATGGAATTAACACTTTAATATTTACTATAATCAAACATTTTATCGAAACACCTACCAATGTCTATTCTCGCATCCATGATCAACTTAATAATTTAACCTGCCCGACCTGAAGTGATTTTAGATGTCTTTACATCTCGAGTTATGCTAAGGGAAGATTGCACTAAGTCATTTTGGAAAGAAAAATTTATTAATGGATTACCCAGTCTTTTTGCCCATAAAATTAGAGATGTTCTTAATCAACCTACTGGTATTGTTGAATATGATACTTTAACTTATGGTGATATAATTAGTATGATTCAAAAAGAAGGATTAAAAATGTGTATCAATTTAAAACTTAGTCAAAAAACTGCTAAGGATGAACACAAAGCTAAATATAAGTTAGGTAATTTCTGTGAACAATATGGTCTACCTCTTGTAGCACCTTCACGATGCAAATCTAGTATAAAAAAAAAAAATCTGCACACAAATATTCTAATAAGAAGAAATATTCAACCTCTAAATCACCTGATAAATTTTATACCAAACCAAAAAAGAAATATCATAAGAAATCCAACAAATTTAGCAAGTCAAAATCTACCCAAGATATTACTTGCTACAATTGTGGAAAAAATGGTCATTATTCTAATAAATGTAAAGTTAAAGAAAAACTTAAAGATAAGCTTAATCAACTACAAATTACTGAAGAACATCAAAGTCAAATATTTGAAATCTTTAAATTACATAACCAATCATCTTCTTCCTCTAGTACCTCATGTAATGCAACCAGTAATCATTCTAGTGACACTTCCCCTTATCAATCTCCTACTGATAATGGTGAAGATGATCCCATTACATTAGGTTGTAATGATACTTGCTATAAACAAGCCAACGTTCTTAATAAATCTCAACAAGAAGAAAATTCATTAATTGAATCAATAAGTAAATTAAATAATCCTGATTTGAAACAAAAATATATGAATAAATTAAAATCTCTTTTAAATAATAAAGATAAAAAACCAAAACAAGATAAACCCATAATTATTTTAACAAAAACTTTAGAGTGATTCCACAAAGACAAACATAAAGAAGTCACTTTGCAAGATTTACAAAATGAAATTAACCATTAAAGAATTAAAAGAAAAAGAATGACCAGCGCAGATTTTGCTTTGCTCTCTTGAGGTTATGTTGGAATTATCGTTATTAGATGTCGAGTTTTAAAAGCGTGTTTCTGTCAACCGTTGGACTCGTTATTTCTGAGAACTCCTCAAAATTATCGCTGTTGTTTGTTTCTATTATGAATTTTCTCTCGTTGTGAAGGGTGCGGGGTTGGCACCAGAGGGCCGAGGAAGAAGCCGGAGTTTTTCCGGATTGGAGGGCCAGGGCCACACGTACAGGAGACCAGGCCGCACGAGCGAGAAGCTGGGAGCTTGGGCTGTGAGCACATTGCTAAAAAGGCAGGTGCGTGAGCTGTGGTGCTGGGGAAGCCACACATGCGGAGGTGGGAGCCGCATGTGTGGGAGGCCACTTCGCACATGCGGGAGTGGGCGCCGCACGTGCGGCCAGGCGCGTTTTCTACTCTATTTTTCGCGCTTTTCAGCTATATTATACACTTTTTGGCCTTTTTTCTTCCATATCTGATTATATCACTCTCTCTCTCTACAATGTTTCTCTCTTTTTCTCTCATCTCTCTCTACTCAAACCCACAAACATTTACATCTTCTTTGATCTCAAGAAATCTATAGAGATTTTGATACTAGTTCCTTATACCAAAATGATTAGCGTGTCAAGGGCTTCGTCTTGATCGGTGGAGATCATATTTCAGCGAGGTCGACTTTGGGCTCCTTCTCCTCTTCTCTCTTGAGGTAGGGATTTTCTTGATTTTTTTCAATGCTTCCCCTATAGATAGTCATGTGGTAAGTTTTATAGCATAAAAACCTTGTTGTTATGGTTTTATTTTCGAAAATCATGGTAAAGGATTTAAGATTTGGGAGTGAGATTGGGATTTGTTTGTGATGGGTTGATGTTGGGTTAATTAGAGATGGATTTTACCATATTCATGATTAGAGAGTGTTTAAGTCCTAATTTTTGAAAATATGCTTAATAGATAAAAAGGGGTTAAATTGTAGAATAATTATGTTATGAATTTAAGATATGTGATTAATGATTTGTTAGTTGATTTGAGATTAACTTGGGTCTCATGAGTTAAGCATTAATTTGTGTTGGATTGACTATGTCTAAATACAAAGAATTGTTAATTTGATTAATTGTTAAAAAGGAAATCTAACCATGAGATTAGGAACTTTGAGTAATAACCTTGTTGAGTTGAAATAGAGCGGACTATGGTTTGTTATTGGTGGGTTGAGTTCTTGGTTAAATGAATGAAATGAGTTTCTTTACTATATATACATGTACACGAAATTGAAGTATTGCGAATTGGGAATTTTGGAAATTGACATTAGAACGTAGAGACAAATGTCAACTCCTTTGTAAATTGAGAAAGAACCTTAATGAAAGTTGAAAATTCTTGGAATGTAGTCATTGTTGTTATACTAAAAACCTCGTAGGAATTGGATGATTGGATTACTTGGTTTTTAACGTATGTTGTTTAGAGGTTTTGTCATTGGTCATCGGTGGAGGATGACATTGTGAATGTTGCAATGGTTATGTGTCTGTAGTGCACTTGAGTTATGTATGAATGTTGTATAAAGTGATGATTGAGAAAATGTGTTGCGCTGAGAATCAGAGGTGACCTTCCAGCTAGTGCCTGGAGAATTAGTTGCGCTGAGAATGAGAGGTACCATTCCCTTCCAACTAGTGCCTGGAGAATTGGCAGAGGTACCATTCCCTTCCAGCTGGTGTCTGGTAAATTGGCGTTTCATTATGGAGAGAGATGTATCATGGCTTACTGTGCTTCTGGCAAGTAGAGCAGAGATTATTTATCATTGTCATGTGTTATGATGATATTGATTCAGTAAGGTTGTGATGACTTATATGTTGAGTAGACGTGTTTAGGCATATGTGGATGGTTAGAGAGTGGTTGAGGGATCTCCCTGCCATAAATCAGTTATTAAAAGTATTTCTTTTAACTTGAGCTTAAAGATTGAGAATGCAATGAACGAGTGGAGACGAGCTTTGGTTATGAATTGAGTTATAAATAATGTGGAGAAATATGATTTGGTGAACGTGTTTTCAAAAATAAAGTGGGTATTATGTGGTATCCTGCTACAAATGGAAAATATGATTATCGTGTAATAATTGTTAAAATGGAAATGGGCAGTAAAAGCAAAACTCGGTATCGTTGAATAAACTGAATGATTTTGAGAAAAGTACATATGTATATATACTTTGGTTATAAAATGTCACATTATTTATATAGTATGAGATTAGCATTCATGATCATAACTATCTATACATTGTTATTGTTGAGGATCAAGTTGAGATCCCTACTGGACTTTATGTTCATCCCACGTTGTTAAATCTTTTTCAGATGATTGTCAGGATGTGCTACAAGATCACGGATCTTCCTTAATTGTAGACCACAGGGCCCCTATATTTATAGGCAGAATGCCACTGATGTAAAGGGTTAAACCCTTTCTCTTGACTTAAATGATGTAAGCCCACGGGCAAATTATTTAATAGTGCTTACATGTTGCATTCATTTTTATCCAAATGAGAGAATTATTACTGATGTACTCTTTGTAATATAATGAGCTTCTATATGCTATCTCTGAAATTGAATCTTTAACAATGGCCTTGGTAATATATTCCGAGTAATAAAAAGTGGGGCGTGACATAAACTGTCCTGAAATTAATTTTGGTCAGTTCCTACAACGGTCCAGCATGACCTTAAACTATCCTGGCATTAATTCCGGCCAGTTCCTAAAATGGTCCGACACGACCATAAATTGTCTCCCAACATTAACTCCAGTCTTTGATCTCTCTCAAGCGCCCTCGGCCCCCATTCGGACTTTGCAATCTATTTGCCCTTTGTTTTTTATTTTTTTGTTTCTCTCTCTAAACTCAAGTTCGTATCCCTACTTGAGTTTGATGGTGGGTGTTAAATTTAGTAGCTATATATTCTGTCTATCATTCATACCACATTATATTCATTGCCATACTTAGGATTATCCATACTTAAGTTTCTCTCCTCCTATATAAAAGAGTCGTGTATATACTATTATAACATTCAATATAATATAGATTTCTCTTCCTCTTTCTCTCTCTTAAATATTGTAATGAAAACAATGGTTTGTTAATTAAAACTAATGCATAAAACAAGAGTTTGATCATCTTTTAAAACCAGACAAATCCATATTATGTATATATTATATAAGGAAAATTGGGTTTTTAGGAAAAAGCTTTCTAAGTGCTCCAAACCTTCATTCTAAAATTATTGAATTTTCTTAATTTTAAACAATTAAGAAAAATTTTATTGGCTAACTTCCATATACCTTTTATTTTACAATCCCACATCAGGAAAAAAATAAAAAAGTGAATTGTTTCACTTATATAAAGTGAATATTATACTCCAATTTATATAAACAAAAAGAGATTTTTAGTGAGAAACCTTATGATCAATATCTAATACTAATTTTTTTGATTTTCTTAATTTTAAACAATTAAAAAAATTCTCATTGGCTAGCTTCCATTTAATTTTTATTTTAATATCTCACATAGAAGTTTTGATTTTAAAAATAATTTTGTATGAGATTTTGAAACTCTCATAATATCTCTCCTTAAAAGTATTGTTTTATAAAATGTATAGATAACTCTTACTGCTCCTCAATACAAAATTTATGATATAATTCTGATAATTTTAAATTTGAATTTAAAACTTATAAACCATGGGATAAATTATTATAATTTTAAATTTATATTGTCTCGATTTTAAATTTAAATTAATAGATTGCTTTCCATATTTAGTGACAGTTTAAATTTTAATAAAATAAATTTAAAATTTTTAATTAATTAATTTTTGTGTAAGCTGGTTGGTCTTTTGACCTAACTAATTAAGCTAAATTGTTTTAGTTTGAATGATTTGCTGGTGTAATCGTGATTTTAGCAGTTTTACCAAAATATATTGGTTAGATTTGTTTGATTCAAAATAAGCTAAAGATTGACCTAAATAAAGATTAAAAGACTAAGATTGCTAGATTAGAAATAAACTTCGCGCCCAAACAATTGTTAATTTTTATTTTATAATCCCACATCGAGAAAAGAAAGAAAAATAAATAAATTGTTTCACTTATATAAAGTGAATTTTATAAAGGGGTTTTGAGAGAGAAGCCTTCTAAGAGCTTCAAACACTCATTCTAAAATTATTGAATTTTCTTAATTTTAAACAATTAAGAAAAAACCCATTGGCTAGCTTCCATTTACCTTTTATTTTACAATCCCACATTGGGAAAAAAAAGGAAAAAGTGAATTGTTTCACTTACATAAAATGAATCTTATGTTCCTATTTATATAAATTATTGAATTTTCTTAATTTTAAATAATTAAGAAAATCCCTATTAGCTAGCTTCTATTTAACTTTTATTTTATAATCTCACATCGAGAAAATAATGAAAAAATGAATTGTTTCACTTACATAAAGTGAATCTTATGCTCCCATTTATATAAGCAAAAGAAATTTTTTTGTGAGAAACCCTATGATCAATATTTCATATCAATTTTTTTTTTCTTACTTTTAAACAATTAAGAAAATCTCCATTACCTAGCGTCCATTTAACTTTTATTTTACAATCCCACATAGAGGTTTTGATTTTAAAAAATAATATTGTATGAGATTTTGAAACGGGTGAAGCACCAATAAATCCTAAAATGTGATCTTGTAAACTGTTTAGTCCTCTATTTTTTCTTATGAACCCAAAGGTCCCATTAAAGTGAAAATTACACAAAAGGGTAGTCACTTACATGTTTGGGTTTAATTTTTTAAGGATAAAAGTGGATTTCTCTAAATATAAAATTACATATTTGGGCAATTCGCATTATAAAAGTTTTGGTTTTTCCCTCTTAGAACAAATCCCACATTACGAAAAAAATGTAATATTTGAATAACGTAACACTTTAATATAACACTAACGTAACATCCAATGTAAAACACTAAAAAACTCCTTGGTGCATTTTTCCCAAATGTAATAACGTAACACACACCAAAAAAAAAAAAAACTCTTTAGTGTACTTTTTCCAAATGTAACATTCCAATGTAACACACAAAAAAAATTCCTTAGTGTACTTTTTCCGAACGTAGCACTCCAATCAATGTAATCTCAAACGTAACATTCCAATGTAACGTAACACTCACAATTTGAAATTTTACATTTGCTCAAACCGTATTAAGAAATTTTTGTACTCCTTTTGGAATAGTTTGAAGAATCTCATATCCTTTTTTTGGAATGTTACACTGGATTGTTACGTTTGGAAAAAGTACACCAAGGATTTTTTTTGCATGTTACATTGGAATATTACACTAAGAAATTTTTTTGGAGTGTTATATTGAAGTGTTACGTTTGGAAAAATTATACTAAGAAATTTTTTTTTTTTTTAGTGTTACATTGGAATGTTACGTTTAAGTGTTATATTGGAGTGTTACAGTTTGAAATTATACATTTGACCAAAGTTTTCTATGGGATTTTTGTATTCCTTTTGAAATGTTTGAAGAATCCCACATCCTTTTAGAATGTTTGAAGAATCTCATATTTCAAGTTATTTTTGTACTCTTTTTGAAATGCTTTCCAAATAAAAATGATTCCCATATAAAAATTCATCCCAAATTTGATTCTTATAGATTGTATACATTACCTTTCTAGCACAAAGGAAAAAAAAGAGAAGGAAACATAATAGAAATAAGGGTATAGCCGTAAATCTAATTTCTAAATAATATATTCAATCTACCTTTTCAAAATTAATGAGACTAATCGGTCTATAAGAAAATCCTTGAGACTAAATGGATCGTTATTCCTCAAAATGAGATTTATAAGTAAATTTTCCATTTTGAAACTCTCATAATATTTAACTTTAAAAAAATTACAATCCTACATTGAAAAAAGAAAGAAAAAATGGTTTCACTTATATAAAGTGAATCTTATACTCCCATTTAAAATTGTAGTATTGTGCATGTTTTAGTTCAAGATGGTTTAAATTTTAAAATAAAATTTAAAAGTTTTAATTAATTAATTTTGTTGTAAATTAGTTGGTCTTTTGACTTAGCCGATTAGGCTAAATCATTTTCGGTTTGACTAATTCACTGGTTATATTGCTTATGGGTTGTTTAGGGTGTTCTAAATAAGTGCACTTTTTAACTTTTTATGAAATATGGGTTGGGTATGGATTGGGTTTGAAGTGATGTAGTAGAAAGGTGATGTGATTTAAATAAGATGATGTGACTTAAATAAGATAGTGACTTTTTGACTTTTTTAAAGGATGACAAATAACGCCTTAGATTTGTTTGATTTGAAATAAACAAAGATTGAACTAATTAAAAATTGAACGACTAAGATTGCTTGATTAGGAATAAATTTTCCGTCTAAATAATTGTTAACGTTTATTTTACAATCTCACATAAGGAAAAAAGAGAAGAAAAAAAAAAGAGTTATTTCACTATATAAACCTTATGGTCCCATTTAATATTATAGTGTTGTGTATGTATCAGTTCAAGACAGTTTAAATTTTAAAATAAAAATAAAATTTAAAAGTCTTAATTAATTAATTTTTGTATAAGTTGGTTGGTATTTTGACCAAGTCGATAGGGTGAACCGTTTTTGGTTTGACTGATTTGCTGATTTAACCTCGATTTTAACAGTTTTATCAAAATATATTAGTTAGATTTGTTTGATTCGAAATAAATTAAAAATTGACCTAATTAAAGATTAAATGGCTGAGATTGCTTGATTCGAAATAAACTTCTCACCCAAACAATTGTTAACTATTATTTTACACAATCTCACATTGAAAAAAAAAGTGAGTTATTTCAATTATATATTATAATTTTAATGGTTTTTTTTAGAGAGAAACTTTCTAGGAGTTCCAAACCTTCATTCTAAAATTATTGAATTTTCTTAATTTTAAACAATTAAGAAAATTTCCATTAGCTAGCTTCCATTTAACTTTTATTTTACAATTCTCATCGGGAAAGGAAGGAAAAGGTGAATTGTTTTACTTACATAAAGTGAATCTTATGCTCCCATTTAAAATAAATAAAAATTAATTACGATGTTTAGTTATATTTTCAAATTATTATTTTTAAAATATAAAAATTAATTTGATGAAATAAGCACACAAAAATCATATATTTTTGAAATTCTCAAAAACAACCTTTATTCCAAAAAAAAAAGAACATATGAAAATAATGAATTTTAATTTAATTTTATTAACCAAACGAGTTTATAATTATTTTTTAAAGGAAATAAAAAAAATTATATTTGATTTACACCTATGCATAGATTGAATTTGTGTTTTAAAGAAAATAAAAAATTTACATCTATGCACAGAAGTCATTATTTTCATTTTTTTTTTTGGAATGAAGATTATTTTTGAGAATTTCAAAAATATATGATTTTTGTGTTTATTTTCATCAAAATAATTTTTATATTTTAAAAATAATACTTTGAAAACATAACTAAACATAGTAATTACTTTTTTATTTATTTTAAATTTTTATTAAATATATTTAATATTAGTCCTATTTTAAAAGAATATTTTCAATGATATTAATTTTATATTAAAAATTATATATATATTATGAAAATAAAATGAAAAAGATTAAAATAATTTTTTTTTTATTTTCTATTAAAAATGTGATAGAGAGAGAGTGTGTGTGATTTTAATTGTTTTGTTAGAAATGTGAGAGAGAGAGAGAGAGAGTGCTGTGTGAGTGTGTGTGTCAGTGAGAAAGGGACAGAGAGAGTGTGTGTGTTGTGAGTGTGTTTCAGTGGGTGTGTATTTTTTTTTTAAAAAAAATAATAAATTGAGCCACTTATTTCTTTGTAGATGATGTAGCTCGATCTAAGCCGTTGTCCGGAAGAACAATCGGAGAGAGAGGTTGGAAAGGATCTGGACTCGGTGGAAGTTACTCAAACTTAAGACTATTGGATTGATAAACAACACTTTTATCACTTTCAAAACCAAAATTTATATTTTACAAATTTAACAACAGACCTATTGCGTGAGCATATACCCACTAGTATACATATAAAGTTACGCTTTTCTTAACTTCAAATCTCTCAAGTTCATCAGATATGAACTTGGTGTGTGTGATTTTAATTGTTTTGTTAGAAATGTGAGAGAGAGAGAGAGAGAGTGCTGTGTGAGTGTGTGTGTCAGTGAGAAAGGGACAGAGAGAGTGTGTGTGTTGTGAGTGTGTTTCAGTGGGTGTGTATTTTTTTTTTAAAAAAAATAATAAATTGAGCCACTTATTTCTTTGTAGATGATGTAGCTCGATCTAAGCCGTTGTCCGGAAGAACAATCGGAGAGAGAGGTTGGAAAGGATCTGGACTCGGTGGAAGTTACCCAAACTTAAGACTATTGGATTGATAAACAACACTTTTATCACTTTCAAAACCAAAATTTATATTTTACAAATTTAACAACAGACCTATTGCGTGAGCATATACCCACTAGTATACATATAAAGTTACACTTTTCTTAACTTCAAATCTCTCAAGTTCATCAGATATGAACTTGAGATAAATTAAAGGGCCTGTGAAG
The DNA here is from genome assembly GCF_004153795.1 of Camellia sinensis. Taxonomy (NCBI): domain Eukaryota; kingdom Viridiplantae; phylum Streptophyta; class Magnoliopsida; order Ericales; family Theaceae; genus Camellia; species Camellia sinensis. Next base: position 323,309 of record NW_021025025.1, read on the forward strand.
CTCACAAGTGTTGTAAAATTTACATTTTTCAGATTTAATAGTAGACTCATCGAGTGGGTATCCACTAGTGTATATATATGCTCACAACATGTTGAAAAAGACGATGGCAACCAGTGGGGGTCCATGGAGATTGAGCAAAGAGTACGAGGGGTAGTCCAGTAAGCTTGGACTTGGAGGATGGCAACCAGTGGTCCGTAGTCATGGAGGTCGAGAATGTGGGGCTAAGAGGGAGAATAACATATACTCTGTGTTTGTAGACAACATACCAGTATCTATGGGGGCACAAGGGCTATTTAAGATCTTCTCAAACTATAGAGTTGTGCTGGATTCGTATATTCCAAACAAGAAAAGAAGATCTATAGGATCTCGATTTGAGTTTATCAAGTATGATTGTCCAGTAGCAGCAGATATGGCTCTGCAAAAAGCCAATGGACTTTGGTGTGATGGCAAAGCACTAAAAGTAAAAATGACTGAGTATCGGAAGGAGTATGATAAAAAAGGAAAGAAAGGTACCTCCAGTGCAACAGTGGAGGAAAATGGAAGGTAATCAATCTACAAATGTCACCTATCAAAGGAATAAGTCCTACGCTAATGTGGTCAGAGGCAGGGTTCTCCAACCCAGTTTAGTTCGCACTGTGAAGGTTCAGAGAGGAGGGAATGGATGGCTGTCTGAAAGTGCAGTAGCAAGGGTAAAAATTCATCTCTCGACTGCTGATCTGAAGGATGAAATACACAGACGTGGGTATGGTGACATCAAAGTTCGAATAGGAGGTGGTAGGCAAATAATCCTATCCTTTCAATCAGTGGAAACAATGATGGAGAATTTATTGCTAATGAAGGAATGGCTTAACGATTGGTGTGATTCGGTAGAGGAGTGGGAAGAAGGCATGGTCTTTGAACAGGTGAGGCAGGTGTGGATCAGTTGTTATAGGGTGCCTTTGATCCTGTGGAATAATAACACTTTTTGCAACATTGGGAGAGAATGGGGTGAAGTTCTTGAAATGGATGAGGACACAATTAATCTGTCAACTTTCCATTACGGGAAAGTAAAGATAGAGACACGATGTATGGACACCATTAACCACACAATCAACCTGGAGTGCAATGGTGTTTTTTATCCAGTAAGGATTTGTGAGGAACAAATCATAGTTTCAAAAGTTGTAAAAGAACACTGCATCTGTCAATCCTTTATGAGGAACAATGAAGTTAGTTCTAGTTTCGAGGAAGATGAAAACAATGTTGTAGATAAAGATAGCAAACGTGTCATGACCCAAACCCGCCCCTATGGGTTTAGCACCATAACCGACCAGTAATCTGAGATTACCGAAGGCCTGTTTAACAGTCAAACAGTAATATAGAGTACAGGGGCATGGCGTAAACCAAAACAGAAAATAAACAATGTCCAATGAGCTGTGACAGTCTGTATGCAAAAAGACTTTTCATACATATTTACATTCAGTACTAAAATAGCATGCACAGTATTTACAATTATCCAGATCAGGGACCTAATCCCTATTAGAACTATACGGTACAGTAACATTCAGTCTATACAGTAATACAAAACAGATACAGAAGCAGATGAGGGAAATTAAAACACCCCAAAGCCAGTAGCTTGACAGGCTCGGAACCTCGCAGTGAGGCATAGTAGTTGGCTGACAAAACAAAGGCTTGCCCGACGCCTCTAGCAACGGTCTGGTGCCTAAACACCTACATATATATATGAGCAGTGAGCTAAAACCCAGTGAATAACATAATGCGTAAAGAGGTTAAGAATGAATGTCCTTTTAGTATTGAGAACAGTCGATTGATTCGGTATATCAGTCATTCAGTCATTCAGTCATAACAATCATATGTGGTACATCCAATAGCAGAACAGTACAGTAAACAGTAGGTCTTAAAAGACCGAACAGTCAATGATGGCCATCATACAGTAAACAGTAGTGGTTCCAACATGGGAACCGACAGAGATCTCTGTAACAGTAGCAGTAACAGTAAACGGTAGTTGCTAATGATGCCACAATACAGTTCAGAATAGAGGACAAACATTCATTCAGTTAACAGTAAACAGTTCAGGAAACAGTTCAGTTGATCATTCATAAATTATTCATTTTCGAACATATCTTTACGACATTATTACGCACAGAGTTTTGGGCTATAAGCAGCTAGAGCGCGTCTCCAAATGCCAACCCTACACAGTTTACAGGATGAACACACACTAAATTCACATTCGGGAATCAAAGACTTAGTCCCTACTTAGACTCAGTGTGGTTCTACATCTATATCCTCATTAAGATGCTCTAAACTAGGCCTAGGAAGGCCTAGGATGGAATGAGGATGCAAAGACGCACTTTAAAAGTATTTTTAGAATTTTCAGGAAACAGGGGTCTCGCTCGATCGTGTCTATATCGCTCGAGCGGACATGCAGACAAAGGTCTCCGCTCGAGCGTGAACAACCCCACTTGAGCGGGCCGCAAGTTACAGTAAAAGTACTGGATGTGTGAAAATCACGCTCGATGAGCTCTCGACACCCGCTCGAGCGTAACACACAAGTCTCGAGCGTAATACACAAGTCCTCGCTCGAGCGTCCAATACCCCGCTCGAGCGGACTGTAAAACAATGTAAAGTACTGGAAGCATGAATTCCACGCTCGAGCGCCAGTCACCCCGCTCAAGCGTGAGTTCAAAATCTGGAATTCCCAGATTTGAACCTCAAGCTCAAAATCAAGTTTTAAAACATCAATTTCGATCCTTTTGGGCTAATTTTCCAGAAAACACTTCAAAACTCATAGTGTAACATGATTCAAAGCTCAATTTGTAAAATCAAAGCCCCAAAGGAAGATCAATTAACTCCAATTTCAAACCAAATTTCATGAACGTAACTCAAACATGATATGCATGAGTTTAAACCAATTCAAAGCTTCGATACTTGTTCCAAAGAGCCAATTCTTACAAAAACATGATGATTTCATGAACCTTAGCTAGAACTTGGACATGCATGCAACAATTTTCCATGAAATCAACTCAAAATTCAGCAATGTAACATGCATGCATGGAATGAGCTTCAATTCAATTATTTAAGCTAATTCATGACCTTAATCTCTAGACTTCCATAACCCAAGCAACATATAACTAGAATACATGAACAAGAAGGTATAATCTCTACCTTAAGTCTTGAATTAAAGGTCAAGGAGCTCAATTTTGCAATGCTCTCTTTAATTCCTTCAATTTCCAAGCAAATCACAATATGGAACTCAATTTCTCTCTCCCTCTCTCTCTCTTGGTCGGTTTGTCTCAAGAAAAATGGCTGAACAAATGTTTTGCAATGCATATGAATGAGTCTCAAAAGTGTCAAGTAAGTGGCCCACTAGTGGTGGCAAAATGATGAATAATGCAACTTGTGTAATTTACTCATTTTAATCTAATTTAATCGTACCAAATCATATTTCAGGTAAACATACCATAAATTCACATAAATTCTAATGATCATAAAACATCAATCAATTTTAGTTTCGGCTACCGATAAGGCCTTCAATTTGCAATTTAAAGCATAAAACATGAACAGATAATTTTAACAGTCAACAGGTAGATATGCATTTAAACTAGCACATTCAATCGACCAGTTCAATGTTTCAATCAATTCAATGACTATTCATGATCAGTCTCAGTTTAGCAGTAATCAGTAGTTCATCAGTAAACAGTGGTGAGGGTTATTACAAAACAGAAAGAAGAAGATGATGATGTGGCAGTACATGTGGGTGATGAGGTGGCTAAGGGTTGTGTCGTGGCAGAAGGGGATAGGCAGATACCCCAAGTTTGCAGTAATGACATAGATGAGGAAGCTAGATTAAGGGAGCTCTCGGTGGTGGAGGAGACAGATTTGATGATGGGTGGGTCAGAGGAAGACACTGTTCGTGAGGATGGTTTTGTCAGGAGGCTCTGTCTAGGGAAGCCAGAGGGAGGTGGCGCACGCAATGAGGATAGCTGTAGAGATGATGATGAGGTTTTCAAATCTGGTTTTATAAAAAGTTTAAGTGGGTCTGTTAGGCTACAGCAGGGGATAAATTTAGAAGTCGAGAACCATTAAAGACGCATTCATTTCTATGCTTCCGCGTAGACCGCCAGACAGCCAAAGGTATGACTTTCCATATCAACTTCTCCTTCTTTTTCATCTTACAAAAAGACCACCACTGCAGCAACCCATCCACAGAGCTGGGTATAACCCACTGCACACCCCACAATTTCATAATATGAGACCACAATCACCAAACAAAAGGACAACATAGAAAGATATGTTGAGTTGTTTCGTCCTCCCTTTGACAAAAAGACACATCCCACATTTGCATTCACTTCTAATATCCCTATTCTCTGCAAGAAACTTGCTGTTTTTACCATGCCTCTCCAAGCCAACCACCCAAAGAATTTTACTTTGGGTGGAGCACAATTGTGCCAAACTTCCATAGCCATTGTCCTAACAGGTCCCAAGAGTACTTCGCATCTCTTATACGCTGAAGCAACCGAGAACACCCCAGATGGGTCAGCCTTCCACAGTCAAACATCTAGGTAGTTGGCTCTAATGGCTGGTGCAGACCTTATGAAGGTATATAACCTACCTACCTCCTCTTCCTCCCAAGCCAGCAAAGGCCTCCTAAATTCCAAACTCCACTCCTGAGACCCTCCACCTCTGTTCTTAAAATCAGAAATTGTTCCATACTTATTAGTGGACAGAGAAAATAATCTGGGGAATTCAGACTTCAGACACACCTCATCCATCCATTTATCTAACTAGAATTGAGCTCTCCTACCATTCCCCAACTGGATTGCTGTCACGACCCAAACCCGCCCCTATGGGTTTAGCATCGTAACCAGCCAGTAATCCGTGATTACCGAAGGCTTGCTTAATAGTAATAACAGTAATATAGAGTACAGGGGCTGGCGGAAGCTAAAACAGTAATAAAAAGATGTCCAATGAGCTATGACAGTCTGTATGCAAAAAGACTTTTTAAACATATTCACAGTCAGAAGCAAAACAGTATGTACATACATATACAAACATTCAGGTTAGGGACCAAATCCCTACCATAATAGTACAGTACGAGTCTATACAGTCTATACAATACAGAGACAGGAAGGGGAAATCTAAAACACCCCGAAGCAACCTTAACTTGGCAGTACATAGAACCTTGCAGTGAGGCACGTTGGTTGGCTTGACAAAAAGGGAGCTTAACCCAACGCTCCTAGCTCCGATCCGGTGCCTGGACACCTACATATATATATATAAACAGTGAGCTAAAGCCCAGTGAATAACATATGCGTAAAGAGGTTAAGAATGAATGTCTTTTCAGTATTTAAAACAGTCAGTTATAACAGTATATCAGTCATTCAGTCTGTGGCTCATATTTCATACCATATCAGTCATTTATAAACCATAATAGTCATATGTGGTACATCCGATAGCAAACAGTACAGTAGGTCTTAACAGACCGAACAGTCAGTTGATGGCCATCATATCAGTAAACAGTAGTGGTCTGAACACGGAAACCGATAGAGATCTCTGTGATAGTAGCAGTAACAGTACAGTAACAGTGGATTGCTATGGATGCCACGAATACATTTCACAAATAGGAAAAACATTCATTCAGTAAGAAATATCATTTCAGAAAGCAGTACAGTTGATTGTTGAGAAAGTATTCATGATTGAACATATCTTTACAACATTGTTACTCACAGAGTTCTGGGCTATAGATAGGCTAGTGAGCGTACTCGGATGCCAACCCTACACAGTTACAGGATGAACACACACTAAGTTGCACATTTGGGAAACAATAACTTAGTCCTTATCTTGACTCAGTGTGGTTCTATAGCATTATCCTCATTAAGATGCCTTAAACTAGGCCTAGGAATGCCTAGGATGAAATGAGGATGCAAAGATGCACTTAAAAATACTTTTCAAAATTTTCAGAAAACAGGGGTCTCGCTCGAGCGTGGCTTTCTACGCTCGAGCAGACATGCAGACAAAGGATCTTCGCTCGAGCGTGAATTCCTTCGCTCAAGCAGACTACAAACTACAGTAAAAGTACTGGATGCACAAAAATCACGCTCGATAGGCGTTCGATCCACGCTCGAGCGTGAGACTCAGGTCCTCGCTCGAGCGTGCATTCCCTCGCTCGAGCGGACTGTAAATACATGCAAAGTACTGGATACATGCATTTCACGCTCGAGCGTTACTTTCCCCACTCGAGCGGACTGCATGAACTCAAAGTGTACGCTCGAGCGTGAAGCCCTACGCTCGAGCGTGGGTCCAAATCCTGGAATTTCCAGATTGAACCTTCAAGCTCAAAATCAACTTTAAATGCATCAAATCCGAACCTCTTGGGCTAATTTTCTGGAAAACTCTAGTAAACTCATAGTATAACATGTTTTGAAGACCAATTTGCAAAATCAAAGCCCAAAGGTAGTTCAATTAAACACAATTTCAAGGAAAACTTCAAGAACATAATTTAAATGTAACATGTATGTGTTCAATTAAAATCAAAGCTTCAAATACTTGACCAAAGAGCCAATTCTCTCAAAAACATGATGAGTTCATGAACTATAATCAAGATATGAACATGCATGTAGTAATTTTCATGATAACAACCTCAAAACTCACAAATGTGAGCATGTATGCATGATCTAAGCCTCAATTCAACACTTAAACCCAATTCTAGACTTAGAAGAGTAATTTACCAAGAGCCATGCAAGAACTAACTCAAATACACAATTAAGAGGATGAAATCCTTACCTAGGTCTTGAATTTCAAGTCTAGAAGCTCAAAATTGCCATCTATTCTTCAATCCTTCCGAATTCGAACAAGAGAACTAGATGGACTCAAAATCTCCTACCTCTCTCTCTCTCTCTCTCTCGGTTTTGACTCCAAAATGGCTGAAGATGCAATGCCAAATGTGCATTAATCAAGTCCAAACAAGTATTGACAAGGTGGCCCACTAACATGGCAAAATGGTAGTTTATTCAAACTAATGTAATCTAACATTTTTTAATCCAATTTAATCATACCAACTCAAATTTCAATTAAACATACCATAAAATCACATAAATTCCAATTACCACAAAACACTAATCAGTTCCGGATTCGGCCGCCGATAATGCCTTCAATTTACAGTTTAAAACATAAAACATGAACAGATCATTTAGCAGTCAAACAGATAGATTGCAATTAAACTAATACACTCAATCAATCAGTTTCAAAATTTCAGTCTAATCAGTTACTTATCATATTCAATCACAGTTTAGTAGTAATCAATGGTGAGAGTTGTCACAATTGCAGTGTTTTCAAGATAGTAATTGTACACCTCAGGCTGAGTTCTAACAACACAAATTATATCAGACCAAATTTTTGAAGCTCTAAAATTTCCTGCCATGTACGGCAGCCAGCTACCACCCCCCATACCATATTTTGAACAGATAACATCCTTCCACAGAGTCTGGTGTTCTACCCCAAACCTCCACCACCATTTCAGCAGAAGGCAAATATTTATATCTGTGGACCTTCTAATACCCAATCTACCCAAATTCTTGTCCTAGTAATGACTTCCTAACTAACCATATGCACTTTCCTTTTGAGATCGGATCCTCCCCATAAGAAATTTACTTGGATGCTGTCTATTTCTTTTCCCACTCCCACTGGTATTTTGAACAATGGCAAATGGTAAAGAGGTAAATTACTCAGGACTGACTTAATTAAAGTCAGTCTCCCCGCAAACGAAAGCAACCTTCTCTTCCATGTAGGTAATTTCTTTTTGAACCTATCCAAGACTAGCTTTCAAGTACTCTTCCTACCAAGATTAGCTCCAAAAGGTAGACCAAGGTACTTTTGAGTCTGCTCTACTGTTGCACTCTGCTGGTGTTCTAACTTTGCCTGCACAATTCTGTGCTGCTAGTTGGCTATACAATTCTGTGCTGCTAGTTGGCTATACAATTCCGTGCTTCACTGATGTTAGTTGTCTGCTAATGGAGTACTCAACAATTTGCTGGAAGGTGAAGCTAGGCTAGGTTGCTTGGAGTTGGGGGTTGCTATCTATGGATGTGTTGTTGTGAAGATTATGCTAGTATAATGAGCACAAGGAATTATTAGCTTAAGAAATTATGCTAATCTGCTGATGTATGCTACTAGTTGGCTATACACATGTCAGCTTGCTCGGTGCTACTAGGTTGAATTGTTTGGAATTTTCTTTTCTTGTTTCTGCTGGTGTATCATCTGATGGCCTTGGGGCTTGTGTTGTTTTTTTCTCTCTTTTCTTGTTGGTTTCTCACCAACATTCATCAAAGTTGTAGGAAATGGCCACTTAATGGCAAAAGGGTAAATAAGCCAACTAATGTAATTTATCAATAATTAATCTAATTTACTCATACCAAATCACATTTCAATTAAACATGCCATAAAATCACATAAATTCTAATTAGCACAAAACAGTAATCAATTTCTGGTTCAGCTGCTGATAAGGCCTTCAATTTACAGTTTAAAACATAAAACATGAACAGATCATTTAGCAGTCAAACAGATAGATTGCAATTAAACTAATACACTCAATCAATCAGTTTCAAAATTTCAGTCTAATCAGTTACTTATCATATTCAATCACAGTTTAGTAGTAATCAATGGTGAGAGTTGTCACAATTGCAGTGTTTTCAAGATAGTAATTGTACACCTCAGGCTGAGTTCTAACAACACAAATTATATCAGACCAAATTTTTGAAGCTCTAAAATTTCCTGCCATGTACGGCAGCCAGCTACCACCCCCCATACCATATTTTGAACAGATAACATCCTTCTACAGAGTCTGGTGTTCTACCCCAAACCTCCACCACCATTTCAGCAGAAGGCAAATATTTATATCTGTGGACCTTCTAATACCCAATCTACCCAAATTCTTGCTCCTGGTAATGACTTCCTAACTAACCATATGCACTTTCCTTTTGAGATCGGATCCTCCCCATAAGAAATTTGCTTGGATGCTGTCTATTTCTTTTCCCACTCCCACTGGTATTTTGAACAATGACAAATGGTAAAGAGGTAAATTACTCAGGACTGACTTAATTAAAGTCAGTCTCCCCACAAACGAAAGCAACCTTCTCTTCCATGTAGGTAATTTCTTTTTGAACCTATCCAAGACTGGCTTCCAAGTACTCTTCCTACCAAGATTAGCTCCAAGAGGTAGACCAAGGTACTTTTGAGTCTACTCTACTGCTGCACTCTGCTGGTGTTCTGACTTTGCCTGCACAATTCTGTGCTGCTAGTTGGCTATACAATTTCGTGCTTCACTGATGTTAGTTGTCTGCTAATGGAGTACTCAACAAGTTGCTGGAAGGTGAAGCTAGGCTAGGTTGCTTGGAGTTGGGAGTTGCTATCTATGGATGTGTTGCTGTGAAGATTATGCTAGTATAATGAGCACAAGGAATTATTAGCTTAAGAAATTATGCTAATCTGCTGATGTATGCTGCTAGTTGGCTATACACATGTCAGCTTGCTCGGTGCTACTAGGTTGAATTGTTTGGAATTTTCCTTCCTTGTTTCTGCTGGTGTATCATCTGATGGCCTTGGGGCTTGTGTTATTTTTTTCTCTCTTTTCTTGTTGGTTTCTCACCAACGTTCAATGGTGCTAGCATATGATTGGGTATCCTCCTTAGTGCCAACCTAGTTGGGATTGGGGGGGTGTACTTTGATACTTTTTGCACCTCCTTCTTTGTTGATGTTTTTCATATGTAATGTATGTTTTCTCATCAATAAAGTGCTTTTTTTGCTGATCAAAAAAAAAAAAAAATGCTCACAACATATTGTGTTTCAATGATCTAAACAATATATTTTATAAGGCTCCCAATATATATCATTAATTAAAAAATAGTAAACATAGAAATGAAAAAAATAAATACCATCACCATATTGCCATTAAAAAGGTAATGTGTATATATATATTGGCGGTTGGTACACACAATACGTGTACAAGTTAAATAAATAAAATTAAAATAAAATATTTAACATATATTGGTTGTAATCTCAAATGATAAGAGTCTTCATTATCAAATTTATGATCTTGAATTCAAATCTTAAAAGAGAGATACAGTTTCAAAAAGCCAATCTAAGTGCTCACATATATAATAGTATAGATATATCAATGATTTTTTTTTAATTACCGTACATAAAGAAAAAAATGAATAGCAATAAAAAAATAATAATAATAAAAAAAATACCGTAGCCATATTGCCATGGCAATTTTCTATGAATTATCAGCAATGCTCTTCAAAAACTTTCAATTTTTTGGTTTTTAAAATGGAGTCTTGAGACTCTGAAGTCCCTAAAAATTTTAAAAAAGAAATAAAATTAAAGTCATCATCACATATAGTTTATTAAAATTTGTGTTAACCCTCATTTTTTTTTTTCTTTCCTATGGGACATATCCCTCTTTTTTTGTCGTTTCTTTTTTTCTCTCTATTATGTGATGTATCACCCTTTTCTCCTACTTTTGAAAAATATCACAATAATTTATCCTTATTGCTAAAATCTAATATGTAAAAGAATTTTACTTAATTTGAACTACTTATAGAATTAATACTTTAGGAATTAATTTTCTTCTATTTTTTAATCTATTTTATTAATATCTTTTTTCTTTTTCTTTTTTTGATAACCGGGTGTCCGGGCCAGCTTACCTTATTAATATCTTATGATTAATTTATATTGAGTTTTCTATTTAACATCATAAAATATTTATATTTAATTTAAATTTTATGTACGTATATGTAATATGTATAAATAATTCAAAAAGAATATTAAAGAAAGAATCAATACTCTACATACTGTATCTATGTATTTTCTTCATAATCTAATTACAACATATTTATAGTTAGCTTTTAAATAAAAGAAAATTAACTATTATTAAAATTACAACATGTTTTCTTCTTAATTTATTTCTACATATTTTTATTTTTGAAATGAATATAAAAAAAATTAAATAATTATAATTATTTTAAATTTTATATTAATAATTCTCCTTCAAATTTAACTATTATTTTTAGTATCAAAATGTGTATTTATTTTATTAATTTAATGTATATCATATAAAATTATTATAGATAATTACACTTTAGTACCATAGAATTAAAATTATCAAATGTACAAAATAATTTAACTAAATTTATTATATATAACTGTGGAAGGACGGAATTTATTCTCCACAAGGAAAGCGAGATAAGTCAATCCTTCTGAAGCTCTACAAAAAGGCATCAAGCCGTCAGTGATCACTCTCGACCAAATTAGGTCGAGAAGACCCTCCGGCGGTAAAGTTAAAATAGTGTTTAGAATTATTATATTTTAAAAAAAAATTAATTATATTGTTTTTTTCTTACTTTCCTTTTGTTATTCTTGATTCTCCCTTTTGTAGTGTTAATACCTTATATTTGGGTTGTTGGATAACTGTCTTGATCCAACCGCATTTTATGGCCCAGACCTTGGCTGAGCAAGTGGTCAAACTATCTCAATTTGTCACTGTCAGATTACTTCTCCTTAGATGGCTTGGATTAGTTCGGATAGTTATTCCCATCTTCAATCGTCGAATCTTGCTCATTGAATGATTGTATTGTCAGGATATATTGATCTTACATCCCTATCTCTTATCAGTTTGTATCTCTATCGTTTTCACAAATGAATCAAAGGGTTCTCCTTTGTTCTGTGGATATCCTTCCAAAGGCAATCTTATTCAGACCTTTGGTCACGTGACTCTGTTCCTTCACTTGATAGGCCTGGCGGGGTTTTGGGCCTAACCCTTACTTTGGGGTCGCTTGGCTAGGTAAATTATTTTGGGCCAAACATCCATTTCTTTGAACTTTGGGTTATATTTTTATCCCTCCATAATAACTATTCAAATAATACTTTTATTAAACGATGTAGTTAAAATTATCAAAATAAATAATTAAAATTATATTTTAATTTTGAATTTAAATTAATATTAGCTTTTTATATTATATATATCATAAAATAAAATATTATTTTTAAAATAAATTAACCCGTATGAGTCTGATGCACGAGTCAACTGATAGTAACTGCACTAAAGACAAAAGAATAATGCTTGGGACCCCCTTTTGGGGGTCACCCTCTCACCCCCCCTTTGCCGCGTGGCGGGTGGTGATTGGAGGAGCAGGAAAAAAAAGAAAAAGAAAAAGAAAATGTAACCAATGAGAGAGAGAGGGGGTCAAAGGGGGAACATCTTGCAAACAGATAAATGTGCATGAAATGAACGTCATGCAAACACAATAAGCACAAAATGAACATTGTGCAAATCACTGTAACGGCCTAAACAAGCCACCTGCAACAACCAATCATAGACTGCAAAAAATTTTTAAAATAAAATTAAAATAAATGTACCAAAGACAAATTGCCATGACTTGACTTATATCGCACTCTCTTAGAAAATTTGAAAGAAAATGAAACTATTATGAGAGTGTTTGGAAATAGGTTTGGATTAAAATAATTTATTTACAAATAAAATATGTTAAAATAATTAATAAGTTAAAATGTCGTACTTAATTCATAATATTTTTATTTTTTTCATAATCATCAAATTAATTATAAAGAAGAAAGTCAATAAATTTTTCGTATACAACTATTTTAGTCAGACTAAAATAATTAGAAAGTCAAATAGTCACGTAAACTAGCAAACTTCCTAAACAAAGCCTATATGTAAAGAAAATAAATAAATAGCATTAAACCAAAAAAAAAAGGAGGGAGGGAGGGAGAAAATAACATTGTCAATGTAAAGGTTAAAAAAAATTAATTAATGATAAAGTTTATAAATTTTAATTATTAAATTCATAAACTTTTTAATCTATATTTAATTATGGCCCTGTTTGGGGTATTGACTTTGACTAAAAAGCCAAAATAACAAATTATATCACTCTCTTTATTTTTTTATGCTTTTTTTTTATAAAAAATAAAAAAAAAATTAAACAAAATAACCACTTCCTAAACACTCATTTGTCAAAAAAATACACCTTAATAGTAATTTTTCCCTAAAAAAAATACCGTAACCATATTGACATGGCAATTTGTCAATGAATTGTCAACAATCCTCAAAAACTCTTAACAAAATTTTTTTTGGAAAAATTATTTATAAATCTTATTTGGGAGACTTATGCTACATATGGTCTTAGAAAAAAACTTATGTATCGCAAGTTTGTTAACGCATTTACCCTCAATATTATTTGTTGATATCATAAATAATGGCAAAGCCATATATATGAAATTGAATGTTAACATGGATCATATTTATATGGATGTGAATTTGAATTTCAAAATACATATTCTGTTTGGTGATTACAGCTTTGATTAGACAAATTTTTAAGAGATAAAATATATGAGATATGTTTTGTCTCATTATGCTCATGTAAAGGGTTGCTTCATTACAGAACATTTGGAAGACCACCACTGAGAGGAAAAGGCAGTGCGATTCGACGGGACGGTGGGATCGGAATTGCGTCTTTGGTGAACAATGACGAACGATGGCCCTAGAACATAAATGTGACTTTTTTCTTGTTTTGCAATGTTTATTCATTTGATTTTGGTGAGCAATCCATAACTGGGGTTTATGTGAATATGGTGTTGGAAATGGTTTGGAAAAATTCTAGGTAAACCAGAATTTTTTCCTAATTTTGGTCTATTTTTTAGGTGGGCCCCGTGCTTCGATTTTCACGGGTCAAAGTGGTAACGCGTTCTATGCCACGTTGTGATTCACGTGGTATATTTGGCTGCTCAAAATCATTACCGAGTGAATGGAAAATTGAAGCCAAAGTATGCTCTATGGAAATGGAGTTTTGGTGAAAAATCCTTAAAGGTTTGAATAAGACTTATCCCACATTGATTTGGCGAGAAGTTTTTAATGGGTTTGTAAGGCATGGGTTTGGTAATTGGGGTGTACCTCAAGGGGTACCCAAGTGTTTTAGAGAGGGAGATTATGGACACAATGGGCTAGACCCATTGGACTCAAAAATCACCACACACACGGGCAGGCTAGGCCTGGGCTTGGACACGGGTGTGAGGTTGGGTTGGGCTTGTCTAGCCCAATACCTATCTTTTTAGGCCAAAAACATTTGAATTAATTTTATTTTTTGGTAAAATAAAATCCATAATTCAAATTAATTCCAGAAATAAACTGGTCTGGTTTTACTGTACACCTAAACAGGGCCCTTCTCGTTTTTATCTGTTCAAATTTGAATCTAACAGGTTTGTTTCTGTTTATTCAAATTGAACAGGTTTTGCTCCTGTTTAATTCAATCCCAACAGCCATAATTTCTCCTATAAATAGACAAGTCTCTCATTTGTTTTTTAATAACAATTTTCATCCTTCCTTGCTGCAAATTCGTCTCTGCATTTTGCTGCATTTATTCTATTATTTTTTCTTGTAAGAAAGAGTGTAAACACTTAGTGTGTTCGTAAGGCAAACAATTTGTAGTACTGTTATTGTTTGTAGTAGATCATTTCATCCTAGGAGACAGACGTCCACATTCTGAAAGTACCGTGGAGAGGACGAATCTGTTTTAAGGGCACAGTATCAAACACTGGACTTGATCAGATTATTATTCAAGAATTAATTAAGTTATATAATTTATTCTCGGCGTTTTTATTATTTATTTAAATCAGATTTTAATTTTGTTTTTGTAACAAAATAAAATCTGTTTTTATTTATTTAATTTTTATTTCTAGTTTGATTTTTATAATCAAACAAATTCTCTCATTTCCTTTATTTCTCTATTTCTTTTATTCTTGTTGTTGTTTTGTACACAACAGAATTTAATCTATTTAAATACAGTGAAGATTGTCCAACAATCTTAAGACAGATTCCTTTTTGGGTATCTTCATTGTATTTAATTTTCTGTGTTTTCAAATTAATATTCTGGTTGGAAAAACAAATAGTGATTTATGCTATTTGATAGATAGTAGTAATATACTGTCTCTTTTCTTTGACAACTAGTAGTAATATACTGGTGTAGTAGCCTTGTTCTGTAGTATGCTAATTGGTCCTTAACATGAATATGATTATATGTTTGATATAACTTTGTGTTCCATTATGTGAAAATATGTGGTTTTGAATTTCTATCTGTTTACTGTAGGAATATCTGTTTGATTGTCTGCTTTGGAAATTAAATTGAAGGCCTTATCGGCCACGAAACCCGAAATTGACTACACCATTATGATTAGCGCAATTTTTAGAACCTACGGTGAAATTTAATTGAAAATTGATTCGGATCAAAATAGTTAGATTCAGAATGATTAATTAAGTGCCAATTATTTATTATTGATATTTTTTATTAGTGGGGCTTACCTTAAGGGCACTATACATTCAATATCTCTATTTTATTTCATTTGGCTGATTTTGGGCTCCATAGAGAGTAAGAGACCTGTAGCGACCCTAATTTTCTTAAGTCATTATTTATTATTATTATTATGATTATGATTATTATTATCTTATTTCGTACTTCACATCTGCAAATTTATTCTTCATTTTGCTGCATTTAATTTTTGTTGGAAGAGTATAAACACTTAGTGTGTTCGTAAGGTAAATAATTTGTAGTGTTGCTATTGTTTGTAGTAGATCATTTCATCTTGGGAGATAGACGTCCACATTCTGAAAGCACCGTGGAGAGAACGAATCTGTTTTAAGGACACAGTATCAAACACTGGACTTGATCAGATTATTATTCAAGAATTAATTAAGTAAATTATATAATTTATTTTCGGTGTTTTTATTATTTATTTAAATCAGATTTTAATTTTGTTTTTGTAACAAAATAAAATCTGTTTTTATTTATTTAATTTTTATTTCTAGTTTGATTTTTATAATCAAACAAATTCTCTCATTTCCTTTATTTCTTTATATTCTGATTGTTGTTTAGTACACAACAGAATTTAAACTATTTAAATACAATGAAGATTGTCCAACAATCTTAAGACATATTTTTTTCTTTTTTTTGTATCTTCATTGTATTTAATTTTCTGATTTCATAAAGACATATTCTGGTTGGAAAAACAAATAGTGATTTATGCTATTTGATAGATAGTAGTAATATACTGTCTCTTTTCTTTGACAACTAGTAGTAATATACTGATGTAATAGCCTTGTTCTGTAGTATGCTAATTGGTCCTTAACATGAATATGATTATGTGTTTGATATAACTTTGTGTTCCATTATGTGAAAATATATGGTTTTGAATTTCTATCTGTTTACTGTAAGAATATCTGTTTGATTGTCTGCTTTGGAAATTAAATTGAAGGCCTTATCGGCCACGAAACTCGAAATTGACTACGCCATTATGATTAGCGCAATTTTTAGAACCTACGGTGAAATTTAATTGAAAATTGATTCGGATCAAAATAGTTAGATTCAAAATGATTAATTAAGTGCCAATTATTTATTATTGATATTTTTTATTAGTGGGGCTTACCTTAAGGGCACTATACATTCAATATCTCTGTTTTATTTCATTTGGCTGATTTTGGGCTCCTTAGAGAGTAAGAGACCCGAATTAGAGAGAGAGTGTGTAGGAGATTGAAGATTTCTCAAGAAGATTGAAGATTTCTCAAGAAGCTTGAAGATTTTGGAGTGTAACTCAAGAATTAAGCATAAGTTTAGGAAGATTAAAGCTCCTAGGTGAGTAATCAACCCTTAACATATGAATTAGAGTTGTGATTTTGTGAATTGAAGATTAAATAGTGATCTAGAGCAAGAAATGAATTGGTTTTGTTGAATTGAAAGTCATAGAACACATGTATGTAAGGAATTGCCATAAATTTTCATGTTTGAGCACAATGTATATGATCCATGTTGAATTTTTGGTTTAAGTCCATGTATTTGAGCATCTCTTCACCAATTAAGTTGAGAATAATGAGTATCTTCTACATGCAAGTACAAACCATGGAGGTGTTGGTCTTGAATGTTTGAATTTAATGTGTTGGTGATGAGTTTGGGTCAATTTGAGCCATGCATGTGTTTGATTCATGGAATTGAGCTTCATAATGTTGTAATTTAGTATTTGTACCATGTTAGTACATGTATATGTGGAGTTTGAGCTGAAATCATGCGTTTAGAGCCTTTGAATATCAAGTTGAAGCTCAGGAACATGTTCTGGAAAACCCAGAAAATTTGATGTCCGCTCGAGCGGGGAAACCGCCGCTCGAGCGTGAATTTCGTGCTCCTAGTATTTTTACAGACTTGGATGTCCACTCGAGCGAGGAATTCCACGCTCGAGCGGGGAGCTATGTAGACAGACCTTCAACTCGAGCGCTAGACTTCACGCTTGAGCTTAATTTTGATGCATCCAGCACTTTTACAGACCTCATGGGTCCGCTTGAGCGGGGAAGTCCACGCTCAAGCGGGGACCCTGTTTTCTGAAATTTTGAAAAGGCATTCTGAGTTTCGTTTTCCGTCCTCTTTCACTTCTAAGTACTCTTAGGCATGCATTGAGCATTGTAATTGAGTTAAAGAGATAAGAATGAAGCCTAAAGAGAAAAGTATGAATTTAGAACGGATTGAATTGTTTGTGAACCTTTTGTGTTCATGGAATGTATAGGGTTAAGCTCCAGGGCAAACCAACCAACCGATCACTGTGAGTAATATCTTAACAAAGATATCTGAAATATGTTGTTGTCCAAATTACTTACTTCTATGTAAGTTTTATAAGTTCGTTGATTCGATTGGTGGACAATGTTGCTATGCCAAATGAATGGGCCAGAGGCCAGTTTAATCTGAATGATAGAGTGAATGGGCCAGAGGCTATTTTGACAAGAATGAATAGATAGGCCAGAGCCCGTTTTGACATAAATGAATGAGCCAGAGCCCGTTTTGACATGAATGAATGGGCCAAAGACCGTTTTGACACGAATGAATGAATAGGCCAAAGGCCGTTTCGACATGAATAAATGAATAGGCCAAAGGCCAATTTGACATAAATGAAAATATGAATTGGGCCCAAGGCCATTTGAAGCATGTTGTTCTACATACCATTTGTATAACTCCTTTATTTGATATTATTCACTAGGCTTTCGCTCACGCTTATTCATGTGTTTGTAGGTGAGCCAAGAGAAGTCCAAACCCAACCCCAGTGAAGTCTGTGAGGAACAAACAAGGTTTTGAAGAGTCAGCCCTTGCGTCTCACGCACGAGACCCGTCTTCGCCTTTTTGTCATTCTGTTTTATTTTGTCATGTAGGCAAAGTCTTTGAATATGTTGTTTATAGTTTTCTTGGGTTGACTTAGACTTATATGATCCTGTATGTACAGAACCTTGTGTAGTACATATTTTGTTGTGAGTTATTAACATGTATATATGCATGGTTTGTTATGATGTGCCATGTAAGCACAGCTCTATGGACAAAGTTTAAAATGCTTCCGTTTGGCCCCCATTAACTCTGTTAACATACATTTGGTTTGGTTTGAGGCCATAGGTAATCTCATGATTACTGGTCGGTTATGTCCTCAACCCACGGGGGCGGGTTTGGGTCGTGACAACTGGTGTCATTAACAATTGCAGAATATTAATTGTGTTATAGAAAATTATTGTGATATTTTATTTTTCTAGTTTTAGTAACAAGGAAAATAAATTATTTTGTGTTATCAATTATTTTCTGGTTTTAGTAAGTAAAAAATTAATTTGTGTTTTAATTTTTTCTGATTTTTGTAATCAGAGAATTTGGCTACTGCAACTGAAACTGCAACTGGAAGTGGTACTCCAATTGTTACTCCAACACCGATCCCTACCCAGAACCATGTTCATGTACCAAGTAGTCATGGAGAGAAACCGGAAAAATTTAATGGTACTAAGTTTAAGAGATGGCAGCAGAAGATGCTGTTCTATCTTACAACTCTTAATTTGGCCCGGTCTCTCCATGAAGAGGCTCCAGCACTTAAAGAGGGTGAAAGTGATCGGCAAGTCGCTGCCGCTGTAAATGCTTGGAAACATTCAGATTTCCTGTGCAGAAACTACATCCTCAATGGCCTTGACAACATGCTGTATAATGTTTACAGCCCTTTGAAGTCAGCAAAAGAATGTGGGATTCTTTGGACAAGAAATACAAGACAGAGGATGCCGACACGAAGAAATTTGTCGTTGGTAAATTTCTGGATTTTGTAATGGTAGACTCCCAAACGGTAATTTCTCAAGTTCAAAGTTTTCAATTAATTTTACATGATATTCATTCTGAGGGTATGCCTTTGAGCGAGTCTTTCCAAGTCGCTGCTTTAGTGGAAAAGTTACCACCGGCTTGGAAAGATTTCAAAAATTATTTAAAATATAAACACAAAGAGATGACCATGGATGAATTGATTGTAAGACTGAGAATTGAGGAAGATAACCGTAAGGTTGAAAAGAGGAATGGAAAAAATCCCATTGAATCCAAGGCTAATGTGGTTGAATAAGTTCATAAACCACATAATAAAAACAAGAAGTTTACTGAAGATGGTCCTAAACAAGGCGACAACAATGGCAATAAGAAGTTTAAAGGGAAATGCTATAATTGTGGCAAGACTGGACATTGAGCTTCTTATTACCGCTGCTTTAAGAAGGATCATGGAAGTACAAGCAAGAAGACTACCAATCAGGCCAATGTAACAGAAT
>NW_021025025.1:345450-363572 GCF_004153795.1 Camellia sinensis
AAATGCTTTTAAATGTACATCTTTGCATCCTCATCCCATCCTAGGCATTCTTAGGCCTAGTTTAAGACATCTTGATGAGGATATCGATGTAGAACACACCAAGGCAAATTAGGGATTAAGTTATCATCTTTCCCAGCTGTGTAGCTTAGTGTGTGTTCAATCTGTTAACTGTGTAGGGTTGGCGACTGGGGAGATACGCTCTAGCATACTGTAGCCCAGAACTCTGTGAGTAACAATTGTGTAAAGATATGTTCAACTGATTATCTTTTGAATACTGAACTGAACTGTTTACTGAACTGGTATTACTGAGTGAATGTATGTCCTTTATTTCTGAACTGTACTGTGCATCCTTAGTACCTACGGTTTACTGTATTGTTACTGTTACAGAGATCTCTGTCGGTTCCCTCGTGGAACGACTACTGTTTACTGACTGATGGCCATCATTACTGTTCGGTCTTTCAAGACCTACTGTTACTGTTATGCTAATGGATGTACCACATATGACTGTTTACTGTACTGAACAACTGAAATACTAATTGAATTGAACTGTTTTCATTACTGTAAGGACATTCATTCTAAACCCCTTTACGCATTGTGTTATTACTGTCACAGCTCGTTGGGCATTGTTTAATTACTGTATTGGCTTCCGCCAGGCCCTGTACTCTGTTTTACTGTATTACTGTTAAGCAGGCCGTCGGTAATCTCGGATTACTGGCCGGTTACGGTGCTAAACCCATAGGGCCGGGTTTGGGTCGTGACAGTCTCGTTCGACTCTTTCTTTTGAATCTCCACGCTCTCTCTCACTCGAATCTCACTGTCTCTCTCGCTCGACAGTGAAGATTTGATTTCAAAATTTGAAGATTTGAAGATGCTGTTGGTGAAGATTTGAAGCCAAATATTTGAAGATTTGAAGATTTGAAGATGCTGTTGAAGAAGATTTCGATTGATTCATAATCGAGATTCATAATCGGTAAGCCTAAACACTTCTCTTTGTCTTCTCTGTAACGTTTGACACATCTTCATCGATTCATCTTCATCGCTCGAATCTTACTCTCTGTAATGACGCATCTTCATCGCTTAATTTGTAATATGTAATTGAACATGAATTACTCTCTGTAATGGTTGATTAATCTGTAATCTTCATCTTCATCGATTACTTTTTGTAATGGTTGATTAATCTGTAATGTTGGAAAGTTGATTGAATAATAATAGAATAAATCTCTGCCTCTGAAGGTTAATTGAATAATAATAATGTTGGAAGGTTGTTCCCAGATTTCCAGGTTCAGTTCAACAAAGGTAAATTGCATTTGCACTGGTAAGCCAGTTGACAGGGATAAAACTAATTTGTAAACGGTACACACACAAGTACAAACACTAAAGTCTTTAATGCTCAACCTCATTTAGTTTAATCGAAAGTAAACTAAGCTGCAACCAAATGATCAGTGACCCTTGTCTTAAATTAAGCTGCAACTTTAAGTACAGCATGATGGTTGATTTCATGTTATATGGTTTAGCAGCTTTTGCTAATGTAAAATCAATGACTTTTAGGTGATAACAACATATATATTTGAGTGGGTTCACCTGACCCTACTTGAATCTAAAAATCGTAGTGTTCCCAAACAGAAAGACAGCCAACCAGACTCTATATTGTTTAAAGCATGTTAATTAGATTAAAAATTTCCACGCCAGTCTCATGATTTTTTTTCAAAGCACTACCATTGAGACAATTGGAATCTTGACAGCTTTAGTATCATCAAATAATTTAAATCCCTCATGTGGCCTCGATAAATTACATTATGATATATATGTTTAAATTGGCAAAAGTAAATAGTTCAGTTCAATTTTTTTTGATTAAAATGAAAAGAAAATGAGGTAATTTTATTTGGTGCTAGATACCTGCTAAACTCAACAAGTCACAACCCAAGAAATTCAACTGTGTTAGTAATTCTGTAAGAAATTTGGCCAAGCTACTCAAATTATTCACCATCCAAAAGTTAGCCCAAACTTGTAGACTGATTTACTTGAAACCCAGATAGTTTTTACTTACAAAACACATTATTCTTGTCAGGAAAAAAATAGAAGTACTTCATTATTGAAATGGTGCATTCATTTAATTTAACTAGCACAGTTGATGTTGTTCAGCCACAAATCCCCTGCTAAAACTTAGAAATAATTAGCTCGTTTGCTGAGATTCCCTGGTTTCCCAAACTTACTTTACATTACTAGCACCATTTCTTTAACATTAATTCACTGAAATCTTATCAATTACGTTTTCCCCCACAAGTGACCATATATATATGTCAGCTGAAATATTCAAGAGGGTAAAAGATGGGGCATGTTAAAATTATTAGTTTCATTTCCCACAGATTGATTGAATGAGGTAGTGCTTACAAATATTGGTGATAGGTAGTTTAATGCATACATTTATGGGGAAAACAAAAATATTAGTTATTGAGCTTTATGGGGAAAACAAAAATATTAGTTATTGAGCTGCATGTATGATTCATAGAAGTCTGGGCAGTTTGTCAGTTACCTTTATTTCCATTTATAGGAATGCACTTCCAACAGTCTGGTTAATAGGAAAATACTTAGAAAGCTCGCACTACATCTATTTCTTCTTTGCTATTTCAAACATTTTTGAGTCCGAACCATATTATTGATCTTGTAGATGGTTCCCATCTAAGCAATCTATGCTCCAAATGTGGTGACAAGTTGTTTGGATGATTTTAGGTGCAGTCATTCACCAGTTTATCCACATAAATTGTGTAGTTCATATATGACATGGTTAATGCTGCTCTTTTATTGCTATAAATCAGCATCTGCTTGTTTTCTTTAATCTGCTTGTAAATGTTGAAATTTGTTGTGGTCTTTAGATTTTTAGATAATGCTATATCATATAGCTAATATTATTAGTGGACTCAGCAATAGGTTTGAACAATGTCTCCTTTTGCCAGCAGCATAACATGTTAGTGTCCTTGGATGTTTCCTTAAATGTAGGCCTCCAAAAATGAATAGGAAAACTAATTCATGTCAAAGATAATATATCACATAACACTTTTTTTTCCTCTTTTTTTTTTAATATAATATTTATGATCTTTATTTAATGTGGAGTACTCCATTTTTTCATATTCAACTACGTACAACACTGTATTCTAATATTAAATCAACATGTATGATAATCAGCTACCCCCATCAGACCATGATTCAAGGTAATTGGTGAACCACCTTACTTTTTTTATTCCACATTGTAAACAATATGCATTATCTGCCACGTTAGCCTGGGCTTCTTTATTTACTGCCTAATCTTTGTAATTTGGTTCTCTTGGGATTGTGAGTATCACTTCCACTGGTAAATAACATGCAGTTATGTGGGGTCCTATTTTCAAACGAAGACTTTTATGAGAGGTTTAATTAAACATTTTGCTTTCTTTTTCATATTTTAAGTGTCCCCCAGATGTTCGAAGGGTAAATTTTTTGGATATCTTAATCTACATTCTCCAGATGGAATGTTGCTAATATATTGCTTAGTGTTGGTACTGTGAACGCCTATTTCTGAAATGTTTACCAGTTTTGAGCATTACTAAATAAAGACCTTTTTTTTAAAAAAAAAAGGACTCCTAGACATGCTGCTGTTGATGAAGGTACCAGAAAACAGGGTGCTTCAAAGCTCTCCATTGTTCATTTGACTTTGTTCACATGTTTGATAGTTTTATTTGATGGATTTAATAATACCTCTGTAGTTATGAAAATGAGGTGCAAAATGTGTTTGTGCCTCTTTATTTTTTTAAAGAACATGCTCTGACACACATTTTTATATTTATAATTCAAATAGAAATTGAACTGTGTCATATAGAAGGGGAAATGATGTGTAAAAAGATCTTTTAATCGTTTGTCCATTTTTAACCTATTTGAGAGCTAATATCCATGCAGATTTCTAGTCAAAGTGATGCATTTAAACTTACTTATGCAAATTTTTAAAAGGGGAAGGTAACTTGGAGTTGTTTTTTTAATGTCATGAGGAAAGAGACAAGTGGCCTATTATGAAATATGTTAGTTGTTTCAGATCCTTCCAATTTAGATTAATTTTTAATTTTTATTTTTTTAATGTTCATTGTTTTGTTAATTAGCTAGAAGGTTTAAGAAATGAATGTGGATGCTATTATTTGAAACCTAATATCCATGCACATTATCTTTAGAGTGAGTGACCTAATTCTGGGAAGTTGTATTAACAATTGCACTAGAAAGCAACACCAAATTAACTTAGACCTTTGCCAGGGGAAAGGGGAACTATTTAAATGCCTTCCTACTATTAAATCTCTAGGATATTTTCTTTATGCTGGTGTTCCAATAATTAGTATTCGTTTTTCTATCCTTTGTCATTCAATACAGGCATAATGCTAAGAGAATGTTTGTGATTTGTTGAAATTAAAGGTGTTGCTGGTGGGACTGCATCTGGAAAAACAACAGTTTGCAATATGATTGTTTTGCAGCTCCATGATCAACAGATTGTTCTTGTCAGTCAAGTATTTTCCTAGCTCTCTTCCGGCTGTTAAGTACTAATAAAACCAGTAGTTATTTCTTCTTCCGACTCTGTAACAAGACAGTGAAGGATTCTTAGAATCAGAACTACTGTAACCTCAAATGTTCTTTGTAATTGCAAGAGATGAAAAACCTTTGTAGAATTCTTTCAAGAACTCCTTGTTATTGTTGTTACTTTTCTCCAAAAGCGAAAATTCTCATTGTAGGCCTTTTTAAATAATGGAAAATAATGCATGAATGTTGAGATTTTTGCAAATATGTCTTTACGTTTATTGTATATAATATTTGCATATATATATATGATTGTAGGTGTTTTTTTTTTTTTTGCGACGGTAAGAAGATGGTCGCTAATACATTGTAGGCCTTTTTTAAACTCTTTTGCGACCGCAAAATATCAGTCGCTATAAGCAAGTTAGACGGTCGCAAATAGTTTGCGACTGCTATTTTGCGGTCGCAAAAAGTATTTGCCACCCCCACATTCGCGACCCTCATTTGCCGTCGCATGGGCGGTCGCAAAAGGTCTTTTGCGACTGTTTTTTTATTATTTGCGACGGCTTGTAGCGGTCGCAAAAAGGACTTTTTTTAGTAGTGATTGTTATGTTTATTTACTTAGAAGTAAAGATGAAGCCTTAGAAATGTTTAAACTCTACAAAACAGAAGTTGAAAATCAACTTGGTAAAACCATTAAAATGGTTAGAAGTAATAGGGGTGGTGAATATGATGCACCATTAAATGAATTTTGTGCACAACATGGCATTATTCACCAAACTGCAGCACCTTATTCTCCATAGCAAAATAGTATTGCTGAAAGGAAGAATAGAACCCTAAAAGAAATGATGAATGCCATGTTATTAAGTTCAGGCTTACCACAGAACTTGTGGGGGGAAGCAATATTGTCTGCTAATTATGTTCTTAACAGAATACCCCACAAGAAAACCAACAGCACTCCTTATGAATTGTTGAAAGGTCGACCGCTTTCCTACAAATACTTAAAAGTGTAGGGGTGTTTGGCAAAAGTTGAAGTTCCTGTTCCTAAAAAGACCAAGATTGGACCAAAAACAGTAGATTGTGTGTTTATTAGTTATGTTCAGAATAGTAGTGCATATCGGTTTCTGACTTATAAATTAGAAATACCTGATATAAATGTGAACATTATTATAGAGTCAAGGAATGCTGTGTTTTTTGAACATGTCTTTCCTTACAAGAAATGACAGGAATTAAATTCACAAAAAAGAATATATGATTGTACACAAAGTCAAGAGACTAATGATAATCAAACACAAGAGACTAGTAATGGTCTCGACCAACAAGATTTAACTAATGATGAACCAAGACGAAGTAAGAGAGCAAGAACATCAAAATCCTTTGGTCCAGATTTCCTAATATACCTGTTAGAAAATGAACCTCAAAGCTTTAAGGCAGCAATGGCAGGTCCTGAAGCACCTTTGTGGAAAGAGGCTGTTAATAATGAAATTGAATCCATTATGCAAAATCATACTTGGGAATTGGTGGATCTTCCACCAGGTTCTAAACCTCTTGGATATAAATGGATATTCAAGAGAAAAATGAAAGCAGATGGTTTAATTGACAAGTATAAAGCAAGACTTGTAGTTAAAGGTTACAGACAAAAGGAAGGTCTGGACTATTTGACACATATTCCCCTATGACAAGAATAGCATCCATTCGCATGCTTATTTCTATAGCAGCGTTGTTTAATTTAGAAATACATCAAATGGATGTTAAGACATTTTTCTTAAACGGTGATTTAAATGAAGAGATCTTTATGGAGCAACCTGAAGGGTTTGTAGTGTCGGGGCAAGAAAGGAAAGTTTGTCGACTTGTAAAATTCCTTTATGGATTACAACAAGCACCTAAGCAATGGCATGAAAAATTTGATCATGCAATCCTTACTAATGGATTTAAGATAAACGAATGTGACAAATGCATCTATGTTAAAAACACTGACCAAGGATATATTATAATTTGTCTTTATGTGGATGACATGTTTATCATTAGAAGTAGTCAAAACATGATCAAATCAACTAAGCAAATGCTTAACAAAAGATTTGATATGAAAGATATGGGGGTCGCAGATGTTATATTAGCAATGAAAATTACTAAAACATCTGACGGATATGCGTTATCTCAATCTCATTATATTGAGAAAATTCTTGATCAATTTATCAAAGATGATATGAATTTAGCTAGAACACCTGTAGACGTCAATCTTTATTTATCAAAAAATAAAGGTGATGCGGTATCTCAATTAAAATACTCCCAAATCATTGGAAGCCTAATATACCTAATGAATTGTACTCGTCCTGATATACCTTATGTTATTAGTAAATTGAGTAGGTACACTAGTAACACCGGAGAAAACCATTGGAAAATGATCATTCGGGTTCTTAGATATCTAAGATTACTCGTGATCATGGTTTGAACTTTACTCGATATCCAGCAGTACATGAAGGTTATTGTGATGCAAATTGGATATCGGATACTAAAGATTCAAAATCCACAAGTAGATATGTCTTTACTCTGGGAGGCGCTGCTGTTTCTTGGAAATCCACGAAACAAACTTGCATCGCACAATCCACAATGGAATCCGAGTTCATTGCTGTAGACAAAGCAAGAGAAAAAGCAGAATGGCTTCGTCACTTCTTAGAGGATATTCCAATGTGGCCAAACCCTGTGCCAGCTATTTGCATTCATTGTGATAATCAATCTACAATAGACAGGGCACAGAATCATGTGTATGATGGTAAGTTACGACACATTCATCGTCGACATAATACCGTTAGGCAATTGTTGTCAGATAGAATAATCTCAATACATTATATAAAATCTAAAGAGAATATTGCAGATCCGTTAACAAAAGGTTTGACAAAAGAGCTAGTGTATAGTTCATCAAAGGGGATGGGATTAAAGCCTATTACATAAGAGTCGTCATAATGGTAACCCTACTTAATGACTGGAGATCCCAAGAACTAAGTTCAAAGGGAAAACTAAGTTATGTGTGGCTCGCCAAAAATCACCAAGGGATTAAAATTCCCTACCCATTCCTATGGTGAGAGTGATATCTGCAACATGTGTTGTCTGCAGGGGTATAAGGATAAGCTTTGCTTTTAATGATTACTTATATCTTGATTGAGGCATAAAATCAAGATGAGTATAAGGAGATACTCACAATAAGAATCACCTATATGAGTGTCGAACTGGGGCCGGTTCTATGAGAATGAAAAAGGCTAAATTCTCTAGAAACACTCATGAAAATCAGGAGCGTTCAAGGCCAAAATGAACACGACAGTGAGAACCACGATGTGTTAGAAGATATTTTCTGTGAAATCTATTGTCTTGGCTTACACAAACGGCTGAACAATTCAAGGCATCGCGTCCATTGGTTAGCCAGTAAGTTGTAAGATAGAACAGCATCTTCTGCTGCCATCTCTTAAACTCAGTACCGTTAAATTTTTCCTCGACTTATACTCTTACGATACAGTCTGCATATTGTTGTATTTCCGTTGTCATCAAATTCCATTCATGTGGGGGATTGTTGGAAATGGTTTGGAAAAATTCTAGGTAAATCAGAATTTTTTCCTAACTTTGGTCTATTTTTTAGGTGGGCCCCGTGCGATGATTTTCGCGGATCAAAGTGGTAACGCGTTCTATGCCGCGTTGTGATTCACGTGGTATATTTGGTTGCTCAAAACCATTACCGAGTGAATGAAAAATTGCAGCCAAAGTATGCTTCATGGAAATGGAGTTTTGGTGGAAAATCCTTAAAGGTTTGAATAAGGCTTGTCCCACATTGATTTGGTGGGAAGTTTTTAATGGGTTTGGTACTTGGGGTGTACCCCAAGGGGTACCCAAGTGTTTTAGAGAGGGAGGTTATGGGCGCGATGGGCTAGACCCATTGGACTCAAAAATCACCACACACGCGCGCACGCGCCGCCGCCGCCGGTCCAGTCGGTCGAGTGGACTGGGCGTGGGTGCGTGGTGTGAGGTTGGGTTGGGCTTGTCCGGCTCAATACCTATCTTTTTGGGCCAAATATATTTGAATTAATTTTATTTTTTGGTAAAATAAAATCCAAAATTCAAATTAATTCCGGAAATAAACTGGTTCGATTTTACTGTACACCCAAACAGGGCCCTTCCCATGTTTATCTGTTCAAATTTGAATCCAACAGGTTTGTTTCTGTTTATTCAAATTGAACAGGTTTCATACCTGTTCAAACAGGTTTTGCACCTGCTCAAAACTAACAGGTTTCATACCTGTTCAATTTAAAACTAAGAGCCACCTTTACATCTATAAATAGGACCACCCTCATTTGATGTTATTAATTCAGAAATTTCGTATTTCACCTCTGCTTATTCTATTCTTCATTTTGTTGCATTTTATTTCTGAAAAAAAGAGTGTAAACACTTAGTGTGTTCGTAAGGCAAATAATTTGTAGTGCTGCTATTGTTTGTAGTAGATCATTTCATCCTGGGAGATAGACGTCCACATTATGAAAGCACCGTGGAGAGGACGAATTTGTCTTAAGGACACAGTGTCAAACACTGGACTTGATCATATTATTATTCAAGAATTAATCAAGTAAGTTATATAATTTATTTTCGGTGTTTTTATTATTTATTTAAATCAGATTTTAATTTTGTTTTTATAACAAAATAAAATCTGTTTTTATTTATTTAATTTTTATTTCTAGTTTGATTTTTGTAATCAAACAAATTCTCTCATTTCCTTTATTTCTTTATATTCTGATTGTTGTTTAGTACACAACAGAATTTAAACTATTTAAATACAGTGAAGATTGTCCAACATATGGGATTGTTGACAATTTCGATTTCTATCGATCAAAAGTTGTAATGCGAGTTGTATATTTTGTGAGTTTTATGAGTATTTCAGGTATTGATAGTTTTCAGTTTAAAGATATCAGTATATATGTGTGGGTTGTCGATTGGGTGTGTTACGTGGCTTATTTGTTGGTGTCTTCAGATGGGGGTTCAATGGGTTGTCGAGTTTGGGTGTTTTGTGTGTGATTTGTTGTTGTGTTGTCGAATATGGAGTCTATTTCGTGATGTTTAGGTTTGAATGGTGGGATGTAACATGGTGGGTATGACGTGGTTGTTTCTTACCTACGCAAATGATAAAGACGCTATAATCATCCAAGTCAATCTTTACAATTGTTTGATTTTTGGATGTCCATGTTGTGCTATGATGTCGTTTGGTTGTTTGTATTAAGTAACAAAAGTAAGTTGTTGAATGTGGTTGGTGCTACGTCCCTGTTTTATGTATTGTTCAATTTCTAAATGTGAATGTGAATTTAAGGGACTATTTGCTAATTGTCACAGAGAGTCAAATAATACAACTAACACAACTCCGGATTCTAGTTGTGATTTCACGTCTCCATTTCATGGTGTCACATTCGTGTTGGTAGTGTGTTATACGTAAAGCTTCCCATAGCACATTCTCATTTATATTGTCACACTTTTCAATAAATCGGCACGTGTCACATTATTGACGTTAACATAGAGTACTATAGTGTCACATTATTGACGTTAACATAGAGTACTATAGTGTCACATTTGTAAACATGTGTGGGAATGTGGATGCATTGTTACGTTTTTGTTTTGTAAAATATGTGGTCATGTAATATACATTATAACGTTAATTTTATTAAGCGTGACGAATAATACGACTTTGGGTAGTGGTTTGTGTTGGGTACATTTGGTTTATGTTTCAAATGGGTTGCGTCACATTGTCTTTCATGTCGTCACATTTACACAATGTCACATATTCATTATATGTTGTCACGTTCGTGTTGGGGTGTGTTATACGTCAATCTTTTCACCTCACTTTCTCATTTATGTTGTCACATTATGTCATATTTGATATGGTTTAGTATATGTGAATGTGCATATTGATTTTTAAAATTTGATATTTAGCCCTTTCGTTTTTTAATTGTCACTATAAATGTGAGGTTATGCGACTGTTTGTTAATTGTCACTGTGAGTCAAACAATACAACAAACACGATTCCGTGTTGTGGTTGTGATTTCACATCCCCATTTCATGATGTCACACTCGTGTTTGTAGTGTATTATACGTCAACCTTCGCATAGCACATTATCGTTTATATTGTCACATTATTCAATGGCAATAAGGTTTATTTGTGAAGTAATTTTAAGTTTTTTTGCTTTAATTTGTGGGTAAAAATCACATATGTTTGGAAAGAATTTGTGATTTTTTGCAAAAAAAATGTGAAAAAAAAAAACAAAAAAAACAAAATAAATGAGAGCATGAGTTGAAAATATTAGTATTTTTTTTACTTTCTTAATTAAAATACTTATTTGCTAAATAAGAATTTGTCACAGAAACTGTCCTCATAAAAAATCTCAATTCCAACAATTGGTAAGTCTGGAAGTTCACTAAAATTTTTAAACTTGCTAAACAATTTTGTTCTTTGAATTACAAATGACTTGATCCGATTTCAAATTTATTCTAGGTATTAAAGTATGTAGTCAACCCAGTCCTAATGCTAAACAATTTTGTTCATTGAATTCAAAGATGGTGGGCTTGTGTCACATTATTCACGTTTACGTTAAGTACTTTAGTGTCATATTTGTAATCGTGTGTGGATATGTGGGTACATTGTTACATGTTTGTTTTATGAAATATGTGATCACGTAATTCCCATTGTAACGTCACTTGTATTATGTGTGACCAATATTACGACTTTGGGTAGTGGTTTGTGTTGCATAATGCCATGTGACCAATCCACTGTTATCAATGTTTTCTCATTATGGTGACAATAATTAGGTAGCAAATCTATGTCAATTTCCACCTCTGAAATTTGTTCCGTGTTACGATTTATTTGATTTGCAGAGATAGTCCCACCGTACTGCTCACCTCGAAGAAGATCCTCCACCCCATTTTGTGAGCCAACTGCAACATAGATATGGTTAACACCAAAGGATCTTCCAAGGGAAAATATGTTTTCCACATCCACATCAGTACTTATCATGAATTGGTTCTTGTGACATGGTAATTTGTAAGATATAGAAATCGATAATGGGTCACATCCGCCTACCTCCCACATAAATTATCTACCAACTGTGTAAATGTCAACCCATTAACACCCCAAACAGCAACAGTGAAAGAACCGAACATGCAAAATGGCATAATGTCCATATCCCGAGCAACAAAATAAATGAAACAATAACCATGTCAGTACATTCCGCAACCAAACCAAAAAATAAGACATGTGACATATGTGTTTTACAATCAAATGTGAGCACAGTATTGACACCTATTGTTCCCAATAAGTCCCAAACGTGAAATTGTAAATGTTCCATTTATTGCACCACTATCATTCCTAACCCACCGTAACTTCAACATCATACGATGGGGTTCAACCCACATTCGATTAAAAAAAATTAAAAACCCAATAATTTTATGCAATGTAATGTGACACGTGTGTAAACACTAAATACAACGACACAACACAAATTCAAAGATAAATACAACCAAACATAACACACAAAAGACATAACAACGTTGTAGATGTGGGTTAACATTACAACCTAAATGTAACGTCATTTGAGGCTAATGAAAGTGTGCTAATGGATGGCTATAATAGATTGTCAAAGCCATATCAAATAAGATGATAGTGAAAAATGAACAATCAACAACACACAACAACAAATCTCACCAATTGGAGAAACAAAAATCACACCTCATTCCCTCAACCACTTAGAGTCCAAATCGGCAGAAGCAAACAAAACACAACCCTCATCCTTGACGACAGCATCAGCCATATCCACATCTAAACAAGCAATCACTACAAGAAATAACAGTTTTGCCGACCAAAATATTAATCGCCAAGGGTTGGAGTTTTAGTCGTTGATACCATTTAGCGACTAAATTTTTTTTGTCGCCAAGTCAGTCGCCTAAATTCTATCGGCGAATGTTTTAGCGACTAAACGCGTGTTTGGTCGCTGAAAGTGCAACATTTGGCTACTATTTTTTTTTAGTCGGCAATGTTACCTTTTAGCTACTAAATTTTATTTGGCCGGCAAAAATAAATGTTTTGGCTACTAAATTATTGGTCATCAGTAGTCAATTTTATTTTCGGCTATTATACATTTACCGACCAATACTCAAGGAATCGGCGACCAAACCTGTTAGTTGCCAAAAGGTCATTCATGAAAAAAAAAAAAATTACACTCACTTGCTTCTCATCTGCTCTTGTGGAGATTCAAACCATTAACCTCTCACACCATAAACCTTATACAACACACTCTTTTTCCACTACGCCTCTATAACACCATATGATTATATATGCAAAACATATGATTTATATAGTACATAGACCCATATTAATATAAAGTATATATATAAATATAATTATTTTTTATTGAACATAATTTATGAAAAAAAAAATATTTACTAGAAAAAAAAAGAGACCACTTTTGGCGACTAAACTTCTTTTTTGTCGCCAATTCTATACGTTTGGCTACTAATTTTTTTAGTCGCTAAAAAATTTAATTGTCGGGCTAAAATTACCACTTTTGGCGACTATACTTCTTTTTAGTCGCCAAAAAGCCTCACTTTTGGCTACTAAAATTTTGTTTGCCGGTAAAAGCATCACATTTGGCTCCTAAACATCTTTTTAGTCGTCCAATGCCTCACTTTTGGCTACTAAATTACTTTTAGTAGCCAAAAGCCTCACTATTGCCTACTAAAATTTTTTTAGTCGGTAAAAGCATCACATTTGGCTACTAAACATCTTTTTAGTCGCCCAATGCCTCACTTTTGGCTACTAAATTATTTTTAGTCTATAAAAGCCTTATATCGGCGACCAAACAGATTGTTAGTCATCAAAATCTATACTTTTGGCTACTAAATTTTTTTAGTCGCCAAAAATTTTACTTTTGGCTACTAAATTATTTTTAGTCGCCAAAACCTATACTTTCAGCGACCAAAGGTGCTTTTCCAGTCGCCAAAGATGCTTTTTCTTGTAGTGAACATTTTCAAAATCCACCAGAATCTGCAATCAATGCGACATTCATGCCCACGGACGTAGCCTGCACAATCCACTTTCCTAAAAGCCTCTAAAAACGTAATATGTTGAATGATATAATAACCTATAATATGGAAACAAATAAGTGGTATAATAATACACTAATACCATTGATTTACAACTCATAGGATCTTATGGAACACATTCCTATCTAAATAAGACTTGAAACTCTATAAGAAATTACAGATGACTTCACATTAAATAAGTTCCCATAATAGGACTTATAAATAATTCTCAGTTTTTTTTTTTGGGAAGTCTTTTAGACTCTGAAGCCCCTAAAAATTTAAAAAATGACAAAAAAAATTAAAATAAATACACTAAAGACGAAAAAGAAAAGAAGCGCCATAAATTAAAGTTAAATTGAAAAAATACCAAATAAAACGGGCAAGTAGAATTTCTTGTTAACAAAGAATAGAATTTTACTAGTTCAAAAAAACAAAAAGTATAGAGTTTTATGTCATATATGTTCATTTGGGTCATGTAAAATACTGTCAAATTTGTTAAAATCGCACCGATTTATATTAATCTATACTGTTCTATCCGCTAATCACGGTTTAAACTTTAAAATTTAGGAAATCGGTGCCTCAATTTGAGGTGTATTATGGGCTTATTTTTATGATCCGAACCGTTCATTTTGTAAGGTTTGTTGAGTACTTCATGCCTACCATATTAATCGAATATCAATAACTATATGATCGAATTGCATATTTTTTATGCTATTTCTCAAAAGAAAAACTTATTGTTTATTTTTTTGGTATCAATCATATAGTTATTGATATCCGATTAATATGATTTTTGGTAGGCATGAAGTACGCAACAAACCCTACAAAATGATGGTTCAGATCATAAAAATAAGCCCATAATACATCTCAAATTTAGGCACAACAGTTTAACACAGCAGTGACCCTATTTCTTAAAATTTATAATTCGCTTTTGAAACTGCTCTACTCTACTATCATTAATACATATATATTTTTCAACCTATAATGAAATATTAAAGTAAAAATGAGTGTCAAAGATATTTAATATGAGAAATTTATTACAAATTAATAGTTATATATATGAAAAATATTATGTAAAATTAATTTGTGTTATATATATGAAAATATTATGCAAATTAATGGCATATATTATGCAAAGACATGATAATTGATTAAAGGGAAAACTTCACTTTACCCCACTATGGTTTGGACCATTTGCGGATTACCTCCCTGACGTTCAAATATCACCACATAACCCCCTTGTGGTTGATGGAGTGAAGTGCACAGTTAACACCGTCAATGGTAGAAGTAAAAAGACTATTTTACCCTTATATATATAACCCTTGTTTACCATTTCTCATTCAACAGTTGTACATTTGAGAAGAGGAAGGAGAGAGAGAGAGAGAGAGAGCGAGAGAAAGGCTGAGAGAAGGAAAGGTGATTTTTGGAGCTGGGTATATGAATATCCAAGGTTCATCTACTTTTGTATTCAAGGTTCTGAATATCCAAGGTTCAATTTGCTTTTAGAGGAATCAAATTGTGGTAATAAGGTATGTTTGGAAGGATAATTGGAAAATAAGGATGAAGAGTACAACTCAAAAATATATAGCTGGTTGGATTTGTATATGTATACAAACATATATATATATATATATATATCGCTTCTATTTCAAATCTCGATTCAGAAATTCTTCGACAGCGCTGCAACGTCTTTGTTGATTTCTATGTTCTTCATGTATTTATAATAATAATAATAATAATAATAATAATAATAATAATAATAATAATAATAATTCCAAAATGAACCATGTTCTTCTTTTTTTCTTTTTTAACAAAGGCATTATATTATACTTATAATACCTAGTAATCATCCCATGTGATTGCTTTAGTGTTTTCTCTATGTTTCAAACAGTGATTTTTGTTTCCACTTCTGGGTAGAGATTTCCAGATCTGGGTTGAGATTTCCAGATTTGGGTTTTGAAAAATGAAGAAGAAAGGCTACTTTGGAAATTGGTGATTAAGATGAGAGCATTTTAGTCATTTAATTCGGATGAAAAATCATCTTTCCATGACCAATTGCACTACCCTCGTGTGTATTGCATAGTCTGTTAGAATAGATGGAAAAGTTAATTGTGCACTTCACTCCATCAACCACTGGGAGGTTATGTAGTGATATTCGAATGTCAGGGGGGTGCTCCGCACATGGCCTATACCATAGGGGGTAAAGTGAAGTTTGCCCATGATTAAAATATCTTTCAATCTGCCAAACTGCCCAAAACCGCTCAAATCGCAATTTAACAATATGTTAATCCAGTAATCCACCATTTAGTTTATAATTTTACTCTCAAATCATTTGAACCGCACTGAGCACACCCTTTATGTTCATAATTATAAGAAGCAAACGGCGACCATTAACATCAAATTTTAATATGGGAATCATTAATTAGTAACTTATGAAATCACTTTTTGAGATTGAGAAAAATTATCGATTGTTCTTTGCCAGTAATTGTGTGCTCGTCTAATACAATGCATCAACTGTGGACGAGATCAAGTAATATAGGTCATGTTTTGGTGTGACATGTTTTAATTACCAATAATATGCATAGTTGAAAAATATTGAATATAGTAACTATATATTTTGTCCATCATATATACCATATTATATTTATTGTCATATTTACGATTATCATACTTAGGTTTCTCTCCTCCTATATAAAGGAATCTTGTATATATTATTACATAAATATTCAACACAATATTGAATATACATATTTAATATAATACAAATCTCTCTCTCCCTCTCTCTCTCTCTCTCTCTCTTAGCTATTGTAACATAGTATTAGAGCTAGGTTAAGTACCTAGTAATTTTGCTTCCCCGGCAGGCAGCAGCCTTGCCTTGGCTGCCTGTCGGACCGAACCCATTTCGTTGCCATATATTTTTCCTTCAGTATCGCTTCGTGGTGATCTCTTCCTCTGTCTGTTGGTTTATTCCTACCCCAAACATCTCTATATTTTTTTTTTTTTATATTTCTCCAAACATCTCTATAATTTTTTTTTTATATTTGTACTTTTTTTTTTTTTGTACTTCTGCTCCACTCTGTTTTTCTCTCTACTTCAATCTCAAATAGATTTCTATCCTCAAGCCTATTTGAGTTTAAGGGGGTATAATACCTATATATCATGGTGGGTATGATGATATGCCATGCGAACCACCCAAGCTACCGCCTCTGGCGCACCATCCAAGTCGTCCCTTGGTACACCACACAAGCCACCCCTTAAACTGTCCTGACA
The DNA here is from genome assembly GCF_004153795.1 of Camellia sinensis. Lineage (NCBI taxonomy): Eukaryota > Viridiplantae > Streptophyta > Magnoliopsida > Ericales > Theaceae > Camellia > Camellia sinensis. Next base: position 362,347 of record NW_021025025.1, read on the forward strand.
TTGATTTTAGTCAGTTCCTACAACGATCCAACATGACCTTAAACTATCCCGACATTAGTTCCGGGCAATTTCTCAAACGGTCCGACACGACCATAAATTGTCTTCCAACATTAGCTCCAGTCTCTGATCTATCTCAAGCGCTCTTGCGCATCCATTCAGACTTTGCAATCTATTTGCCCTTTATTTTTTATTTTTTAATTTTATTTCATATTTTAGTTTCTCTCTCCAAACTCAAGTTGGTATCCCTACTTGAGTTTGATGGTGGGTGTCAAATATAGTAGCTATATATTCTGTCTATCATTCATACCACATTATATTCGTTGCCACACTTAGGATTATACATACTTGAGTTTCTCTCCTCCTATATAAAGGAGTCTTGTATATACTGTTAAAACGTTTAATATAATATAGATTTCTCTTTCTCTTTCTCTCTCTTAAATGTTATAACGAAAACAATGGTTTGTTAATTAAAACTAATGCATAAAACAGGAGTTTGATCATCTTTTAAAACCAGACAAATCCATATTATCTATATATTATATAAGGAGAATTGGGTTTTTAGGAAAAAGCCTTCTAAGTGCTCCAAACCCTCATTTTAAAATTATTGAATTTTCTTAATTTTAAACAATTAAGAAAATTTTATTGGCTAACTTCCATATACCTTTAATTTTACAATCCCACATCGGAAAAAAAATAAAAAAGTAAATTGTTTCACTTATATAAAGTGAATATTATACTCCCATTTATATAAACAAAAGGAGATTGTTAGTAAGAAACCTTATGATCAATATCTAATGCTATTTTTTTTTATTTTCTTAATTTTAAGCAATTAAAAAAATTCTCATTGGCTAGCTTTCATTTAATTTTTATTTTAATATCTCACATAGAAGATTTGATTTTAAAAATAATTTTGTATGAGATTTTGAAACTCTCATAATATCTCTCCTTAAAAGTATTGTTTTATAAAATATACAGATATATTGATAATCTCAACATTACTCTTACTGCTCCTCAATACAAAATTTATGATATAATTATGATAATTTTAAATTTGAATTTAAAACTTATAAATCATGGGATAAATTATTATAATTTTAAATTTATATTGGGCCAATTTTAAATTTAAATTAATAGATTGTTTCCCATATTTAGTGACCCTCAAATTTAAATTTTGGAATGGATTAACATACTTCTTTTGTTTTTTTTTTTTTTCTTTTTTTGGATTT
>NW_021025025.1:375462-400625 GCF_004153795.1 Camellia sinensis
CGTTGTGTCTTTTTGTCGATTTGTCTTGATTGTTTGATTGGGATTGTTATATACTGCTTAAAATTGATACATAATCACAAATCAACATCTAGGGGATTTCTAGATTTTTCAGCGGTTATGATTTCTGATGTGGAGCAAAGTGCTGTACGGAGCTAAGTGCTACACTATGGTGGGAGCCACCTCTAAAGTTCGTTCAAGCCACCTCTTGAGTCTATACATCTGTTCCGTTTCGTTCTGTGCCGTGGTTATGATTATTTTGTTTATGTGATTTCTGTATCATATGTCAAATGATTTCTGTATTTTAATATCAAACTTTGTTTAGCCAATAATTGTCCATGGTGAATTTTATGCCCTTACGCTCTTAGTATAATATTTATCACTCTGCCATGTACTTATAGCTGTTTACCAATTTTCAAGAAACAATGCAATTCAGAAATAGCTTTGGAAAAGTCTTAGACGCAGGGCTGCAGAATAGACACACATAGCACTTTTATAGTATTTTTATATGTAAATATCGGCCTTTTTGGTCAATATATTTTGTAATAAAAATAGAAGCTCCAATGATTATTTTGGTATCCTTACTCAAATATTTCTTCCGTTTGCGTTTATTAATTTGTTTATGAATTGGCCGTAGGTAATTTCAGTTACTGGCCATCACAATACTTAACCCTTGGGTACGGAGAGCGGGTCGTGCCAAATAGTATCAGAGCAATGGTTTATAAAATAAAATAAAAAATCATTGGAGCATAGGACACATGCACATTTAAGAAGTGAGATAGCGGGTAATTAGTACCTAAATATTATATTTAATTCGTCGATTTAATTATATTATAATTGTCTATGATTTTATATATATATATAGTAAAAAAAAAATTTGGTACATAATTTGTGAAGGATATTAGATATAATTTAAGAATGAAAAAGAAACAAAAGATGTCAAACACCCACAAAAAAAATTATAATATAATTAAACATACATAAATTCTAATTTAGTATTAAAATTTTTTTTTGACTTTTTAAAAGTGGGTTCAAATTTTAAAAATACTAATTTTGAAATTATTTCCAATCAATGAAAAGTTCATCTCAATTTTTTTTCAACTCACATATGATTCTGTCATTGTGGTCTCATTTTATTTCCATTTATTTATTTTTATCGTAAACAATACAAGTGAAATTTTTTTTAAAGTTACCCATTATTTCTCATTTTGGCCCAAACTAATTTTGACAAGTAAACAGTGAGTGATTTTTGGTATAGTTTTTTTTTTTGAGATACTATTTCTATCAGATTAATCATCTAATACATATTTATCAGAGTGCGCAGCGGATAGTTTGTACATATAACAAATTTCGAGGACGAAATTTTAAAAGGAGGGAAGATTGTAACAACCCAAATTTTTAATTATTCTGTAGAATTTATATTAATATTATTTAATCTCAGTTTGAAAAATATATAATTTATTATATAGTTATTATTTTGTAAAATAATATAATTTATTAGTCAAAGTATTAATAAGTAAGTTTTGATAAGCTTGACTTAATTTAGATAGACTTGAATTAATGAAGATTAACAGGGGAGCGACACGAATTAATTAATTTATATAATTATATTAAAATATTAGGTAAAAGAATAATTATCTTAAATATCTATTAAAGATAAGAACGAATTAATGATAATCGAATGGGGTGTGACACGTGGTAGCCCGTGGCTTGGTGCCCACGGCTGCCTCTGTATATGAGGGGGAGAAGTTGACTCAAGAGAAAAGAAAAGAGAAGAAAAGAAAGTAGAAAGAAAAGAGAGGAAAGGAAGAAAAGAATAGTGGAAGCTAAAAGGGTCTTTGATGGTGAAAAGAAAGAGTAAGGTATTAAAGTTAAGGTGAGTTATATTATACCTTGAGTCACCAAAAAGTATTTTACTTATGTTTTGACTTACCAAAATCTATTTTATACAAGTTATGTTTTATTAATATATTTATAAAAGTTATGTTTTATAAAGGTTTCAGTTACGTAGTTTTATTTCTGAACTTTATTTGCTTAAAAGGAAACTCATGGATATGTTTGTTTACTTTTAAAGAATATTTGGCTATGACCTTATATGGAAATATATTTTGTAAGTACCACCACGGGAGTCTCATGCCTTGGAGGATTTAAATAACCATTGACTTAGTGAGTCCCATGCCTTGGGGGACTTAAATAACCATTGGCTTAGTGATTGACCACTTTGTGGTCCAGTGTTTATCGTGGATCCATTGACCAGTGTAGTGCTTAGCACTTAGTGATGTACCGTGGTTATGGTTGTAAATGATTTTCATATTACATGTGAAATGATCTGAAGTATATATCAAATGATTTCTGTATTATATATGTATCAAGCTCTTTTTGGCCTAACTAATTATCCATGGTGAATTTTATGCCTTATACTCTTGGTATAATATTTCTCACTCTGCCATAAGCTTATAGTTTTTTTACCACTTTCAGGTGACATGTCAGGACCAGCATGTGGGGTAGACACAAAGCACTTTTATTGATGTATTTTTTTTTATGTAAATATCGACCTTTTTGGTCAATATATTTTGTAATAAAAATAGACGCTCCAATGATTATTTTAGTACCCTTATTTAAATATTTCTTCCGCTTGCGTTTATTAAATTGTTTAAAGATTTGGCCGGAGGTAACCTCGGTTACTGGCCATCACGATGCTTAACCCTTGGGTACGGGTAGCAGGTCATGACAGGTTTGAAGAATCTCATAACCTTTTTTTGGAGTATTACACTGGATTATTACGTTTGGGAAAAGTACACTAAGAAATTTTTTTGGAGTGTTATATTGAAGTGTTACGTTTGGAAAAATTATACTAAGAAATTTTTTATTTTTATTTTTTAGTGTTACATTGGAATGTTACGTTTAAGTGTTATATTGGAGTGTTACAGTTTGAAATTATACATTTGACCAAAGTTTACTAAGGGGTTTTTGTATTCCTTTTGAAATGTTTGAAGAATTTCATATTTCAAGTTATTTTTGTACTCTTTTTGAAATGCTTTCCAAATAAAAATGATTCTTATATAAAAATTCATCCCAAATTCGATTCTCATAAATTGTGTATGTTACCTTTCTAGCACAAAGGAAAAAAAAAAAGAAGAAAACATAATAGAAATAAGGGTATAGCCATAAATCTAATTTCTAAATAATATATTCAATCTATCTTTTCAAAATCAATGAGACTAATTGGTCTATAAGAAAATCCTTGAGACTAAATGGATCGTCATTCCTCAAAATGGGATTTATAAGTAAATTTTCCATTTTGAAACTCTCATAATTTAGCTTAAAAAAAATTACAATCCCAAATCAAGAAAAGAAAGAAAAAATGAATTGTTTCACTTATATACAATGAATCTTATACTCCAATTTAAAATTGTAGTATTGTGCATGTTTCAGTTCAAGATGGTTTAAATTTTAAAATGAAATTTAAAAGTTTTAATTAATTAATTTGTTGTAAATTGGTTGGTCTTTTGACTTAGCCGATTAAGCTGAATCATTTTCGGTTTGACTAATTCACTGTTATATTGCTTAGATTCGTTTGATTTGAAATAAATTAAGATTGAACTGATTAAAAATTGAACGATTGAGCTTGCTTGATTAGAAATAAATTTTCCGTCCAAACAACTGTTAACGTTTATTTTACAATCTCACATCAGGAAAAAGAGATTAAAAAAATGAGTTGTTTCAATATATAAACCTTATGGTCCCATTTAATATTGTAATGTTGTGTATGTGTCAGTTCAAGACAGTTTAAATTTTAAAATAAAAATAAAATTTAAAAGTCTTAATTCATTAATTTTTGTATAAGTTGGTTTTTTGACTAAGTCGATAGGGTAAACTGTTTTCGGTTTGACTGAATTGCTGGTTTAACCTTGATTGTAACAGTTTTATCAAAATATATTAGTTAGATTTGTTTGATTCGAAATAAATTAAAAATTAACCTAATTAAAGATTAAACGGCTGAGATTGTTTGATTCGAAATAAACTTCCCGCCCAAACAATTGTTAACTATTATTTTACACAATCTCACATCGGGAAAAAAAAAAGAGTTATTTCACTTATATATTATAATTTTAATGGTTTTCTTAGAGAGAGACTTTGTAAGAACTCCAAATCCTCATTCTAAAATTATTGAATTTTCTTAATTTTAACCAATTAAGAAAATTTTTATTAGTTAGCTTCCATTTAACTTTTATTTTACAATTCCACATCAGGAAAAAAAGGAAAAGGTGAATTGTTTTACTTATATAAAGTGAATCTTATACTCCCATTTATATAAGTAAAATAAGATTTTTAGTGAGAAATCCTATGATGAATCTCTTATACAATTTTTTTGATTTTCTTAAAATTTTAAACAATTAAGAAAATCTCTATTGACTATCTTTCATTTAACTTTTATTTTACAATCCCAATAATTGTTGGCCATCGGAACTAGTGAACTCAGTGATTGTCAACAGTCGGAGATGATGATCGGTCAACCACCTAAAGTGATTGCCGAAAGTAGTAAATGCTAGTGAAAAAAGTATGCTAAACATTAGGAAAAATAAAATATCATTGCTTAATTTACATTTCACACTGGTTGTGCCATATTTCATAACTTTCGGATATTAATGTTAAACTTACTACTTCATTGATAACAGAAAATATTACGTCAAATGACAAACTTATTATATTAATGATACCACAATATACCACATCAGACCATAAATACAAATGATAAAGACTTGCTTGTTTTCCAGAAGAAGAGAGATTGGATGGTTTAGTTTAGTCCCTTCAATTTTGCATCTTCAGTTCGGTCTCTGTGAGACTTAAAGTAATCCAACAAGTTGTTCACATATTTGTCTTGAACATTCCAGTCCATAAGCAATCTTTTCATTTCTTTGATTCTCTCCCTGTATATCTTCCCCTCTGTCTCAACCATCACCAATCTCAGTGACTCGGCCACTGAGTCCCTCGTGAACCACCCGTCTTGCTCGTCTCTGGGTACCGAATATCCCATCTTCTTCTCCTCCAGAAGCCTAGCATTCAACCCCTGCTCTGCCAAGAAAGTCAACAAAATAAGAGCCTTCTCGAACTGTATTGCCCTTAATTTACATTTCACACTGGTTGTGCCATATTTCATAACTTTCGGATATTAATGTTAAACTTACTACTTCATTGATAACAGAAAATATTACGTCAAATGACAAACTTATTATATTAATGATACCACAATATACCACATCAGACCATAAATACAAATGATAAAGACTTGTTTGTTTTCCAGAAGAAGAGAGATTGGATGGTTTAGTTTAGTCCCTTCAATTTTGCATCTTCACTTCGGTCTCTGTGAGACTTAAAGTAATCCAACAAGTTGTTCACATATTTGTCTTGAACATTCCTGTCCACAAACAATCTTTTCACTTCTTTGATTCTCTCCCCGTATATCTTCCCCTCTGTCTCAACCATCACCAATCTCAGTGACTCGGCCACTGAGTCCCTCGTGAACCACCCGTCTTGCTCGTCTCTGGGTACCGCGTATCCCATCTTCTTCTCCTCCAGAAGCCTAGCATTCAACCCCTGCTCTGCCAAGAAAGTCAACAAAATAAGAGCCTTCTCGAACTGTATTGCCTCAACCACCGAGGTCCACCCAGAGTGACTCAAAAACCCACCCACTGAGTCGTGACTCAGTATCTTGAGTTGAGGCACCCAGCTCGTCCACACCACCCCGCGTCCCTTCATTCTGTCCTCAAACCCATCTGGCAACTCAACAACGTCAGTATCAGCCAAACCAAGTCGCGTCTTCAGAGCCCAAAAAAATGGTAACTTGGATAGCTCTAACCCGAGAGCTATCTCTGTGACTTCGGCTTGACTCGGTTTTGCCTCCCTCCCGAATGCAACATAGACCACTGACCCTTTAGACTGCTTGTCAAGCCACTCTTGCATGGCTTTCCATTCCTCTTTGTCATCGTAGTCCCCATAATTCAGAATCGGAGGAAGCTGGCCAACAGGTATAACTGGTTTTTGGTGAATCTCTTGGAGAAGTTTTAACCATTCAGGTTCAAACTCATGAGAGCTCCTCACTGCCAATACATTGCAGCCTTCAAAAGTAGCTCCCATACGATAGGCAGCCGGAATATTTTCATCATCCCCGGTTATGTCATCAAAGACACGGTTGATCTCAAAGAGTCGAAACGCGACGGTGGATTCAAAGGGCACCCACTTGGGTGGTACAGTGAGGTCCTCAGATTTTGTGCGGTGGTCTGGAGTCAAGCCCATTAAAGTCGGTGCAGGACCAAAAAAGCATAATGAAGCAGCAATAAAAATACTGAAGTAGGCACGTGAAATGCCGAGTTTGGAGGCAATAGGGCCAAGCCAATGAGGCACAAAATCGTAAATAACACACTCGGGAGCGATATCTTGTAGAAGTTGAGTGATGGGTTGTTGGAGCTGATCGTAGGCCTTCTTGAGGTACTTGACCTTGTGATATGGAAGATCGATGGTGGACTCCGCGTTTTCGGGGAGTTTGTCGACTTTAGGCAATTGAACCTTCACTAAATTGATGAGAGGAGCAAGATTTGGAGGCAATTTTGGGAGTCTGTCGATGTTTTTAGGAGTGGATATAAAGGAGACTGTGTGACCCTTTTGGGCTATGAGCTTGGAGAGTTCTAAGAAAGGAATCATGTGACCAAAAGCTAACCATGGGAACATTACTATGTGTAGCTTTTGATCTTTGCTCATGGATGGGTTACTTGTGGAGTCCATGGTTAGAACTTTTAATGTTTCCTGCTCGAACTCTCCTATATATAAAAGAAAAATATTTGAGAGCACTAAAAAAGCATCACTAGAGGGAGCACTAATGATGTGATGGTGGGCCTCGCTCACTTTCTATGCCTTGTTTTTATTTATTTTTTTATTTTTTTATTATTTCTAATGTATTAATGCTATTAATAATGTATTTTTTAGTGATCTAAATCATTGTTATATATAAAATGGAAGAGCACTGACTGAGTGGCTATTAGGAGATTGACTGGTGGTTAATTAGAACATCGATGCCATCGATTAACAAAACAAATTTTTATTGATTTTTAACATTTTTTTTTTGGCTTTGGTTTTTGTTTTTTCTTTCTATTTGGTTTAACTCACTTTATTGAAAATTGAATTTTTCATTTTTTCATGTTTTTTTATTTTAATAACTTTTTAATAGTTTACGTAATTTTTTTATTTTTTTAGATACACATAATCTAGATATATTTAAAAAATATATAATTTGTACAAAAGTCTTTACAAAATTCATTGAATACAACAAAATACGAAAATATATTGAATTTTCATATTTTGTTTGTAATTTTTATATTTGATGAATTTTTTCAAAACAAAATTAAATATTATTTTTTAAGTGTATCAAGATTAAGTAAATCTAAAAAATTAAAGCAAAGTTGATTAATTTATTTTAAAAAATCACTAAAAATAAAAAAATACAAATTAAAAATTCAGAAAAACTTTTGATCATTACATTTCAAACGAATACATTTATTATTGAATGATAAATATTTAGTTGGCATTTTTAGTCGCCAAAATGTATTTTCTTGTAGTTAATTCTATCACATTGTTCTATATGATTTAGGGGAGGCATGTCTTGAGCCAACAATGGACTGGACGGTGCTATTGGGTTCGGTGGAATTACTATAGGACCCGTTTCGACTATTGAACCATTTAATTTTTTAGATTTTATGTGTAGATCATTAAAAAAATAGATTAATTTGTTCTATATAAAGTTTCTTTTTTGCCAATCAAAAAAAAAAAATTTTGATACTCATCACTATATTACTTTATTATATTTATTTTTCAAAAAATGAACAATGACTATAATTTTAAAAATAGACTAGCCATTTTTTAAGACAAACAAAATAAAATTATATATCTATAATTATTGAATCAATTTAATTTTTTAAATAATTTATACATAAAATTTAATAAAATAAATCATTCAATTTATCAAAATGATCTCATAATTGGCTCCACGCACCCTTCAATGCACACTCAAGACAAACCAAACCCTATAATTTATAAATATTTGAGAGTTGTTATATGTCCTTACTTTATTCCATATACTTTATTCTACTAGGGAGGGGGGCCGCATGCAAAGCACGCTTACTAATGCCCAGTTAGTGCCCATTAGATTTTTTATTCGAGTTGAAAGTTGCAAACATATTAAAGCTAGAGCTGGAAAAGATATGCAGACAAATGTAGCCATATGTGTAGCCTGTACTTTGTCTAAGTACCTTAGTTTAGTCATGCATACTGTCTACAAAAATAACATATATCCATCAAAAGGTGTTCTATATTCCCCTCCATTGCTTTCCTTTCGTTAATACTCTGAACTAATGGATGGCAATGGGTAGATATAATAGCTGCCTTCACATTGTTGTACACACACCACCTCAACACCTCTAGACATCACTATAACAAAAAAGGCCTTTGGTGACAGACTGATTTTACCTCCAAACATCAAATTTTCTTCACTAAAGTGATCTGCGACGAAAAAAATTTGTCACCATGTTCGTGGCCTATATGTTGTCGCTGAAAATACCTAATGACGAAAAACAGTTTCGTCGCGTATTTTTCATTTTTGGCGACAAAATGTTTCATCTCCAAATGTTGAATTTTTCGTCCTCTAAAACATCAATTTCGTCACCAAAACTAAATAATATTTTATTTTAATTGTTTTTGGCGATGAAATATTTCGTCACCAAATATATTTTAGTGACGAAAGTTTTCCTCACCAATGATATCGATTAAGGTGACAAAAAAATTCGTCACTAAAATGAACAAAAAAGAAAATTATTCAACCAAATGTTTCAATTTAGCGACGAAATATTCAGCAAATGTGACGAAATTATTTGTTTCGTATTATATCATTAGTGACAAAATTATTCGTCATGTTTTTTGAAAACTAATAGCGACATTTTTTTATTTCGTCACTAATAAAAATTAAAATATTTGAAAATGGGGCTACTATTTTCTTCTGAATTTTTTTCTTTTCAGTAACAATTCCCTACGCATTTCAATAACCTGTTCAATAAAATATCTATTACAAATCAATACAAAAATCTGTTCATTTTCATTAACATTACAATTGAATTTCAGCACTATCCACAAAAATACAATATGAACTGCATGCGGATTATAAACATATCCCCTAATATCCACAAAAAAAGTCTATTAATATCCACAAAAATATAATATCAACAGCATGCGGATTACCAAACACATCTCCTAATATCCAACAAAAAAACATGTCTACTAATATCAACAAAAATAAAATATCAATGGCGGATTACCAAACATGCCTTATAATACCAACAAAAATATAAAATTTACAACGCAACCAAAATACATGTAAGGTAATATGAACAAAAACACAAAATAAGCTACCATCTGCCCTCCAAATTACCAAACATGTCCATATCAAATCTCGAATCTGCAAAAATGAAACACAAAAAAAATAATAAATAAAAAATAAAAAATAAAAAAATGGAAGTTAGACAATTAATATCTTATCCATAAAATATACAATTTAACATGCATTTTTCGAATTAGTGTTCAAATCGGGAGTCCGGTGCAAGTTCCGTTAGTTTCCACAACTTACATTGGTTCCTCTCGACGTGTTTGAGGTGTTCCCCAGGCCATCCCATGGCTGTTACACGATTTTGGCCCCCGAAGGTCTAGTGTGAAAAAGTGCAATTTTGGACTTAGTTTTCAAACCGGGAATCCCGTGCTAGGTCCGTAAGTTTCCACAACTCACATTGGTCCCTCCCGAGGTGTTTGATGTGTTCCCCGGGCCATCTCATGGTTGTTGCACGATTTTGGCCTCCGATAGCCTGTTTTCAAGCTTAAGTATGAAAAAGTTCAATTTTCGACTTAGTTTTCAAACCGGGAGTCCCATGCTAGTTCCGTAAGTTTCCACAACTCACATTGGTCCCTCCCGAGGTGTTTGAGGTGTTCCTTGCGCCGTCTTGTGGCTGTTGCACGATTTTGGCCTCCGGTGGCCTATTTTCAAGCTTAAGTGTGAAAAAGTGCATTTTTCGACTTAGTTTTCAAACCGGGAGTCGCGTGTCAGTTTCATAAGTTTTCACAACTCACATTGGTCCCTCCCGAGGTGTTTGAAGTATTCCCTGGGCCGTCTCGTTGCTGTTGGCCTATTTTGGCCTCCGGTGGCCTATTTTGAAGTTTAAGTATGAAAAAGTGCATTTTTGGACTTAGTTTTTAAGCCAGGAGTCCCGTGCTTGTTCCGTAAGTTTCCACAACTCACATTAGTCCCTCCCGAGGTGTTTCACGTGTTTCTCGGGCCATCTCGTGGCTGTTACACGATTTTGGCCTAAGATGGCCTATTTTGAAGCTTAAGTGTGAAAAAATGCAACTTTGGACTTAGTTTTCAAATCGGGAGTCCCGTGCTAGTTCCGTAAGTTTTCACAACTCACATTGGTCCCTCCCGAGATGTTTAAGGTGTTCCTCGGGCCGTCTCATGGTTGTTGCACGATTTTGATCTCCGATGGCCTACTTTCAAGCTTAAGTGTGAAAAGGTGCATTTTTCGACTTAGTTTTCAAACCGGAAGTCCTGTGCTTGTTTTGTAAGTTTCCACAACTCACATTGGTCCCTCCCGAGGTGTTTGACATGTTTCCCAAGCCGTCTCATGGTTGTTGCACGATTTTGATCTCCGATGGCCTACTTTTCAAGCTTAACTGTGAAAAAGTGCACTTTTTGACTTAGTTTTCAAACCAAGAGTCCTGTGCTGGTTCTGAAAGTTTTCACAACTCACATTGGCCCCTCCCGAGGTGTTTGAGGTGTTCCCCAAGCTGTCTCGTGGCTGTTGCACGATTTTGGCCTTCGGTGGCCTATTTTGAAGCTTAAGTGTGAAAAAGTACAATTTTGGACTTAGTTTTCAAACCGGGAGTCCCGTGCTAGTTCCGTAAGTTTTCACAACTCACATTGGTCCCTCCTGATGTATTTGACATGTTTCTCAGGCCGTCTTGTGGCTGTTGCACGATTTTGGCCTCCGATGGCCTATTTTGAAGCTTAAGTGTGAAAAAGTACATTTTTGGACGTAGTTTTCAAACTGGGAGTCCCGTGCTAGTTCCGTAAGTTTTTACAACTCACATTGGTCCCTCCCGAGATGTTTGACGTGTTTCCCTGGCCGTCTCGTGGCTGTTGCACGATTTTGGCCTCCGGTGGCCTATTTTGAAGCTTAAGTGTGAAAAAGTACAATTTTGGACTTAGTTTTCAAACCGGGAGTCCCGTACTAGTTCCGTAAGTTTTCACAACTCACATTGGTCCCTCCCGAGGTGTTTAAGGTGTTACCTAGGCCGTCTCTTGGCTGTTGCACAAGTTTGGCCTCATATGGCCTATTTTTGAAGCTTAAGTGTGAAAAAGTGCATTTTTGGACTTAGTTTTCAGACCGGGAGTCCCGTGCTAGTTCTGTAAGTTTCCACAACTCACATTGGTCCCCCTCGAGGTGTTTGAGGTTTTACCCAGGCTGTCTTGTGGTTGTTACTCGATTTTGACCTCCGATGGCCTATTGTTCAAGCATAAGTGTGAAAAAGTGCATTTTTGGACTTAGTTTTCAAACCAGGAGTGCCCTACTAATTCCGTAAGTTTTCACAACTCACATTGGTCCCTCCCGAGGTGTTTGAGGTGTTGCCTGAGCTGTCTCATGGCTATTGCACAATTTTGGCCTCCGATGGCCTATTTTCAAGCTTTAGTGTGAAAATGTGCATTTTTTGACTTAGTTTTCAAATCAGAAGTCCCGTGCTAGTTCTGTAAGTTTCCACAACTCACATTAGTCCCTCTCGAGGTGTTTAAGATGTTACCCAGGCCGTCACTTGGATGTTGCACAAGTTTGGCCTCCGATGGCCTAATTTTTAAGCTTAAGTGTGAAAAAGTGCATTTTTGGACTTAGTTTTCAAACCGGGAGTCCCGTGCTAGTTCCATAAGTTTTCACAACTCAAATTGGTCCCCCCCGAGGTGTTTGAGGTTTTACCTGGGCCGTCTCGTGGCTGTTACACTATTTTGGCCTACGATGGCCTATTTTTCAAGCTTAAGTGTGAAAAAGTGCATTGTTGGACTTAGTTTTCAAACCGGGAGTCCCGTGCTAGTTCCGTAAGCTTCCACAAATTACTTTGGTCCATCCCAAGGTGTTTGTTGTGTTACTCAGGCCGTCTTGTGGCTATTACATGATTTAGCCCTCCGACGGCCTATTTTCAAGCTTAAGCGTTAAAAAAGTTCATTTTTTTACTTCATGCCTACGTGTTGAAATAGTGCAAATTTCAAAGTAGTTTTCAAATTGGGAGCCACGTGCTTCTTTCGTAGGTTTGCACAACTTATGTTGCTCCGTCTCAAGGTGTTTGTGATGTTTCTCGGATCTTTACATGCATATTTCACTATTTTCCCGTGACCTTTCGCCCCTAAATGTCGAAGTTTTTTTTTATTCTACCCTAGTTGATTAAGAAATTTCTACTAAATTAACATAGAAACATAATATACTAACAAAGCCTACTAATCCAATAAAATAAATTAGTAGAACGCACCGAGCTGTATACCCTGACCGGGATTGATTTTGATCCACATCGATGTTTTGTCTTCATTTGCATCATATTATTCGCACTAGCTAGTGATTGTTCCTACACAATTGAAATACCAATAAAAACAAGAAAATATAACATTATTAAGAAAAAACTTAATTTTTGACAATCAACATATATAAAACATTTTACCTTGAAGCTAGCAAGAGGCTTTTGACTAAACATTTTCCAAAAATATAATCTAGCAACTCTGATAACTAAATTTCTCAATAATAATTCTTAGGTTAGTTGTTCACAATGGATTGAAAGATGAAAACATGAATATTTTATCAATACATTAACTTCACAAATAATATACAAATATAGTTAAAATTAATTGAATTAGCTAAACTTATTTCATTTCTAAGTGTCAAGTGTTCATGCACGTAAGTTTGAGATTAATTTTGAAACCAAGAGTCTTGTGCTTATTCCATGAGTTTCTACAAGTCATTTATCTCCTTAAGAAGGTGCTCAAACCAATTCCTGGGCATTTTCATAGCTATTAGACAAATTTTCCCTTCGAATGCCTATTTTTAAGTCTAAGTGTTCAAAAAATACAAGTTTGAGCTTAATTTTGAAACTAGGACTCTCATGCTTGTTCTGTGAGTTTCTATGAGTTACTTTTCTCTTTGTTAAGGTGTTTGAACCAATTCTTATGGCTAATTCACAATTTTGCCCTCCGAATGCTAATTTTCAAGATTAAGTGTTAAAAAAGATGGCTATTTCACAATTATGTCCTTAAAACGCCTATTTTCAAGCTTAAGGTGTTATGTTTTAAAATGCGTAAGACCTTAAACCCTGCTGCCTCTATTTTAGAGTCAAGCTAAAAGCACCAAACAATATTTAAAACCTAAACTAACAACATCAAACCTGTTATATTAGCACCCAAAGACAACAACCAAACCAACTTATTTAATTATAGGTTGTTGACACATATTATTCAAGTTAAATAAAATACATCTATTTAATTAGATATTAAATTTACCTCTATTTCAACGAATTAAATTTAAACTACATTGGTAGAATTCACTAATATCATTTTGAGTAATTGAGGAGGAAGGCATTGGAACAGATTTCTCTAGCATATGAAGCATCAAGATCAAGATTGATAATTGTAGAGTTGATTTTATAATCTTGACAATACATGCAAGTGTACTATCAATCTGCATTTGTATAGACACGTGTAATTTCATAAATAAAATTCAAGACAAAAGAACAAAAAAGATTGATAAATATTGTCAGAGACATAGATTGGTTACATCGATTTGACACAAGAAGTTTGTATCTAGCTCGTAATATTTTGGAGTCTAAGAAACATACCAGCGAATCAGTGATAAAGTTTGTTTCTTACATGAAATGCTAACACTTTCTATCTTCATTGCATACTCTTTCACACTATCAACTTGTTCATTTACTAACATCAAGTCCTGCTTGGCATGCTAGCACTTTTCTTTCACAAGCTTCTGACAAGAAGAAAATAGTTGATGTGCAATAACTCCAATGTCATTGGGATGAAGATTGAATTCACACCATCTATACACTGATGAAACACTAAAACAACCAAAGTTTTCTGCCTTTCAATATAAAACATCCTCTTTATCAGATCCAAGTGCACAAGCAGAGAGTAACATGTTAACTAAACTGACCATATCCTCATTTTCCCAATCCCTCAACTCTCTACAAAAGCCCTGTACCCAATTAGGTAAATCACTTCTAAGGTTAAGTACCTCCTTTACTAATTTGTGCCTGTCAATTGAGAGTCTATACAACCTTGGAAACGCCTCCTTTAGACACCTATCTCTAATCCATTTATCTTTCCAAAACAAAGTCCTAGCCCCATTTCCAATCTGTATTTGAGTATTGCTCAAAAAAAAAAAAAAGGTTATAAAGTTCAGGTCTTAAGCTCCCCACTGATAGGATGTCCTTCCAGATCCTAGAATGGGCATCAGATCTCTTAACAGGTGGGCATCACCTGCTCCCTTAGAGATTGTACTTACCACAAACTACTTTCTTCCACAACACCTTATCTTCATTGCCAAATCTCCACCACCACTTAAGAGTTGATCTCGTCACATAAATAATTGACCTCATCGCATTATTAAAAAAAAAAACAAAAAGATTAGTCATTTTTTAATTGCTAAATATGACGTCATTGCATTAGTTGTTTTTAATTGCTAAAAAACAAATAATTGATCTCATTGCATTATTAAAAAGATTGCATTATTTAAAAAAAAAAAGGTGTATAATGTTATTAAAACCCTGTCGTTTTTTAATTGCTAAATATGCAGCAGCTTCATAAGCATGCCCATATCCATATAAAGCCATTGTACATTTCTTAAACTGTGAGAAGCAACAACATCAAATGGTTAAAAGCATGAGCATCTAGAGGAATATCATGGTATTATAAAAAACTAACTCTTAATAAAATAAAATAAAAAGTAAGCACTAACCATAATGCTTATGAGCATGTATTCCTAATGTTTCGTTTCATGTTCTAACCAACATTGGTGAAGATTCAGTATACCTTATTTGACTAAATTGATGTCAGGCGAGGCTCAAAAATATCATCACCATAATGACAAACATCATAAAACAGCAAAAACACCTCTTGCAATTATTCTTTTTGCATTAATACAAATGGAGATAAGACATACAAAAGACACTTTTCAATATCATCAAACTTCTCAAATAGTCAAAACAAATTGTCATTTCATTCATTTGTCAACCAGGCCTGGGAGTAGAATAGTGAATTACTCAGGGCAAACAGCATAACCATACGATGAATGTCAAATATCACCACGACCAAGTAGAATAGTGAATCACTCAATGGTGTTCTACACAAAATTGGAAACCAGTATGATGAATGTCAAATATCTTCCTCAAATCATTCTAAATGATCTTCATACACTATCACCACGACCATATATATATTACATTCATCGAAGAAAAGAACTTGCATGCAATTAAGCATACTATCATTTGGTGTCATAGACAAACCAGTTTTTTTTTTCACAATTCATTTATGCTTAGCAAGTTGAGTTTTTTGATCAAATTTCTGTTTAGCAGGTTGAAAGTTTAAAAATAAAATTTTCTGCAGCAAGTGCAGTAAGGGAAAAATAAAATATTTAAACTAACTATCAAGTATTCCACAAATGGCATAGAAAACCCAAACAAAACTAACCCAACACATTGAAAATACAATGGGACATTCCCAAATCTTAGAAACACAAACACAGCCATCGGCAAAAACAGAGAGTAAGGAGGAGAGGCAAAAGCAAACCTCTAATGACCCATTAGGAGAGGCTTGAACTTGACACCTTAACTCTTATGTTCAAACCTGAAATTGAGACATCAAAACCTCATCAATCCTATTAACTCATGTCTGACTCAATCAACATTAATATTGGTCGCTTTTGCACCAAAAACCAATAGGAAAAAAAATACCATTTCATTTTCATTCACTAGCCATTTTAATTAATATGCCTGATTTTCCAATGAGATAGATAGTTACATATGAGAACAGCTATTCTTCATATCAATTATTTGAAGGGGTCATTAAATTCTTGTTCTATATTTTATTGAGAAAATAAAATTGATTTGGATCTTTCCCAATCACCCTATTGACAGGAATCAATTAAAAAAAAGGCATGTTTGGACTGTTATAATGGTGTTCAAGGGGTGAAAGTCTAGAGAGCAGGAACAAGCATGACTGAAAGCATTGTTCCAACTGTTTACGGGTGTACAAGCGGGGAAATCCAAAGAGTAGTCCAATCACCACTCGAGCAAGGTGGGTCGATTTGGGGCTGGGTCGACTTTAGGGTTGGGTATGAAGGTATATGCGAATCAAAAAAGACATAGAGAGGAAGACAGAGAGACACACACACAAGCACAGAGAAAGAAAGAGAGAGATGGCGAAATAGAGGACATACCTACCCGAGACAAAGCGACAGTGGTGCTAACCCATACGGTGTGCTCGTCTAACCCTTGTGGTGATGCTCCAATAACAGAGAGGAGGGCAGAGGCGTGAGAGAGAAGAGACACAGAGGCGTGAGGCATGAGAGAAGAGAAAGAGAAAGGTGAGGTCATGTAGGTGAGGTTTGGTGGTCAAATCTGTGTGTGAGAAGAAGAACTGATCTATCTAAGGCGCCAATATATTCATTTCCCTCTAAAAACCTTTAGCAACTAAATCATTTATTTGGTGACAAAAGTATTTCCTCACTAAAAGATAAAATTATTAGCCACGAAAATAGTTTTCTCACTAAATAGTATTAAAATATTAAAAATTATTGGTGACAAAAATATATTCGTCATTAATAATTTTATTATTGGTGACCAATTTTTTCCTCACCAAAAGTCTGAAAATTTTGGCACCATTCGAAAAATTAGCGAGAAAATCTTTAGTGACAAAAAAAATATAAATAATGACGAAAAATAATTTCGTCACCTAATTTTTTTATTATGTATGCAGATTGGTGATGAAATTTTATTTTTGTCTCTAAAAATGGTACATTTGGAGACGAAAAATTATTTTCTTCACTAAAAGGTACGTCTTTCGTGACAAAATTTATTTTCGTTTTTAGTTTTCGTTTCCAAAGACACTTTTTGTTGTAGTGCATGCTGGAGGTTGCAATAAAATAAGAGTTCTTTTTTGCAGTTTGATTTCCCTTGTTATGCAAAGCTATGCAGGCTGTACCAGTTTCGGATGTGAGATGCAACCACACCGCACCAATTAAAAACCTGAATAAAAGAAATTGAGCTATCTGTTTAGTGGAAAATACTTGCAAGAGAATTTCTCTCTAAATTTCAATATATCGCAAGAGATAAACAATAATGATCTCTGAAAAGATAAACCAACTCAATGATAGCTGAAAAGATAAACAATAACATAACCAAGATTATTCCACATATTATAACCAAAAAAAAAATACATGATTGAAGAATGGATCTAAATTGATTACTAATAATATGGAAAACTTAAAACAATCTAAAAATAAATAAATAAAAAATAAAACCTACAAGAGAATAATAGTATTACAATCAAACACAAAGAATAAAGCATAAAAACCACACATCCCCTCAAAAGCGAGGAACAAAAATGCTACAAAAGTAAAGACTTGCACAAATGAAAAACAAAACTTCTATAAGAGCTTAACATCAAAGGTGTCTTAATTTTTTTTGATTTATTGGATAAAATAAGGTTGCTTGGGCAAGATTGCCATGAATTATAGGAGAGGTATTACTTAGGCATGACTGGTATGAATGATTTTACTCTTTTTTTTTCTTTTTTTTTAAAAAAAAATTATAGTAGCAATCGTAATAGTAATTTGCCAAACAACCAGAATGCAATAACTCAATGTATGATGGAATGAAAATAATGAGAAACAAATTGTTTTCTAACTTAAAAGTAGTCCACTTCATAAATGGTAACATTTTTTTGTCATACAATTTATTCAATGCAGTTTTTGTTTTATCTAAGTTGAAATAATGAACATAATACTTGAGATCATTATAATGATTATTTGAAATATCAGGTGTGCAAATTATCAAGTAACTATTACCTTTAATTTGTAGTTCCAGCAATTTTGATAGCTAAAAATTACAATGTACTCACCTTGATCTTGTTAATCCTATATATTCAACAAACTATATTATTGTCACAAAATCCATTATTCCCTGAAATAGAGATAGACAAAGTGTAATTTTGGCCTACAACAAATCTCCCAATACCCATATTTATGCACACAAAACCAAAGAAAAAAGAAATTATCTGAAATATTAAGTGTGCAAATTATCAAGTAACAATTATCTTTAATTTGTGGTCCCAACAATTATCCATTATGGACTAAATAGAGTTTGGATTAAAATGATAAAAGAATGCATACTTTACAGACTAAATTATCTTTTACCCAATAAAATTTACTCCAAAAATTTTTAAACCTTTCTTTTCTTTTCTTTTTTTATCAAGGAAAAAGGTTAAACCAAATAAATAAATAAAGCTTGAAGACGAAGAGGGAAATGAGGGTTTTGAAAAGCTCACATTTCTATTTAACCCTCTATAGTGGCCCAAGGCATTGACCCTAATCAAATTAAAACATGATTGATACTAAAGTAGTATAATTCTCTTTTATGATTGAAACTCAAACAAAAGTCATTTGCAAATCAAAACAAAGCAATGAAAAGAAAAAATTAGATCTTTAACAGTTCAAATGGACATTTAAAAGTTATATTAAGAAATTGTTGAGGTTCATTGAACTTTTCACGTCAATTATATATTTTCAATTCAATCAAAGAAATAAAATCAATAATAAATTTTGTTTTAAAAAAAGTAAGGTGACTTTTTGCAAACCCATTTCACAAGAGACACGTAATGAGGCAAAGAAAACCATTGGCCAAGACTACAAGTTAAGAGTCAAATAAAAAAAAAATTAAAAAAAACCCCACCACCAAGAATGGAGAAAACTTGATAGAATAATAATGAAAGTGAAATTTTGTTGCCCAAAACAAATCCCAACACCAAAGCATAATCAAATATGTATAATCTTATAGGTATAATAAAACATACTAGTTCAAAAAAAAAAAAATAAATAAAAAATGTTTTGCCTACTACAACAATGAAAAGTCAAGAAACTCAAGGATTTACTTAAACAATGTTCAATCACTTGTCCTTTTTTTCTCATTTCCTCTTAAAACTTATGAGATAAGCTATAAAAATACTTAACAGAAACCAAATTAAAGTGAAAATAAAAAACAAAAAAAGGCAAAACTATAAGAAATGCATACATGCAAAAATAAGGAAAGCAAAAGGATGACCCAAAACAAAGAAAACATTCTAAGCAAAATCTATAAGAGAAATATTAGAGTTCATTAAAACCAAACAACGGACAATTCAAACACAAATAAAATCCAAAACAAAATTTAGAGCTCCTCAAAAACTACCAAAATCAACTACTAACAAACAAAAAGAAACAATTTCAAAAGAAAGAAAATAAGAAATCAAAAAACTACAAATTCAGAACAAAAAATAAAAAAATAAATAATAACTACTACAAACAAAAAAATGAAAAGAACAACTCAAACACAAATTCAATAAACAAATAAACAAAATCACTGAACTAAAAATTACTATTAAAAAAAAAACCTATTACAATAAACAAAAAACAGAAAAATAAATAAATAAATAAAACCTAAAACTACTAAAATAAACAAAAATCAAAACAAACAAACCTCAAAATACTGCAATAAGTAACAATCAAAACAAAGAAAAATGATAGTCACTAAACCTTCATAAAATGATGTAGGCTTAACTTCAAATGATCTAAAAAATTAATACTTCCACAAATGGAGAACAAAAGAGAAATGAAAAAAATAGAAAACGAAACCCTTGTCCAATAAATATTTTAAACTACCAACAAAAAGAAAAAATAAACAAATAAAGCAATATGTAAAGGAAATAATAACATAACAACTGAAACCTTTATTACCTGAACATAATGAAGCAAAATACCAAAACAACGACACAATCCTTCAAAATGAAAAAAAAAGAA
Organism: Camellia sinensis; assembly: GCF_004153795.1. Classification (NCBI taxonomy): domain Eukaryota; kingdom Viridiplantae; phylum Streptophyta; class Magnoliopsida; order Ericales; family Theaceae; genus Camellia; species Camellia sinensis. The sequence continues at coordinate 395,643 of NW_021025025.1, forward strand.
AAAGAAGGAAGTAAATAAAGAAATAAGAAAGAATGAAAACATGGTTCATACTTTGGCTGAAAATACTGCTCACAACTCATACATGGTTTATATATATTGTATGGATATAATTGACAAGGATCATTGACTTGGTAAAATAGAAATTTCAGTGGAAACAATATGTTGTTCAGAGTTGACTCTTCACCTTCATTAGCAAATATAAGTCTAAGATTAAGAAATGAACAAGAAATTGTTTACCTCTAAAGCGGGATGAATATTTCATTGTGATGGAAGTTGTGCCTATCAAAATAAATTAAAAGAAAATTGTATTTTCATCTATATTATCAAAGTAAAAAAGATCAGGATAATAATTAATTATGAGATCAATATTCAAAAGAAACAACATTAACGAAATGCATAAGAACTGAAGCGACTAACGAAATAAGAATAAAATAAGATTGATAACACTGAATTATCAAATATAGAAAACAAAACAGGAAAATCACATAGTCCTGCACAATTAGAAAGGGAAGAAAAAAAACCAAAAAAAAAATCCCAACAAAATTCAAAAAGCCAAAAATAAAATTAGCAACACAAATATATAAAGCCAAACAATATTAAAAATCTAAAGAGTTTTTTTAAAAAATTTTTTAAAGCTTTGACAAAGAGAAAAGGGCTTGATGCAAGATATAGTCTAAATACCCAAAATGAAGAACATTAGAATATTAAAAAAAAATTGATATCATAACAGAAGAAATTATACCCAGATTTTTAAAAGTTACCCTCTAGAACTAAGATTTATAGAAAAATTATCCTTTTTTTTTTTTTTAAGTTTCATTTTTATAGTTTCTACTTGCAAATCATACAGCAAGAGCATGGAATTCTAAAAACACTTGAGACATTCATGAAGATAGAATACTCGAGCAAAAAAAAAAAAAAAAATACAACAAAACTGACTTTTTTTATGGGTAAATTACAAACACACCCCTTAATGTTTACTTAAATTACAAGTTGCACCTTGTGGTTCTAGAAATCACATTATGGCTCCTAAGATTTCTAATTTCATAACAAATAGGTCATTTTATTAACCAATTATCAAGTTAATTAACAGTTTTTAATAATGTTAAAATTTTATTTCAATTAATAATTCAAATAATTCTATTATTGTATAGGTAGAAATTTCACTTTTTCAATTAATTATGTTAAATAAAAAATTCTGACGGGGAGGTATTTGTAATTTTCCAAACCATAGGGATAATTCGTAGTTTAAGCCAATCTCAAGGGTATATTTGTAACTTACCTTATTTATTTATTTATTTATTTTTCATTTTTCACAAGCTCAACAATACTTGAAACAATAAAATAATATGCTTTCTTTCTCAGCAATTTAGATCTAAAAGCAACAAGCAGAATTAAAAAATAGAACCCTAGAGAGAGAAACGTATCTGATACCTTAGGGATTTGAAGTGATACACCCCCTCCCAAACACAGGGGCAATGATTCATGTCGAATTGTGGGAATTACAACACACTTTGTCTCCATGGTTGAGCACAACTTGATAAGTTTTGGAGAGAGAAGCTGAGGGATAAAAATAAAAATAAGAAATTAGGGGAATTTATAAATCAGTGCTTTTTTCCCACATAACTCATGGAAAAGTATATGGTTTTAATTAGTAAAATTTGTAAAATTTATCACTAATTTGAATTTTCTTTTACAAATATACACTGAACTGTTAACTCCCTCCTCCCTCCCCCCCTGCCCCCCAAAAAAATCCATTTTATGAAAGAAAATAAAAAAAAGAAACACAGATACACATGGAATTGAACGCAACTACACTTTCTCTTTCAACGAAAAAGGAAGAAAAAAATAACAAATTGAAACTAACAAAGGACACACATCAGATGCCTCACAATCTTCTTTATAAATATGAGGTTTATACAAATAAATAAATAAACCATAAAAAATGAAATGAATTTAGGGTTTTAGAGAGAAACTACAAGGAAGAAGAAAGGGAAAGAAGGGATCAAAAGAGAATAGAAAATCATTTTAGGATTTTGAGAGAACACAAAATCATTTCAAGGTTTTGAGAGATTGTACCATGGATATACTCGAAGCTCCATTCAAGCTTGGGAAGTTCAATCTGGTTCTTGCATATTGCTATAGCAGAGAGGGCAGAGAGAAATGAGCCAAAAACACAAAATGAGAGAGAGAGAGCAGTTTGTTCATTCAAGAGGGAGAGAGGAGGAACAAAAAGACTTGGTAAATAGAGAAACACGTGGAAGCATTAGCAACCACATATATTCTTTTCATGAATTTCCATTATTAACCCCCAAAGTTCTACAATACAAAATATTAAAGAAGAGCAAAGTAGACTTTTTAACCATTACAAAAAATACTGTTCATTAGAGGCTAAAATTACTGTTCACTTCCTATCCATGCTTTATATATATTGTATAGATATGATTGCTGGAAGACAAAAAAATAAACAAAAGAGGCAAATATGAATATTTTGAAAAAACAGTTAATAATATAGTGAATTTAAATAGACAACATTCACATTAGTTTTTGACGTTATGTGTTTTCAACCACAACATTTTAATGAATATGAACGCGATTCCAAGGCAATAAGTTTATCAAAGAATATTTCTTTCACAGTGCAAAAGAAAAAATAAAAAAGGAAAAGATAAACAATTCATTCCTATGTTTGGTTGTACACTTTGAAAAAGAAAAAAGAAAAGATAAACAATTCATTTCTGTGTTTGGTTGTACACTTTGAAATACACATTCATTCTTATGTTTTGAGCACATTCATTCAAGTTTTTTTGTTTTGATCAAAACCAATCCACTAGTGTAACAGCCCATTAATAGTCCTAAGTATGACCCATTGAACCCTTCCAACATCTCATAATTTCAGACCAAACCACCCATCCAAAGAATTTGGATATAATAAAAATAATCCTATGATATACATAATTCATTTCATATCCTATACATATTATATTCCATTATATCCAAATCCAATTCAGACAATTAAACGGGACCTATATGGTTAGAACCAACCAACCAATAAAGTAATCCAGTTCACAACTTAATTATTGGACTACAATTAACTACAAAACCAAGTTAACAATGCAATTAGAATTCCATAGCAATGAGAATAAATTTGCAAAAGAATGAGGTTAATCTTGGATTTCAAAGACAATAATTTGAAGAATTCTTTTCAAAATGATTTTCACTACAAGAAAAAGCACATTTGGCGACTAAATTTTTAGTCATCAAAAGTCTGTTTTTAGTTGCTGAAAGTCGAGTTTTTACTTTCAGTGACTAATTTTTTTAGTCGCCCGTTTTGTCGCGTATATATGGTCGGCGGAAGTATTGGCGACTAAAATTTTTTTAGTCGGCAAAAAATAGCTCTTTAGCGACCAACGATTTAGTCGCTAATAGTGATTTACACTTTTTAAAATTACACATTTAGCGACTAATCTTTTAGTCGCCAATAGTCCATGAATCGCCGACTAAACCGTTTAGTCGCCCAAAATAAACACTTTTGGCGACTAAAATTTTAGTCACCAAAGGTGCTTCCGTGAAAAAAAAAAAAACCAACTTTTTTGCTTTTTCTAAGATTCAAACCACCAACCTCTCCCATATTCGTAAACCTTTAGCAACACACTCTCTCCACTATGCCACTACAACACCACATGAATATATATGCAACATATATTATTTATATACTATATTGACCCGTATTAATATCTAGCTATATATAAAAATAATTATTTTTCTTCAATATAATTTATGTAAAAAATAAATTATTTACTAAAAAAAAATTAGATCACTTTTGGCAACTAAATCTATTTTTTAGTCGCCAATTGTATAGTTTTGCCTACTAATTATATTTTAGTCGCTAAAAAAATTCATTCCCGCCGAAAAACCTCCACTTTTGGCGACTAAACTGAAATTTAGTCGCCAAAACCTCTACTTTGGGCGACTAAACTGCATTTTAGTCGGCAATTCTTGACTTTTAGCTACTAAATTTTTTTTAGTAGCCAAAAAGCTTCACTTTTGGCTACGAAATTGATTTTTGTCGGTAAAACACGTATAATCGGCGACCAAACTATTTTTTAGTCGCCAAAACCTATACTTTTGGCTACTAAAAAACCTTTAGTCGCTAAAACCCCTATATTCGGCAACTAAACTGACTTTTAGTCGCTAAAACCCTTATATTCGGCGACTAAACTCTTTTAGTCGGCAAAAGTGATCAATTTTAGCAACTAATTCCATTTTAGTCGCCAATTCTACTACTTTCAGCGACGAAAAATGCAGTTTTGGTCGCCAAAAGTGCTTTTTGTTGTAGTTTTTTAATACCAATCCCAAAAACAAAACTACTTTTTACAGATGGCGGATTTTCATTACTTTAATTTTAACTTATCACAACCCAACTACGTCTAGCACTTAATACCAGACGAAAAAACAATACTATTTTTATTAAAAAATGCTTGATAGCTCAAATTTGTGTTACTTGAATGGCTTGAATGTAATAAAACGACGTCGTTTTATCCCCAAAACGACGTCGTTTTGAGACATTCGAACAATTCAGACTATGAAAATTCGGGCTACCAAGCATTATTGATTTTTATTATTACTAGATAGTTCTAAGTAATTGATTTTACTTCACCAAATTTCTCTCCAACTCAATTTAACATTTTGATATTAAACTTCTTTGGTATTAATATTTTCTCTAGATGATTTTATGTCACGACCCCAAACCGCCCCTAGTAGTTTGGTGCCGTGATGGCCAGTAATCCGTAATTACCGAAGGCCAACTTTCAAAAGTTTAACACAATCAGAGTATAGATATAGGGGGCTCACAAATGCGGAAGCAATAAATCAAAATACAAGTGGTCCATAAGAGCAGTGCATAAGTCTAATGAAATGGCATACATCTTTACAACTTGAATACAACAAAGCAAAATACGTATTACATCTTGATCAAAAGGCTTCTAA
>NW_021025025.1:400816-477830 GCF_004153795.1 Camellia sinensis
CAATAAATTTTTTTGAGGCGGGGGGCGGGTTGATAAAAATGTCATTAGAATTTGCCATTTTTCTTATCAAAAACCGGCGGTTCGGTTGGCAAATAATAGAGGATTTGCCTTGGCGGTTCGGGCGGTTTGGCGGTTTATAAACAATATAATTCAAATTATAAAACTTGAATCAAAGAATAAAAAGATCTAATTTATAAATTAACTGAAATAGTCAAAATTAAAATAATCAAAAGTTAAAAATAAAGATGCATAACCTAATATACAGATGCATAACCTGCAATTGTTCCGGTGAAATACCCTCTGGTGGTGATGTTCATGGGCCTAAAGTAAATAAACAAAATAACACACTATATAAAATAAAAATATATATGCAATGAGAAGTAGGACTGAGAAGTGATGTTCATGGGCCTAAAGTAAATTCATAGAGTTTAACTGGATATGTTTCCAGTAAATTCATGGACTTAAAGACTAATCACAGTTAGCATCAGTATGTTTCCAATAAATTTTCTCATTAAAGATTCTCAACTCTCCTACTGAATTATAATTGATGAATTACCTTTTAGGCATGTGGAGAAGCTCAAATTAAATTCTCATTGAAATGAAACAATTCACTCTCGTAGGAGATTGAGAAAAAGTAAGATCGGATAAAAAAGGTCTTTAAAATAATAATAAGTATATAATAATTTAATCTAATCATATCTCTCTAACATAGGATTAGACAATATACGTTATTTTCACAATCATTTTTTATTTTGTATACTGTTCTATCCTATGTTTAGAGAGATAAGATTCTGTATGACCTATTATCTTACCACTTTTCTCAAAGATAGTCATATTCTCCTCTTATTCTATCTGCCAACCAAACTTGCTTGAATTTGTTATTTTTAAAATTAAAAAAAAAAAACACACACACATACACACACCCCCCTAATTTTATCTAATCTTGTCTCTCCCAAACATGGGGTAAGGCTATTTACATTATTTTTGACAATAATTTTTTATTCTATCGGATTTATTATCCCACCACTTATTTTAAAGATTGTTCTATCCTCCCTATATCTTATTTGTTAACTACACATACTCTAATATATAGTGTTAATTTAATTTTTTTTAAGCACCTACTTGCCTCCACCAAATGGAGTAATGTTGTGTGGCCAAAGAATTGAATGGCAAAAGAATTTTTTGGTGGCAATTTTGATTATAGTGTGACTAAACTACAACCCCCAAGTTGCAATTCAAGAGTGATATTAAAGCAACTAAGTCCCCAAACAAAATACTTACCTTGTTGATTTTTAGCAGATGTAATGGTCAATGGTCATTGATGTTTGCAGTTAATATAGAATGGATCAATAGCCAAACTTGAAATATAACAAAATAAACAAAATAACACACTATAAAATAAAAATAAAATAACAGAGACAACATAACATTAGATTATAGAGTAGAGCAATATTATTGCATGAATCAACAACACTATATATATATAGAGAGAGAGTAGAGCAGTACCTACCAGCACTGCAGTATATTATATATATGTATAATGTATACACAAAGAACAAAGAGAGAGTGAAAGAAAAGAGATAGAGAGAGCATCGAGAGAGAGAGAGTAGAGAGAGTACCGACGAGGAGGAGGAGAAACCAGCGGGAGACGATCGGGAAGGGAAGGAGAAACGACGGCGAGACGATCGGCAACGCAAGGGAAGGAGACGAGCAGCGGCGTTGGGTGTATCTGTGATGAACGAGATGAAATCAAAATGTGTGGCTGTGTCACTGTGTGTGGGTATTAGGTTTAATGGAGGAATGATTGTGTGTGAGAGGGTGTATAACAGCTGGGTATTTTTTTAAAAAAAACTTAGGCGGTCGGGTCGAGTTGACAGGCGGTTTGAAAAAATTAACCCGCCATTTTTTTTTAAACAGATGCGGGTCGGGTCGAGTCGGTTAGACCCGCGAGTTGGAAAATTTTAACCGCCACCTACGCCGACCCACCAAAGCTTGGCCTCCCACCTGCCCAACCCGTCCGCCAGAGTTGAAATTTTGCGCGGTTCGGAGCGATTCGGTGCGATTTTGGCGGTTTTGGTGGTATTATGCACAGCCCTAGCTGAAATTACTGTTCACTTCCTATCCATGCTTTATATATATTGTATAGATATGATTGCTGGAAGCAAGACAAAAATAAACAAAAGAGGCAAATATGAATATTTTGAAAAAACAGTTAATAATATAGTGAATTTAAATAGATAACATTCACATTAGTTTTTGACGTTATGTGTTTTCAACCACAACATTTTAATGAATATGAACGCGATTCCAAGGCAATAAGTTTATCAAAGAATTTTTCTTTCACAGTGTGAAAGAAAAAAGAAAAAAGAAATGATAAACAATCCATTCCTATGTTTGGTTGTACACTTTGAAATACACATTTATTCCTATGTTTTGAGCACATTCATTCAAGTCTTTTTTCCTTTTTTTTATCAAAACTAGTCCACCAATGTAACAGCCCATTAACAGTCCCAAGTATGACCCATTGAACCCCCTAACATCTCATAATTTCAGACCAAACCACCCATCCAAAGAATTTGGATATAATAAAAATAATCCTATGATATACTTAATTCATCTCATATCCTAAACATATTATATTCCATTATATCCGAATCAAATCCAGACAATCAAACAGGGCCTATATGGTTAAAACCATCCAAACAAAAAAGTAATCCAGCTTACAACTTAATTATTGGACTACAATTAACTAAAAAACAAAGTTAACAATGCAATTAGAATTCCATAGCAATGAGAATAAATTTGCAAAAGAATGAGGTTAATCTTGGATTTCAAAGATAATAATTTGAAGAATTCTTTTCAAAATGAATTTTTTTGGTATACTGGAAAAAAAAGTCTTAGACTTGTTCATAATAACAATTATGAATGAAGAATAGTGTATTCATCTCTTATATGAACACCTAACATACAAAAGGTAGTAATATTATGCCTCAAGTTCAACTGAACAAACAACAAAGGAGATTGAAGAACTACATTATCCTGAAGTTTCTATTATGCTTTTCTAATTGATATTTTGAAGTCATATTATGCCTCTGTTGTCTTCTTGTTGCTGTCAATGAAGTTTCAATCTCACTATTTTCCCCTTCATTTTACAAATGAAATGAAATGATAAGCTAAACAAATTATACTAATGTAAATTTAGTATATACTAATGTTAGTATATAAATGCTAATGTTAGTATACAAATTATGCCCCTGTTCTCTTCTTGTTGCTGTCAATGATGTTTCTGATTTAGTGTGAATTTAGTGTTTCATTGATCCAGAGGTTGTAGTTATACTAATGTTAGCATATAAACAAATTATAAGCTAAAAATAGTGAAATGAAATGAATCCTTCCCTGAACAGCTCTACTCATGGGATTTATACAAGTCCAATGCAACAACTATCCTAGAATTGTCAAAATCCAATTTAACCATAGTAAATGCTCGTAATCGACAAAACCAAAAAAAAAAAAAAAAAAAAAAAAATCGTCTATTATTCAAATATCTCCCTTGTATGCAATCAAGTATTTGATGTCGTATATGACGTTGTAGACAGCGTCTTGGTCGCAATCCTTGAAGCTTATTCTGTCGGAGAAGTAATTGTGTCATCCGAGGCTTCTAGCCCAGGCGGTTTTGCCTGTTCTTGAGGGTCCTTCGAGGTAGAGGGAGATTGGGCAGACGGGCCTCTGCTCTGGTTCCTATTATCAAAGGAGGAGGAGAGTTCTTCGTCAGTATATAAATTGTTTATATTATTTTTGTGTATCCTTAATCTAAGGAAATCGTCTTCCCTCCAAACGGAGAGACAGCAATTTTGACATAACTCGTATTGAACGCAATTTCGACTTACAAACAAAATATTATTTTCTGCCCATTTTTTTACTTCTTCATTTAAGAAAGGAAATGAATTAAAAGGGCTAGTATATGGGGGCCTCTCTCTTTTGTAATGATCCCTGGAAAATGTTTTTAATTGGGGGTATTTTGTGACGTAATCGGTGGGACATCTTTCTTTACAGAGAGCAAAGAATTGTTCCTCCGTTTCTGCTTCGCCAAGTATTTCCCTCCAGAGTTTGTCTCTGTTTTTCGAAGGACTTTTCCCCTTAGATGAAAATTCTCCCCATTCGATGAACTCGCCCCCTTTCTGTATATACTGTCGACTTGCTGTTGGCAAATGGAGTTTTTCTATATTTGGATGGTAGATTCTCCCATTGGTTCCAGTGAGATCGAAAATCTCGGGTTGGAGGTTTGGATCTTCTTCGTGCATTGAACCATGGCATGAAGGTGAGGGTTTCCATCTTCATGGAGCTCCCTTGCGACAAGTATGTAGTATGGCTGACAGGCTAGTTAGAGGAGAGATTAGAGGAGTTCTAAGAGTTGTCCTTTTGGGCATGGGCATTGTGGGTAGGTGAGGAAAACATTCTTGGTATAAAAACGGAAAGAGGCTTGGCGAGGCATTATTTAGCTTATTTAGTGATTAACACCTAACTTACACAGGTGTGAATGTTGAATGTTGTTTGTCGAGGCTTTATATAGGGGGAGGTCACACCAGCTGGGGGGGCGCTATATATAATATTACTAGCGCCCCCCTGTTGAAATTGTACCCGTTAGGCAATTTCATCCGTTGATGGACGTACGGATAGTGACGTGTAAGGCTCAGATTAAATCCGTACTCACACCAAATATTAATCACTATTTGGTGTGAGTAGTCGAGGCTTGGTGTGAGTAGACGTGGCCATCTCCTATCCACCCACGTGTCACGATCGTGGTGGTTTTGCTTGGATATAAAGCAAAGGTGCACAGAATTCCGCGTGAATGAACAGTAATGGGCGGGAATTCAAATTTTAAATTCCGAATCTCCGTATTTACAGCTGTCTATATATCTGGGTCCAGCCTCAGATATTTGTCGGTGGAGAGAGATAAGAGAGATATGCTTTTGCAGTTGGAGAGTTATTACAAAGAGGTGATTTTCTGGTACCTTGTTTCGTCCCTCCTTTTCTTTCTGCCATTTTTGTCGATTTATTTGGTATACAATGTTCTACTCCTTAGAAGAGTATCCCGAGAATTACGGGCAGTTCACTCAAATGTGTGTAGATCGCTTTTTGACGTGGCAACTAGGACTGTGGGAAGAGAGCCGGCGGAGAGCTCCGGTGAAGTTTGTTCCGGTGTACGAAGATCAGAGGGCAAAAATACCAAAGCTAAGGTGTCTGAACAGAAGGGTTAGCAGAGGTAACAGATCCTGTAGAAGTGTTCGTATAAAAGATTTCGAGTTATTTATAAAAAATGGAAGGAATAGGAAGCAGCCATTACCGGACCCCCCTTGCGTACCGGAGGTCAAGGACACCGGCGGCTAACGCCACAACAGTTCCTAACCAACACAAATTTTGATCATAGGAACACACACCAATGTTGATCGTAACTTGCCTATGACACATAAGACGGTACGTTCAGAATATTCCCCGATTTATTAAGAAGACTAAGAGGGAAGTAAGGAAATTACAGCTTTCTGACGAACTACAATTAAGGGACGTTAAGTTTGATAATAAAGGCGTGTCGAGATTACTTAATGGTATTGAGTTGGGTAATAAGAGATCTGACCGTCAATCAGACAAGATCGTGGTTAAGGGTATCAAATTCATTGGTAATGTTCAATTGGGACAGGATGCTAAGGACGAAGCTGTGGTCCACCACGTGTTGTTTTTTGTCATCAGTGATAATAGTCCGTTAGATTTCGTCCCTACACCTGACAAGATATTTATTGGAGTTGGCGAGGGTAATCCTGAGACCTGGATTGTTGATCCTGACCAGTTCAACCGGTTTCGGATGCTAAAGAAAATGAGATTCAAGCTCGTTGGTGGCAAGGACAAAGAGTACGTTCATCACGGGATAGAAGTTGTAGACCAGTTCTTCCCAGTTGATGTTTGGACGGACTACAAAGATACGTTGTTGGGAAATGTTGGAAGCATCCAAAAGGGTGCCATATATTTAGTGGCTGCTACTGTTAGTGGAAAGGAATGCAAATTGCTTTAAGGAGTCAAATGTACTTTAAAACTGTTTAGAATTGTAATTTGATGTATTTTTATTTTTAATGTTCAGGTTAATGGAGGTGGACGATATAAAAACTGGGGTTGTTGAAGGTGTTTCGGCAAGTGATTTCAGTTGTATTGAACTTGCGTTGCCTAATTTATTTTCTCAATTAAGGTTAAGATACAAACAAAAAAGTATTAAGGTTGATAAAATATTGATAAAATATTCCCCCCTTTGCGCACCCAATGCTAGTGGGTTGGTCAGAGTAAATATTTATGATCGAAGGTTAGACAGTAATGACAGTTTGCAGGCGTGGTTTGTTTTCCCAGTGGATTGTCAATGCGAGTTAGTCTATTATGGGCGTAGTTAAAAAGTAATGGAATAATATTACCCAAAATTAAAATTATTATTTTTTGTAGAAAAAAAAAATCAATGAAACCCTCTTTTACCCAAAATCAATACCCACAAAATCAAATAGAGCGGCACAAAATATACACACAGGAAACAATAATAAAAAGAACAAAACCCTAACAAATTAATAGAACTAAAGAAAATTAAAACACTTTACAAACCCTAACTACATCAGAAGGAACCTAAAATTGAAATACTTAACATTCTTCATCTATGTCTTTACCTTAACAGAAGCTTGTGTCATATTCTTCCATCCTTGGGCTCAATTTCCTTTTGATTCGCTGGTGAACACTATGAATACCCACAAAATCAAACAAATCGACACCATATAGGAGATTTCATCGGCGGTCGCCAGAGAAGAGAGGAGGGAGGAGATCAGTGAGAGGAGAGAAGAGATGGTCGAATATTGTGGTCAATGGAGGGAGATCACCGTTGGGAAGAGAATGAAGGGTTCTCTGAGACAAATATAAAGAGAGAGTAGGTATATACTACGGATCTTTTTTGTAGTCAGTTTTCCATCAATGCCCTTGTATCTAAAGCAGAAAAGCTATAAAGCACAAGGGCAAAATTGACTATTCAACTATTGAAAAAATACTGTTCATACTTGGCTGAAAATACTATTCACTTTGCATCCGTGCTTTATATATATTGTATAGATATAGATATAACAACCGTCACTTTATTCTATATACTTTATTTGAATATGTTACTATCACTTTATTCTATACAATATTTGAAGGTGATTCAAACATAGTGAGTAAATTATTAAATTTTAATTTCATCAAATTAATTATTAATGTAGATATTTTAGTTTTAGTTTTAGTGAATTTGGCCTAACAAATCTAGCTAGTAATTTAAATTAGTCAAACATGAAATTAATCTATATAATGGAAGATTGAGTAGGAGAATGCCACTACAACAAAAAGAGTCTTTAGAGACGAAAACTAATGACGAAAATAAATTTTGTCATGAAAGACATACCTTTTAATGAAGAAAATAATTTTTCGTCTCCAAATGTACCATTTTTAGAGAGAAAAATAAAATTTCGTCACCAATCTCGATACATAATAAAAAAATTAGGTGACAAAATTATTTTTCGTCATTATTTTAATTTTTTTGTCACCAAAGATTTTTCTACTAATTTGTTTGGGTGGCGCAAAAATTTTGAGACTTTTGGTGAGGAAAAAATTGGTCACCAATTATAAAATTATTAGTGACGAATATATTTTCGTCACCAATAATTTTTAATATTTTGATATCATTTAGTGAGAAAACTATTTTCGTAGTCAATAATTTTGTTTTTGGTGAGAAAATAATTTTGTCACCAATTTCATGCAATGAATAATATGAGTGAACTACCAGAGTTATATTTTTCTTCTACAATTCTCTTTCAAATTTGTACGAGTATTGTTGTGTAGCATTTTTATTTCTAACAGTTATGACATTTGTAACGCCCTCGAAATAACAACAATAAACCCATCAGATAAGACATGCATTTACATATAATTAACCATATTCCTTTATTTCCTTAGAGTTCCATTACATAAGTATTACATGTTAACCTCATAACAAAATGCCCTACGGGCTTACAGCAACCGCTCGCTCGAGCGAGCCACTCTGGCTCGACCCACCAAACACAAACCCCACTCTCGCTCGAGCGACCAACTCCTCGCTCGAGCGAAGGTCCAGAATTCTGGGCAGCAACACTAGGCTCCCGAACACAACCAACCTGTAACAAACCTGCCCAACACATCCTATAACTCAAATATGAAGAAAAGGAATGTAAACACGATAATAACCAACTACCAACATCCACGGATACATGTCCGGATTACTGTACAACAAGGGTAAACCCGGGATCGCTATAACATTTATGGTTTTTAATTATAATATATTGTGATATTAGTTATGATTGTGATATTAGTTATAACCAAAAGCTATTTAATTATAGTGTTTGGTCAAAACTTTCTTTTTTAAAAAATTTCTTTACGACTCCGGTAAGATTGAATTATGACATTTATAATAATCAAACCCACTAATATTACATATGACACACAACCTTACCACATTAAACGTTAAATACAAATTATAAACACTTGTTTGTTTCCCATTTTGACAGAAGAAGAGAGATTGGCTGGTTTAATTAATTAATTTATTTATTATTTTTATTTTATTTTTTATTTTTTTGAACTAATTGGTTGGTTTAAATCAGTCCTCCAATTTTGCATCTTCACTTCATTTCGCTCACTCTGTGAGCCTTAAAATAGTCCAACAAGTTGTTGACAAATTTGTCTTTGACATTACAATAATCCAACAAGTTGTTGACAAATTTGTCTTTGACATTACCAAAAATCAAAGTTTTAGAAACCAAAATTTAAGAATAAAATTATTTTTTAGGAATTAAATATTTTATTGAGAAAAGTGGCGTTATTATATTTTTAATAACAAAAAATTAGATATTAGTGATGAATTATTATCTTTTTGGGACCAAATTTTTTGTTTTAAACAATAAACCTTTTTAAGACCAAATTTTTTGTTTCTAAAAGTATATTTATTAGTGACATTTTTAAAATTTTGTCGCTAAAATCTTATTTTTGACTTTTTGAGATTACCTTTTAGCGACTATCTTTGAGACGATAGAAATTGGTCTCTAAATGTCTTTTGCAACAAAATTTTTACTTTTAAAAATCAAAAAATGTAATCCCTAGAACTTTTATATGTTGTAGTGTGAACATTCCTGTCCAGAAATAGCCTTTTCATTTCTTTGACTTGCTCCCTGTATATCTGCCCCGCTTTCTCAACCATCAATCTTAGTGACTTGGCCACTGAGTCCCCCGTGAACCACCCATCTCGCTTGTCTCTAGGTACCGAGTATGCCATCTTCTTATCCTCAAGAAGCCCAGAAATCAATCCTTGCTCCACCAAGAAATTCAACAAAATAAGAGCCTTCTCGAATTGTATTGCCTCAACCATTAAACTCCACCCAGAGTGACTCAAGAACTCACCCACTGAGTCGTGACTTAGTATCTTGAGTTGAGGGGCCCAACTCGTCCACACCACTCTGCATCCCTTCATTTTGTCCTCAAACCCATCTGGCAACTCAACAATATCAATATCTGCCAAACAACATCGCATCCTTAGAGCCCGAAAAAATGGTAACTTGGATAGCTCTAACCCTAGAGCTATCTCAGTGACTTCGGCTTGACTTGGTTTTGCCTCGCTCCCGAATGCAACATAGACCACTGACCCTTTAGAGACTCCGGTAAGATTGAATTATGACATTTATAATAATCAAACCCACTAATATTACATATGACACACAACCTTACCACATTAAACGTTAAATACAAATTATAAACACTTGTTTGTTTCCCATTTTGACAGAAGAAGAGAGATTGGCTGGTTTAATTTTTTCTTTCTTTCATTTTTTTTTTGTTTGAACTGATTGGTTGGTTTAAATCACTCCTCCAATTTTGCATCTTCACTTCATTTCACTCACTCTGTGAGCCTTAAAATAATCCAACAAACAAATTTGTCTTTGACATTACAATAATCCAACAAGTTGTTGACAAATTTGTCTTTGACATTACCAAAAATCAAAGTTTTAGAAACCAAAATTTAAGAATAAAATTATTTTTTAGGAATTAAATATTTTATTGAGAAAAGTGGCGTTATTATATTTTTAATAACAAAAAATTAGATATTAGTGATGAATTATTATCTTTTTGGGACCAAATTTTTTGTTTTAAACAATAAACCTTTTTAAGACCAAATTTTTTGTTTCTAAAAGTACATTTATTAGTGACATTTTTAAAATTTTGTCGCTAAAAATCTTATTTTTGACTTTTTGAGATGACCTTTTAGCGATTATCTTTGCGACGATAGAAATTGGTCTCTAAATGTCTTTTGCAACAAAATTTTTACTTTTAAAAATCAAAAAATTTAATCCCTAAAACTTTTATATGTTGTAGTGTGAACATTCCTGTCCAGAAATAGCCTTTTCATTTCTTTAACTTGCTCCCTGTATATCTGCCCCGCTTTCTCAACCATCAATCTTAGTGACTTGGCCACTGAGTCCCTCGTGAACCACCTATCTCACTTGTCTCTAGGTACCGAGTATGCCATCTTCTTATCCTCAAGAAGCCCAGAAATCAATCCTTGCTCCACCAAGAAAGTCAATAAAATAAGAGCCTTCTCGAATTGTATTGCCTCAACCATCAAACTCTACCCAGAGTGACTCAAGAACTCACCCACTGAGTCGTGACTTAGTATCTTGAGTTGAGGGGCCCAACTCGTTCACACCACTCTGCATCCCTTCATTTTGTCCTCAAACCCATCTGGCAACTCAACAATATCAATATCCACCAAACAACATCGCATCCTTAGAGCCCGAAAAAATGGTAACTCGGATAGCTCTAACCCTAGAGCTATCTCAGTGACTTCGGCTTGACTCGGTTTTGCCTCGCTCCCGAATGCAACATAGACCACTGAGCCTTTAGACTGCTTGTCAAGCCACTCTTTCATGGCTTTCCATTCCTCGTTGTCATCGTAGTCCCTAAAATTCAGCATCGGATGAGGATATCTAGCAGGTATAATTACTTTTTGTTGAATCTCTTGAAGAAGTTTTAACCATTCGGGTTCAAACTCATGAGAGCTCCTCACTGTCAATACATTGCAACATTCAATAGTAGTGTAGACGTGTCTTGATCACCGTCTGATTAATCAAGGTAAATAAATTTTCTTGATTGGTCAAAATTAAGATGGTCAAAATTTTCAAATGAATAAGAGTCCTACCAAAATTATGGATCTCAACCCATTTTAAATTATAGGTCATGCCAAAAGAAAAGCGAACCTATTTTGACAATTGGGTCAACCCAAATGCGTGAGGCCCGTGAAAATATTTTATCAAAATTTTAGTGGAATAATTCAAATTTAAATTAAATTTGAATGCAAATCACGTCCATAAAATAATAAATAAATTGCTTGTTTCTTGGAAATTAGAGTCAATTTTGGAGTTTCCAAAATTAAAAGTGGAAGAAGAAGTCAACAAGTTGATCGAAGCTGGTTTCATACGAGAAGTAAAATATCCGATATGGATATCAAGTATTGTCCCAGTAGTCAAGAAGAATGGACATATTAGAATATGTGTCGACTTTCGAAATTTGAACGAAGCATGTCCTAAGGACGACTTTCCGCTTCCTATTATGGAATTAATGATAAACGCCACTACCGGACACAAGATGTTGCCTTTCATAGATGGGTGTTCAGGATACAACCAAATATGGATGGCACCTGAGGATGAAGAGTTAATTGCATTTCGTACCACAAACGGCATCTATTGTTATAAAGTGATGCCTTTTGGATTCAAGAACGTCGGTGCCACCTATTAACGTGCCATGCAAAAGATCTTCAATGACATGCTCCATAAATTTGTTGAGTGCTATGTTGATGATTTTGTGGTCAAAACTAAGAAAAAGGAAAATTACCTAGAGGACCTTCGTGCAGTCTTCAACCGGCTGAGAAAATATGACTTGAAGATGAATCCACTCAAATGCGCATTTGGAGTCACGTCTGGAAAATTCCTCGGCTTTATTGTTCGACATAGAGGCATTGAGGTTGATTAGTCCAAAATCGATGCTATACAAAAAATGTCACCACTAAAAAACCTGAAGGAACTTAAAAGCCTCCAAGGTCACTTGGCATATATCCGAAGATTCGTTGCAAACTTGGCAGGTCGTTGTCAACCTTTCAGTCGACTGATGGAAAAGGAGGCTCCATTTGTTTGGGATTAGGCATGTCAAAATGCTTTCGATAGTATTAAGAGATACCTGTTTCATCCACTAATATTAGGAGGTCCTACTCAGAGGAAACCATTGATACTTTACATTGCGGATTAAGAAGAGTCTCTTAGAGCGATGCTGGCCTAAAATAACAAAAAAAATAAAGAGCAAGCACTCTATTACTTGAGTCACAAATTAATTGAAAAGGAACTCAAGTACTCACCCATAGAGAAAATGTGTTTGGCATTTGTTTTTGCCTCTCAAAAATTGAGACATTATTTCTAAGCTCATACAGTGCATAAAGCATGTTATGTCTAAGCCTATCCTCTCAGGATGCTTAGCAAGATGGTCTCTCGTCTTTAATGAATTTGAGATAATTTACGTGCCAAGAAAAGCGGTGAAAGAGTAGGCCCTTGCAGACTTTTTGGCCGACCATCCCATCCCTGCTAATTGGGAAATTTCTGAGGAATTTCCTGATGAAGATGTATTGTTCATAGAAGTTTTATAGCCTTGGATGATGTTCTTTGATGGGGCTGCCAGGAAGAAAGGGGCAGGAGCAGGTGTCATTTTTGTTTCACCACAAAAGCACATTTTGCCTTACTCATTTATTCTTAGCGAAAATTGCTCAAACAATGTTGTTGAGTACTAGGCCTTGATCATTGGATTGCAAATAGCAACAGAGCTAAAAATTGTTGACCTAGATGTCTATGGCGATTCTAAGTTAATAATTAATCAGCTTCGAGGGGATTATGAAGTCAAGAAAGATAACTTAGTCCCATATTTCTAGTATGCAATTCACCTCATTGAAAAATTCGAGGCGTTGGTACTCAAACATATTCCAAGGAAAGCAAATCGCATGGCTAATGCACTTGCCAATCTAGCAACTACACTGGCATTGTTAGAAGTGAACAAGTTAGTGTCCCTGGATGTCAACAATAGGTATTGCCACAATTGTTGGAATGTCGCCTTGTAGAAACAAACGCAATTTCAGTACTAGCCATTGAAGTTAACGATTGGAGAATGGCAATTATAAACTACCTTGAACACGAGAAGCTCCCTGATGATTCTCGCCATAGAACTTAAATAAGACGTCGAGCTCCTCGGTTCATCTACTACAAGGAAACTTTATTCCAATGATCATTTGAAGGAATTTTTCTTCATTGCCTAGAGGATGAAGAAACTCAACAAGCCATGGAAGAAGCCCATTCTAGGATATGTGAAGCGCATCAGCCTGGTCCTAAACTTCACTTTCGAGTAAAAAGGATGGGTTACTATTAGCCTACGATGGTTAAAGATTGCTTGGACTACTCAAGAAAGTGTTAACCTTGCCAGTTTCATGCAAACTTTACCCATCAACTACCAGAACCTTTACACCTAACAATTGTTTCTTGGCCATTTGATGCATGGGGTCTAGATGTAGTTGGCCCATTGACCAAGTCTTCTGCAGGCCACTTATACATCTTGGCTGCCACAGATTACTTCTCCAAGTCAGCTGAAGTCGTCCTACTTAAAGAAGTCAAGAAAGAAACTGTGGTTGATTTCATCAAATCCCACATTATTTATCAGTATGGTATACCTCGCTACATTATGTTATAACCCTGCTCCATATTATGCTAATTAGTCTTAATTACGAATGTGATTATGTGTTTGATGTGATTTTGAGTGTCATTTATATGAATATATGTGGTTTTGAATTTCTATCTGTTCACTGTAGGAATATCTGTTCAACTTACTGTTATAAACTGAAAATTGAAGGCCTTATTGGCCACAAAAACCGAAATTGACTACGCCATTGTGATTAGCGTAATTTTTAGAGCCTACGGTGAAATTTAATTGAAAATTGATTCAAATCAAATTAAATAGATTAAATTGATGAAATAGTGCTCAATTAATTAGTATTAATTAATTGTGATTATGAGAGCTCATATAAAGGGGGCATTATACAATTACATCCATGGGTTTGAGCTCAAAAATCAGATTTTACACTTTAGAGAGAGAGAGGGTCGGCTCTAGAGAGAGAAGAGGGAGAATTGTGCAATTTTGGCTCAAGGCTTGAGAGTTGGAAGTTAAACTCAAAGAATTAGCTAGAATTTGGGTGTTTGAAGCTCCTAGGTGAGTAAATTCATGGATTTTAGTTTGTAACCTTGTGAATTCAAAGTTGAATGGTGGTCAAGAACATAACTTGAATTGAAATTGTTGAAATTGGAGCTTGTATGAACATGCATGTGCATGATTGTTGTAATTTTGTATGTTAAAGCATGAAGCATGTTGAATATGAAAAATTGAGCACCAAACCTTACATGCATGAGTAATTTTGTGTAGCTTCATGATTTTGAACACCATTTGCACCATTTGAAATAGAAATGAAGTCAAAATTTGACATGCATGCATGATTAATGAAGTTATGAAATTGGTATGAAGCTTGAGTGCATAAGTTTGGACAACACAAAAGAAATGAGGATTTATTTGAGAATTAGATTGTGATTTTGAACAATTCGATCCCATGTACTTAAATTCTCATGTGATATAATGTATTTGCATGTTTTGAACCAAAATTATGAGTTTTGGACCTTTGGAGGTCGAATTTGAGCCCCAAGAACAGTTCTGGAAAACCCAGAATTCATAAAGTCCGCTCGAGCTGGGGAACCGCCGCTCGAGCGTGAAATGCGAGCTCTCAGAATATTTTGTAGACATTGATGTCTGCTCGAGCGGGTAAGTTCATGCTCGAGCGGGGAGCTATGTAGAGTGACTTTCAGCTCGATCGTCTGACTTCACGCTCGAGCGTAAAAATGAGGCAACCAGTATTTTTGCAGACCCAAGGGGTCCGCTCGAGCGGCCAAAGCCACGCCCGAGCGAGTACCCCTATTTTAAAAAATTTGTAAAGGTGTTCTGTGTTCATTTTTTGTTCTCTTTCACTCTTAAGTACTCTTAGGCATGCATTGAGCATTATGAATGAATTAAAAGAATAAGAAAGAAGCCTAAGAGGAATGCATAAATTAAGAACGGATTGAATCAATTATGACCCATATGTGTTATGTAATGTGTAGGGTCGAGCTCCAGGGCAAATCCACCGATAGAACATTGTGAATAATATCTTAATAAAGATATTTGAAGTATGTTATTTGTCCAATTGCCTACTTCTATGTAAGTCTTATAAGTTTGTTAAAATTGAATTGAGGACAAATATCTGTTATGCCATATGGTTGGGCCAAAGGCCGTTAGATACAATTGAATGGGCCAAAGGCCGTTTGACATGAATGAATGGGCCAAAGGCCGTCTGACATGAATGAGAAAATGAATAGGCCGAAGGCCGTCTGACACGAATGAATGAATGAATGGGCCAAAGGCCGTCTGTCATGAATAAATGGGCCAAAGGCCGTATGACATGAATGAATGGGCCAAAGGCCGTCTGACATGAATGAATGGGCTAAAGGCCGTATAACATGGATGAATGGGCCAAAGGCCGTCTAACATGAATGAATGGGCCAAAGGCCGTTTGACATGAATGAATGATTGGGCCAAAGGCCGTTTGATACAAATGAATGGGCTGAAGGCCGTTTGACAAAAACGAAGTGGGCCAGAGGCTGTTTGATATGTTCGGGCTTGAATCGCCTAATGTACCAAAAGAACGCACTAAATAGAATTCTACATGAGCCCAAGGCCGTTTGAAATATGTGAATCTCATTTACGCACCTTCTTTATCTAATATTATTCACTAGGCTTTCGCTCACGTTCATTCATGTGTCTGTAGGTAACCAAGGAAGGTCCAAACCCAGCCTCAGTGAAGTATGTGTGAAACAGTCAAGGTTTTGAAGAGCCAGCCCAAGCGTCTTACGCACGAGACTTGTCTTCGCCTCTTTTGTTCTTTTGATATGGTTTTGTTATATTGGCGAAAACAATGGATTACTTTTGTACATAAACTTTGGGTTTAACTGACTTAGACTTGAATGATCCTATATGTACAGAACTTTGTGTTGTTACATATTTTGATGTGAGTTATTAACATGTATATATATGGATTGTTATGATATGCCATGTAAGCACAGCTATATGGACAAAAGTTTTGAATTTGCTTCTGTTTGGCCCCTTTACTCTGATAAGTTATGTCTTGTTTGGTTTAAGGCCGCAGGTAATCCCTTAATTACTGGCCGGTTATGTCCTTAACCCATAGGGGCGGGTTCGGGTCATGACACATTATCACCAATAACGGAAAGCCTTTCTACAACAGTCTAATGGACAAACTTTGTGAAAGGTTTGGATTTAAGCAACGCAATTCCTCAATGTACAATGCACCTACCAACGGACTAGCAGAGGCGTTTAACAAAACTTTAGGCAACCTATTGAAAAAGGTACTTGCTAAATCAAAGCGGGATTGGCATTAAAGAATTGGAGAAGCACTCTGGGCATACTGTACGACACATCGTACCCCAACACAAGCCACTCCATACTCCCTTGTGTATTGTTGAAGCGATTCTTCCTTTGGAACAACAAATTCCTTCATTAAAAATAGCTATACAAGAAGGTCTCACTGATGATGAGAATGCAAAACTACGCCTTGCTGAGTTAGAAGCACTGGATGAGAAGAGATTGGAAGCACAACAAAAACTCGAGTGTTACCAAGCTTGACTTTCCAGAGCTTTCAACAAGAAGGTTAGACCTCAGTCTTTTCATGTTAGAGAATTGGTGTTAGCTGTTCGAAGACCTATTATCACTACCCACCGAACTGGCAACAAGTTCGTGTCCAAGTGGGATGGTCCATACGTGGTGACTGAAGTTTACACTAATTGAGCATACAAGATTGTTGATGAGGAAGGTATTAGAGTTGGCCCAATCAATGGCAAGGTTCTAAAGCGCTACTATCCATGAGAATGTAACGCTCCTAATCGCATGAGCATAAACTGCATGATGCTTTTGGCTCATATGAAATAAAGTTGTTAAAAAAAAATGTACTACTCTTGGCCTGCATGAGTGTGAACTGTGAATGGCTAAATAAATCAATAAACCAAATATGTTTTACAATAAGAGTATTTTTGCTTCGAACTATAATATTTATTTCATAAATAAAGTGTTTGCTAAAGCAATTATTTTATAACGAAGTATTTGGTTTCGAGCTACATTTCATGAAAATAAAATAAAAAATGAAATAAAACAATAATAAATAAATAAATCATGGCAACCATGATAAACTCTGAATCTCGCCTTGTTCAACCTCCAAAAACTGCTCTAACTTGTTGGCGACTTCAATATCCTCGCTTCTTATCACCTTAGCTGCTTCTAACGTAGCTTGTTCATCCCTTAAAGTGGAAACAATGTCTCGCCTTTGAACTACTTCAGCTTCAGCAACACTAAGTGTAGTCACTAGTTATCGTGATTGTTCATCTAAATATTCCAATGCCTTTAACAATTTTGCCTTCTTTGCTACAAGGCTACCCAAATCAGACTTCAACAAGTGAACCTGCTCAACTCCTTCATTCTCAAGAGCTAGAGCATGATTGACATGTTGACTGGCATCTGCCAAATGCTGATCCTGTAGCTCTGAAGTCATCACTTGAGCAAACGCTAATTTCATAAAAATGTACATAGTAGCATTTTGTACGTACTTCTCAATCTGGCTTTGCAATGGAGAATAGTCTACCTGAAGCTTTGAGAGCTCATCATAAAGCTCTTGGAGCTTTGGGCCCAATGTTGGAATTTTCTGAATAGGAGTTTTGCTCAATAAACCTTTAATATGGTTATCAAGTATTGAAGCTACTGAGCGGCAAGCATTAAAGATCATGCTTCTTATATCAATAATAGAAGCCACAGAAGGTGCAACTTGACTCATGTAGGAGCAACAGGTAAGGAAGAAGTTTGGACAATTGGAGTTGGGTCCACTGAGAGACAACTCTTACGACCAATCACTAAATCAAAGGCTGATGGCCCATGAGCTGATGCTTCATTATCTGAGAACTCATTAAGAAGTCTCATATCCTCATTTCCAAACGCCAAATCAAAGTCATCATTTGGCAACTGTCAAAACAAGCTAAAGAGGAGTCAAATATATATATATATATATATATTGAGGCATAATAAATTGAAATGACAAATGAAAGATTCTGTCATTACCGGTACAATATCGGTAGCCAATGGTTGAGAAGTGCTAGGAACGCCGATCAAAAATTGACCCCACGTCATTAAAAGTAGTGGTGTTCCTTCCAACGATGTCAGTACCAAATTTTCTCCCTAAGTGACGCCAATTATGATCACCGTGGCTATGGTCCTCGTCTGCTACTACACCAAGAGTCCCATCAACACTTCCTCAAACCATTTCGTTGGTCTTGGGATTAGAATTTTGCTTAGCAACTATATTTTTCTTTGCTTTAACCATCTCTTGATTTGGTGAAGCCGAGCATTTTCTTCTTGGGATAGAATTTTCTTTGTTGAAGAAATAGCCTCCATAAAACAAGGACCACCACTCCAAACAAGCCTTGGTACTGGAACGAGATGGGAAATCAAAATGCGCTAGTAACCTCAATACATGATGGGTACCATCACAAACACAAGAATCCCAATGCTGAATAATGTTATGTAAACTATCATCCCGAAGATCAACCTTAAGTTCACCCAGGATGGCTTGAATAAAACCAAATTGTTTGCTAAACATGTGAGGACTGTATGGTTCAATGACCATAGCAAGCGAACTTCGCAAAGTCAAATAGCTCAAGCAGATGCTGATGAAATACTCCAGTCTGAGTTAGAAAGATGACCGTTATCAACCAACTCCTTGGGATTGCCCTCGCTATACACCAAACGGTGAAAGGTCATATCTTTGCATCATCGAAATAAGTCATAGGCCTCTAACTCCTCAAAATGTTTAGCCATCCTTTCACCAGCATATCTCGTCATTTGAGGCTTCAAAGTAGATTCAATACTAAAGTGTGTGTTGAAATACTCTGCTAACCAAGCATAAACATAATGGATCGGGAAGATGGCATCGCACTTTCCAGGATCAGAAGAAGAAGTAATTCTATTTAGCCCTTTGTAGATGCTAGCCAGTACAGGAATAGCAAGGCTAAATGAACGACCACGAGCCATCATACTAGAAACCTTAAACACCCCAAGTCTAATCAAGTCGCTATCTCCACGGGGTAGAATAAATTTGTACAACCAACAAACAAGGAAAGCTGAAAGATAGGTCTCACCCTTTACTGCACCAGGAATCCCCAAGTCACTGAAGACTTTGTCCCCTTGCACAGGTCGAGACTGAGTTGTGTTAATAATACCAGAAGGGTTGCTAGTATCCTTAAGGCGTCAAGTCTTGTTCCTTGAAGCCCTCTTGGTTGATTTATGGTACTTGACTTCCCCTTTAAACTAAAATTTTATCCAGCTAGTAATCCTCACCACATTCTTATTTGATTCCTTACAAAGTCGATGGTAAACAAGGAATAAATATCCGCAACTGACAGGAAGAAGGAAACTCTTTTCCCTCATATTGCCAGCCAACTCTTGGGCATTTGGCACCACTTCATCGTATATTGCACCCCTAATAGAAAGTCCACCAACCTGACGCAAATCCCATTCCAAGATGTAGACACCCCATTTTTGACCGTCCTCAAGACTTGGACGTCACCGTTTGAACACTCGGTGATCATCCTTGTTTGTGTTCGTCTTGAGTTCCCGGAGGTCTCAGCTACACGCCTTGCCTCAGGATCTCTCGACTTCACTGTTTTGTGTTTGGATTTGCACCAAACACTTGTGTTTTTGCTTTGGAGGGCAGGGAATGGCTTGTTGGCCATCCCCACACTCCACCGGCCATGGCTTAAGGCCACCGGCTATGTTTTGTTGCCATCGGCCAAATGTTTGGCCAACCGACACTCTAGATGGTCGACTGGCCATCTATTTTGGTCAAATTGCGTTTTTGGCTAGCCGACCACTGTTCATCTACTTTTGCAGATATTTTTATGCCAGTTGTACTAGCTGGCATACACTTTGCTCCCCTCCATACACGTGTATGAAGGGATCTCCCTCTTGGCTAGCTTGTATGGAAAGCTTTACAAGAGGGATTGTCTATAAGAGGGAGCCTCTTCTCCCTCCATTGGGGTTGACAAATTTTTCAGAGCTTTGAGTTTTAGGTTAGGGTTTGTTCATACTCTATCTCTATATCTCTCTCTCTCTTGAGTGTTTAGTGTGTGTTTGTTCTTACTATTGCACACAAACACCTACCATTACACCTTTCCTTAGTTGCTAAGGCATTAGAAGGTTGATCTTGGACTTTTTGAGCTGGTTTTGATCCAAGAAGAGGTCTAGTCTTGTGATCTTGGAATTGTTCTTCAAGGGTGAATGTTCTTGCCCTTTATTCCCCATTTTTGCATAGCTTTTTTGACTATCTTGAAACTATTTTTAGACTTTGCATATAACATATAAAAGTTCTGTTTTTACCTGCTTAAAATAGTTGTTTGGGGTTGCTTTGAGCTTTGGGGTTGTTTGACCCCTCTCAGGGCTTGTTTGGCCCTATTTTTATGCTATTTTGGTGAGCTCCGGGACCACTTTGTTTGGGCCTCTTCACCACTGAAATCTTGAGGGATTTTAGTGATGAGGATGGTGGTTTAAGGTCCTAAGAAAGAGAGGGCCACCCCCTCTCCTTGTTGTCCTTGAAAATGACCATTTTAGCCTCATTAGTGAGCACCTTGTTTAAGTGTATGTTGGCCATGCCTTAACTATTTTTTATGACTATCTTGCCATGATATAGCATTGTCATGAGTTGGCTTAGGCACACCATACTTGCTTAGCATACATGTCTTGTAATGCCATGAATTGCCTTAACATGCCTTGTACTTTGAGCCTTGTTTCTAGCATGTTTTTGGCTTAGCTTTATGAAGCTTTTATGCTTGTTTTAGCATGCTAAAGGTCTGTTTTTTGTCATTTGAGTCGTTCATGCTTTGCTTTGTATAGCTACCATGCAAACTCTCTTGTATGTCTTGAGCATTGACCCCTCTAGCATGCCATCCTTGCATCATTTCAGTGGTTTGGCACTACTTATAGCGCCATTTCAGTCCTCATGGTATGCTTGTATGCTTGCATTTGATGTCCCTTTAATGCCTTACAAGGTTGTCATCTTATGCTTTATGTGTGGCCTCTTTTGTATGCTTGAATGTTGGGACCACTTATATGCCACCCAGGTGTGTCCTTAGCTTTGTTTAGGTTTGCCTCGGACCTGTTTTAAGTCCTTTTAGCTTTGTGGGGCTTGTTTGACTTAGCTATGGTTTAAGCCCCTTAGGCTTTCCTTGAATCTTGGACCATTGTTGCATGTTTGACTTGTCTTGTTTACCCGGTTTGGCACCTTTATAACATGATTTTCAGAGCTTTCTCTGCATGCTATGTGTCCATGTTTATCCTCTTTTAAGTGTGCTTAAAAGTTGTCTCCATATGCTTAAGTGTTTAGGCCTTAACATGTGCATGTTTATGTGTGTTTTGCCTCTCATTCCTTAGTGTGTTGGCCACTGTTTTGGGCCTAGTATAGGGCTGCCCAAATTGGTATAAGTCCATTGTTTGCATGTTGTTGCATGCTCACCTTGTGTGTTGTCACATACTTAGCCTATTGCATGTGTTGTATGCTTCAATCGCTTTCCATTTGGCACGCATTCTCTTGGCTAAGTTGCCTAACATGTTGTCGATGTTGCACCTTGCATGCTTGTATGGTTAAGCTTGCATAGTTATTCCATGTCTTGCATACTTATTTGCTTAGGTTGTGTGCCTATTGCATGCTTACTTGTTTGCATCTCATGTTGCACACTTAGCTCACATGTCTAGGTTGCATATCATTGCATGCATCTTTCACCTCTTGATCAAGCCATGATAGAGGTAGAAAGCCCCTTTGTATGTTTCTATGCATTGCATTCCATTTGAAATCAAAATGCACGACTTGGTTCCTTGGGCCATCACACATTGAAATGCGCGATTGGTGGTCCGAGAATCAAGGAACACACCCTTTTGAGTCACAAACATGATAAGGGATGTGTTGGTGCACACATTTGCTTGAAATGCATTGCCATGCCTTGTTTTGCCCTCTGCTGCTGTCAAAACAGTTTCTGTAAGAAGCTTTGGCCGGCCGGCCATCCATACTGCCGACCGACCAATTATTGATGGTCGAGAGCTCAACAAATGGTCGATGACTATCCGGACATGGTCGGTGGGGTTTCCACTTGGTCGGTGGTGATCCACGGTGTCCATAGAGCATACCTTGGGAGTCGTGCAATTTTCAGAAGAACAAAGTAGGGGAAACAGAGGCAAACTTATGCATGACAGTGGACTTCCGAGCGGAGCCGAGCACGTATTGCATCGAGCCCTCTCCCCGAGGCTATGTACTGTTTTATGAGATTAGTTAATTTGCTTAACTAGTTTAATTAGTCTGTAATATTTAATTACCTTGTAGGTTAGTTAAATCTGTATTATTCTTTCGGTCCCTCCGAGTGAGGGCAAATTTGTAATAAGTGTGGGTGCGTGTGTGCATGCCATCCAACCCCCACTTCTTTCTCCCTTTTACTTACCTGCTTTGATGGTTAGTACTAGGGCATATTTAATTTAGCATCCTTATGCTATGCATGCATGCATCATTCATCGGTATTGCATGCATCGGGCTCGGCACATCATGCTAACTGCATAGTATTTCAAATCTAACTTGAATACGTGCATCAAATGGTTGCATTTCACATGCCATCCTAGGATTAGCCGAGCCTATCCTGATTGCATTCGGTATGCGTTACATTATCCACTTAACATGGACTTGGATCATACATTGATTGCTAACGAGTTCTTTGTTTTGGCTTGGAGTACACTGTAAGTATTTTGTGCTTTAGCATCTCGCACGAGTGTGAATGTTAACATGACAGCACGCTTACCATGCGGCTAGATGCTTATGTGATATGAACTGCTTGAATGCCTGTGGGTGAAGTTTGGCTTGCTTGAGTTGGAACAACTCATCAAAATTCGTGTTTTAGCCTACTCAGGAGTAGCAAATTTCAAAACATTTTCCAAACAAACGGATATGCGATGCTTTGTTCCGAATTAGGCGATCTAGTCTATACTTGTTTTGTTGTGCGCATCACATAGTAATTCTAGCTAATTAAGCGGATTAAGAACACATAACGTTTTCAAAATTGGATATCATGATTAGTAGAGGCCGATCTTCGGATCGGGTGAGAGGGGCTGCTCATAGCTGACCTTCCCCAATCGTACCCAAGTTCCCGAGCCGAGGCAACTCTGGTGATGATGGACACGTGGCCTTAGGCAAACGAGTCAGGATTTCCTAAATTCTCCCAAAATAAAATATTTAGGTGGCGACTCTATATCTGGCAAAGCAGTCCATGTTTGGCACTTTTTTACAAAAATCTATTTTCCAAAATGATTTGCCGGATTTGGACTCTTTGGTTCAGATTAAGAACCGTGACGATTTGAGAGTCCGAACTGTAGTGAGCCCAAAACAAACAGAACGGGACTCATCCTCCCGGGGCGTTCGGGGACGTCTACACAAGATAGATGTTTCACCTATAAAAGTGTGAAGGGTATTAGTGGACGGACACCAAAGCTCACAAAAGGCCCACATAACACTATTTGGTTGGTTATACGAGAACAATGAGGCATAAATTGCATCATAAATATGAGCATGTTGTAGTACCTCACGGCATTGCCCCAGAGTATCCTCCAACCACTCCCAATATCCTTCACAAAAAGAAGGTTCTGCTATGGCCTTGAAAATAGTGCCCCATGCCACCTTTTGTGCCCGAACCGCACTCCTAAGGGTAGAAAATGAACTAAGATCCCCAATGTCTTCATGGTTAGATGACTTTAATAATAAAACCCTAGAGTGTGATAAGCCTTCAACCAATTGACATGAAGTCTCACGAGGCCATTGCGCCAAATGAAAAGAACCATCAAGCGGCTCGAACTTTAAACCCCAAACACCAAGGAAAGGAGGGCAAATTGAAAGAGTAGTCCCCTCCTCAATAGCATCACTAGAGTCCTCAAGAATGGTCAAGTATCCCTTCTTGAAAGTCTTGAAGTACACCATCACTGAGTGATAAAGCCAAACAATCATTAAAAAAAAAATGCATGCGTTGTGGGGAGACATATATATGATCATGGCACAAGTCAAAATAATCACTTATGGTCGAATGGGTGATGGTGAAAGTGTCTATTTCGCTAGCCAAATATCGAGGCAACTAGCTCGATAGGCCCATTCCCCCACATAAGTCAAACTAATCACCTATGGGCGAATGGGTGGTAATGGAAGTGTCTATTTCGCTAGCCCAATATCACGGCGACTAGCTCGATAGACGCATTCCCCCATATAAGTCAAACTAATCACCTATGGGCAAATGAGCGGTGGTAGAAGTGTCTACTTCACTAGCCCAACATCAAGGCGACTAGCTCAATAGGTGCATTCCCCCACATAAGTCAAACTAATCACTTATGGTCGAATGGGTGGTGGTGGAAGTGTCTACTTCACTAGCCTAACATCAAGGCAACTAGCTCGATAGGCGCATTCTCCCACATAAGTCAAACTAATCACCAATGGACAAATGGATGGTGGTGGAAGTGTCTACTTCGCTAGCCCAACATCAAGGCAACTAGCTCGATAGGCGCATTTCCCCACATAACTCAAACTAATCACCTATTCGAATGGGTGATGGTGGAAGTGTCTACTTCGCTAGCCCAACATCAATGCGACTAGCTTGATAAGCGCATTCCCCTACATAAGTCAAACTAATCACCTATGGGCAAATGGGTGGTGGTGGAAGTGTTTATTTTGCTAGCCCAACATCACGACGACTAGCTCGATAGACTCATTCCCCCACATAAGTCAAACTAATCACCTATGGTCAAATGGATGGTAGTGGAAGTGTCTACTTGTGAGCCTAACATCAAGGCGACTAGCTCGATAGGTGCATTCCCCCATATAAGTTAAATTAATCACCTATGGTCGAATAAGTGGTGGTGAAAGTGTCTACTTCACTAGCCCAACATCCAAGCTTCTAACTCGATAGGTGCATTCCTCCACATGAGTCAAACTAATCACCTATGGTCGAATGGGTGAGGGTGGAAGTGTTTACTTCACTAGCCCAATATCCAAGCGGCTAGCTCGATAGGCACATTCCTCCACATGAGTCAAACTAATCACCTCTAGTCGAATGGGTGGTGGTGGAAATGTCTACTTCACTAGCCCAATATCCAAGTGGCTAGCTCGATAGGCGCATTCATCCCCCTTCACATAAGTCAAAATAACCAATTATGGTGAAAGGGCAGTGGCATATATTACTCAATTATTCATACAAACAATAATAAAATACAATCTTCAACGGAGGCTACCAAAAAAAAAAAAAAAAAAAACGGAACTAAAATCCGCACGAGTTCCATACAATATATATGTATAATCCTCTCAATGCATCAATATATTTATAGGTTTACTGCACATGTTTGTTTAATGCATCAATATATGTAAGCTACTGTACATGTTTGGGCAAGCACAATAAAAAAATAATTAAAAAAAAAAGGTCAAAGACATTCAAAACATGGGTTCTTGAGAGTGACATATGGTGACCTCATCAATAAAGAAGCTATTGAAATGGACATTAATACACAAGCAAGTTCTGACAAAGCAAACTCACCTCCACCAGTACTCTCTGCTACACAGCCTCCAATTGCGTTTGAAGGTGCCTTTCGTTTTTGTTTGTGACCTAATAATCGTGTCGTTATAAATAAGAATAACAAAAGTGTTTTTGGGGGCTGCGCAAATTCTAGCAAACCTTAGCAATACTCTTCTTAGCACTTCCATATGAGAAGAAAAAGCAGATCCCGCATAGCAGAGACCAAAAATAAATAAATAAATAAATAATGGCTCCTTTAAATTATATTTAGAGGACCACACTTCGTTATTTTGGAAATAATGTATGTCTAGTTTTTACATTTGTTCCATGCTTAAAATCCTTTGCTCGCGAACATGACCAAGGTACTTTAAACCTAGCCTTTAATGTTGGCAAGCAAGCATCAAACCGGAATTTTGAAGTTGGGGCAATTTGTAGACATAAATTTTCACGTGTCTTGATCACTGTTTGATTAATCAAGGCAAATAAATTTTCTTGATTAGTCAAAATTAAGATGGTCAAAATTTTCAAATGGATATGGGTCCTACTAAAATTATGGATCTCAACCCATTTTAAATTATAGGTCATGCCAAAAAAAAAAAAGTGAACCTATTTTGACAATTGGGTCAACCCAAATGTGTGGGGCCCATGAAAATATTTTATCAAAATTTTAGTGAAATAATTCAAATTTAAATTAAATTTGAATGCAAATTATGTCCATAAAATAATAAATAAATTGCTTGTTTCTTGGAAATTAGAGTCAATTTTGTAGTTTCCAAAACTAACCCTCCCCTCCTAAGCCTATAAATAGAGGCTCTCATTAGGGAGAGGAGGAGACATTCTTTGGCTAATGGTCTTACAAGCTCCTAAGTAATCTCGAGACTCTGCCAAATTCTCTTCTTAAAATTCTTTCTAAAGTTCCTCAAACTTAGAAGAAAGGATTATTAAGCACTCCAAACTTATGCCAATCCTTTCAAGTTATAATACAAATTTGGTCTTTCTTTTCAAAGAGATCATTTCAAGACTCGAGATCCAGCCGTTCAAGCCTGAGATCAAGCCTTTTTCTCCAAGTTTCTCCATTCGAAGACTTGAAGAAATCCATAAACTTGTTCAATTCAATAGTAAGCTTACACAACCGTTGGATTGTAACCCATTTCAGAGATCAAATCAGAGGATTTGTTCTTTTGTAATAGAGCAAACCACAGAGGATTATACCCATTTATTATAATCAATAAAATTAATTATTTTGTGCATTTATTTCGCATCTTAATTGCAGGATCCAAAATTTGTGTTTACACGTAGCTCGCAGACGATAAGTACCCGAAATATTTTCATCATCCCCGGCTACATCATCGAAGATGAGGTTAATCTCAAAGACTCAAAATGTGTCACGTTTGCTAGTTGAACACCCATTTTTCTTTTACAACAGTCCGACACAACCATAAACTGTCTCTCCACATTAGCTCAAGCCTCTGATCTATCTAAAGCGGCCCTATGCTTCTATCAAACTTTACAACTTATTTGCCTTGGATCTGTTCATATTTTTAGTTTTATTTCATATTTTAGTTTCTCTCCCCAAACTCAAGTACGAGTTGGTATTCGTACTTGAGTTTAAGGGGGGTGTTAAATATAGTAACTACATATTCTCTATCTCATGCATATCGTATTATATTCATTACCATACTTAGGTTTCTCTCCTTTTATACAAAGGAATCTTGTATACATTGTTACAACATTCAATATAATACAGATTTCTCTTTCTCTTTCTCTCTCTTACATATTGTAACATGATATTAGAACTATAGGGTAAGCTCTTGGTGTTCTTTTCCTTACCAGCAAGCCATAATGACGCAGTGGAATACACGGGGACTAAATATCATTCTAGTAGACGAGAATTCTTGAATCCACAAGAACACCCTTGAATCCACAAGGAAGATAGATGAAAAACTCTTCAAAATACTATTAATTGAATGAATGAATTACATATGCATGTAGGCTTATTTATAATAAACTAAACCTAATACTTGTAGGAAAAGTAATTCTAAAATAAACTAGGAAACTTAAATCAACACAAATTAGGAAATCTAAGAGAATAGGAAACTAAAATTCTAAACTATTTAAATCCTAGTCAAAATCTAATTCCAAAATAATAAAATTAAGAAACCTAATCATTCTAAAATATTTATACTACATTACAAGAATCCTAATAATATATCAAAAATATTAAAGCTAAAAATATAAAAATTCTGAAAATCTTGTCCTGAAAATCTTGTCCTACATCAGGCTCCTCTTCTTTGAAAGAACTCATCCTCGAGTTCATATTAGAGATCTACGATCGTCCATCTCAAATAAAAAGATACTTGGAATACTTCAGTTATTTGTCCCTCTTCGGAACATTATATACAGAGAAGTCTACTTTCTGAAAGTTATTCTCTTTATGCTTCAACTGGTGGACAAGATCAATTAGACAAGTATTGAAAATCAAATTAAATTGCTCCACACCAAGAAAATCAACAAAGTGTATTTTATGTTGATGTTGGATACTTTTTGGACTCTGCTTTATCTTAGAATCAATTGGACATTCAATTATCAATCTTGGAATATCAATCGCATCCTCAATCAACTTATTTGGTGCACATGTCAACTTTATTATCTCATCTTTTATTTCTTCTTTTTCATTGAGTTCAACTAGATCTCCTTCTTTTGTGATCTCATAACCATCATAATAATCAAGAGATGATAGTTCTGTCATTAGAAGCTCTTGGCTACCTTCAATGTTTTTCTCTTGCTTCACATCTTCATTGTCTTCTTCAAACTTCTTGATCAAAGTAATTTCAGTGACCTCTCTTTCATCAATTTCAATGTTCTCACCATTGTTGAAACCAACTTGATTTTCTACTTCAATTGAATGTCTGTTTGGGTCTTCAAACCTTTTCTTCTTCAATGCGTAGTGGAGCGTGACAAATTTGTTCATCTACAAGATTTGATTGACCCAAACTTGGCAAAGCCATAGTCATGTTTCTCAAATAATTTGCATCCACAATTGCATAGTAATTATTGAATTGTGAAGAATATTGTGAATCAGAATTACCTTGACACAATTGTTTCGATTCAAGCTTTCTTTGATATTGTTGATACAAAATTTGCCCATGATTTGATTAAAGGAATCTAGAACTCATCAACTTCTTAATCTTATGCCACGTCCTAGTGGGTTGTTTGTATTATCTCCTTCGATCATACTGCAATTGTATCCACCATGTAGAAACATAATCTTGTAACTTACGTGTGACATATTTGGCTTGCTTTTCTTTAGAGATTTCCATACACTCAAGGAATTTGTCAACTTTGTGAAACCAATAAATAAAATCCTCGGTATGACAAGAAGCATTAAAATAGGGAATTTCTAGTGGTACTTGATAATTTGAAAAGTCATGATTTTAAAGAATTGGAGAAGCACTCTGGGCATACTGTACGACACATCGTACCCCAACACAAGCCACTCCATACTCCCTTGTGTATTGTTGAAGCGATTCTTCCTTTGGAACAACAAATTCCTTCATTAAAAATAACTATACAAGAAGGTCTCACTGATGATGAGAATGCAAAACTACGCCTTGCTGAGTTAGAAGCATTGGATGAGAAGAGATTGGAAGCACAACAAAAACTTGAGTGTTACCAAGCTTGACTTTCCAGAGCTTTCAATAAGAAGGTTAGACCCCAGTCTTTTCATGTTAGAGAATTGGTGTTAGCTGTTCGAAGACCTATTATCACTACCCACCAAACTGGCAACAAGTTCGTGTCCAAGTGGGATGGTCCATACGTGGTGACTGAAGTCTACACTAATTGAGCATACAAGATTGTTGATGAAGAAGGTATTGGAGTTGTCCCAATCAATGACAAGGTTCTAAAGCGCTACTATCCATGAGAATGTAACGCTCCTAATCGTATGAGCATAAACTACATGATGCTTTTGGCTCATATGAAATAAAGTTGTTAAAAAAAATGTACTACTCTTGGCCCGCATGAGTATGAACTGTGAATGGCTAAATAAATCAATAAACCAAATGTGTTTTACAATAAGAGTATTTTTGCTTCAAACTATAATATTTATTTCATAAATAAAGTGTTTGCTAAAGCAATTATTTTATAACGAAGTATTTGGTTTCAAGCTACATTTCATGAAAATATAATAAAAAATGAAATAAAACAATAATAAATAAATAAATCATGGCAACCATGATAAACTCTGGATCTCGCCTTGTTCAACCTCCAAAAACTGCTCTAACTTGTTGGCGACTTCAATATCCTCGCTTCTTATCACCTTAGCTTCTTCTAACGTAGCTTGTTCATCCCTTAAAGAGGAAACAATGTCTCGCCTTTGAACTACTTCAGCTTCAGTAACACTAAGTGTAGTCACTAGTTATCGTGATTGTTCATCTAAATATTCCAACGCCTTTAACAATTTTGCCTTCTTTGCTACAAGGCTACCCAATCAGACTTCAACAAGTGAACCTGCTCAACTCCTCCATTCTCAAGAGCTAGAGCATGATTGACACGTTGACTGGCATCCGCCAAATGCTGATCCTATAGCTCTGAGCAAACGCTGATTTCATAAAGATGTACATAGTAGCATTTTGTACGTACTTCTCAATCTGGCTTTGCAATGGAGAATAGTCTACCTGAAACTTTGAGAGCTCATCATAAAGCTCTTGGAGCTTTGGACCCAATGCTGGAATTTTCTGAATAGGAGTTTTGCTCAATAAACCTTTAATATGGTTATCAAGTATTGAAGCTACTGAGCGGCAAGCATTAAAGATCATGCTTCTTATATCAATAATAGAAGCCACAGAAGGTGCAACTTGACTCATGTAGGAGCAACAGGTAAGGAAGAAGTTTGGACAATTGGAGTTGGGTCCACTGCGAGACAACTCCTGCGACCAATCACTAAATCAAAGGCTAATGGCCCATGAGCTGATGCTTCATTATCTGAGAACTCATTAAGAAGTCTCATATCCTCATTTCCAAACGCCAAATCAAAGTCATCATTTGGCAACTGTCAAAACAAGCTAAAGAGGAGTCAAATATATATATATATATATATTTGACTCCTCTTTAGCTTGTTTTGACAGTTGCCAAATGATGACTTTGATTTGGCGTTTGGAAATGAGGATATGAGACTTCTTAATGAGTTCTCAGATAATGAAGCATCAGCTCATGGGCCATTAGCCTTTGATTTAGTGATTGGTCGCAGGAGTTGTCTCGCAGTGGACCCAACTCCAATTGTCCACCCGCCATACGGTTTCTATTTTTCCCCTAAACCGCACCGACCCGCACCGCGCACACCCCTAACCGTGGCTATGGTCCTCGTCTGCTACTCCACCAAGAGTCCCATCAACACTTCCTCGAACCATTCGTTGGTCTTGGGATTAGAATTTTGCTTAGCAACTATATTTTTCTTCGCTTTAACCATCTCTTGATTTGGTGAAGCCGAGCATTTTCTTTGTTGGAGAAATAGCCTCCATAAAACAGGGACCACCACTCCAAACAAGCCTTCGTAGTGGAACGAGATGGGAAATCAAAATGCGCTAGTAACCTCAATACATGATGGGTACCATCACAAACACAAGAATCCCAATGCTGAATAATGTTATGTAAACTACCATCCCGAAGATCAACCTTAAGTTCACCCGGGATGGCTTGAATAAAACCAAATTGTTTGCTAAACCTGTGAGGACTATATGGTTCAATGACCATAGCAGGCGAACTTCGCAAAGTCAAATAGCTCAAGCAGATGCTGATGAAATACTCCAGTCTGAGTTAGAAAAATGACCATTATCAACCAATTCCTTGGGATTGCCCTCGCTATACACCAAATGGTGAAAGGTCATATCTTTGCATCATCGAAATAAGTCATAGGCCTCTAACTCCTCAAAATGTTTAGCCATCCTTTCACCAGCATATCTCGTCATTTGAGGCTTCAAAGTAGATTCAATACTAAAGTGTGTGTTGAAATACTCTGCTAACCAAGCATAAACATAATGGATCGGGAAGATGGCATCGCACTTTCCAGGATCAAAAGAAGAAGCAATTCTATTTAGCCCTTTGTAGATGCTAGCCAGTACAGGAATAGCCAGGCTAAATGAACGACCACGAGCCATCATACTAGAAACCTTAAACACCCCAAGTCTAATCAAGTCGCTATCTCCACGGGGTAGAATAAATTTGTACAACCAAGAAACAAGGAAAGCTGAAAGATAGGTCTCACCCTTTACTGCACCAGGAATCCCCAAGTCACTGAAGACTTTGTCCCCTTGCACAGTTTGAGACTGAGTTGTGTTAATAATACCAGAAGGGTTGCTAGTATCCTTAAGGCGTCGAGTCTTGTTCCTTGAAGCCCTCTTGGTTGATTTATGGTACTTGACTTCCCCTTTAAACTAAAATTTTATCTAGCTAGTAATCCTCACCACATTCTTCTTTGATTCCTTACAAAGTCGATGGTAAACAAGGAATAAATATCCGCAACTGACAGGAAGAAGGAAATTCTTGTCCCTCATATTGCCGGCCAACTCTTGGGCATTTGGCACCACTTCATCGTATATTGCACCCCTAATAGAAAGTCCACCAAGCTGACGCAAATCTCATACCAAGATAGACGTTTCACCTATAAAAGTGTGAAGGGTATTAGTGGACGGACACCAAAGCTCACAAAAGGCCCGCATAACACTATGTAGTCAGTTATACGAGAACAATGAGGCATAAATTGCATCGTAAATACGAGCATGTTGTAGTACCTCACGGCATTGCCCCAGTGTATCCTCCAACCACTCCCAATATCCTTCACAAAAGAAAGTTCTGCTATGGCCTTGAAAATAGTGCCCCATGCCACCTTTTGTGCCCGAACCGCACTCCTAAGGGTAGAAAATGAACTAAGATTCTCAATGTCTTCATGGTTAGATGACTTTAATAATAAAACCCTAGAGTGTGATAGGCCTTCAACCAATTGACATGAAATCTCACGAGGCCATTGCGCCAAATGAAAAGAACCATCAAGCGGCTCGAACTTTAAGCCTCAAACACCAAGGAAAGGAGGGCAAATTGAAAGAGTAGTCCTCTCCTCAATAGCATCACTAGAGTCCTCAAGAATGGTCAAGTATCCCTTCTTGAAAGTCTTGAAGTACACCATCACTGAGTGACAAAGCCAAACAATTATTAAAAAAAAATGCATGTGTTGTGGGGAGACATATATATGATCATGGCACGAGTCAAAATAATCACTTATGGTCGAATGGGTGATGGTGAAAGTGTCTATTTTGCTAGCCAAATATCAAGGCAACTAGCTCGATAGGCCCATTCCCCCACATAAGTCAAACTAATCACCTATGGACGAATGGGTGGTAATGGAAATGTCTATTTCGCTAGCCCAACATCACGGCGACTAGCTCGATAGACGCATTCACCCATATAAGTCAAACTAATCACCTATGGGCAAATGAGCGGTGGTAGAAGTGTCTACTTCACTAGCCTAACATCAAGGCGACTAGCTCGATAGGTGCATTCCCCCACATAAGTCAAACTAATCACTTATGGTCGAATGGGTGGTGGTGGAAGTGTCTACTTCACTAGCCTAACATCAAGGCAACTAGCTCGATAGGCGCATTC
This sequence comes from Camellia sinensis, assembly GCF_004153795.1. NCBI lineage: Eukaryota > Viridiplantae > Streptophyta > Magnoliopsida > Ericales > Theaceae > Camellia > Camellia sinensis. The sequence continues at coordinate 434,347 of NW_021025025.1, forward strand.
TCCCACATAAGTCAAACTAATCACCTATGGACGAATGGATGGTGGTGGAAGTGTCTATTTCGCTAGCCCAACATCAAGGCAACTAGCTCGATAGGCGCATTTCCCCACATAACTCAAACTAATCACCTATGGTCGAATGGGTGATGGTGGAAATGTCTACTTCGCTAGCCCAACATCAATGCGACTAGCTTGATAAGCGCATTCCCCTACATAAGTCAAACTAATCACCTATAGGCAAATGGGTGGTGGTGGAAGTGTTTATTTCGCTACCCTAACATCACGACGACTAGCTCGATAGACTCATTCCCCCACATAAGTCAAACTAATCACCTATGGTCAAATGGATGGTAGTGGAGGTGTCTACTTGTTAGCCTAACATCAAGGCGACTAGCTCGATAGGTGCATTCTCCCATATAAGTTAAATTAATCACCTATGGTCGAATAAGTGGTGGTGAAAGTGTTTACTTCACTAGCCCAACATCCAAGCTTCTAACTCGATAGGTGCATTCCTCCACATGAGTCAAACTAATCACCTATGGTCGAATGGGTGGTGGTGGAAGTGTTTACTTCACTAGCCCAATATCCAAGCGGCTAGCTCGATAAGCACATTCCTCCACATGAGTCAAACTAATCACCTATATTCGAATGGGTGGTGGTGGAAATGTCTACTTCACTAGCCCAATATCCAAGTGGCTAGCTCGATAGGCATATTCATCCCCCTCCACATAAGTCAAAATAACCAATTATGGTGAAAGGGCAGTGGCATATATTACTCAATTATTCATACAGACAATAATAAAATACAATCTTCAACGGAGGCTACCAAAAAAAAAAAAAAAAACGGAACTAAAATCCGCACGAGTTCCATACAATATATATGTATAATCCTCTCAATGCATCAATATATTTATAGGTTTACTGCACATGTTTGTTTAATGCATCAATATATGTAAGCTACTGTACATGTTTGGGCAAGCACAATAAAAAAATAATTAAAAAAAAAAAGGTCAAAGACATTCAAAACATGGGTTCTTGAGAGTGACATATGGTGACCTCATCAATAAAGAAGCTATTGAAATGGACATTAATACACAAGCAAGTTCTGACAAAGCAAACTCACCTCCACCAGTACTCTCTGCTACACAGCCTCCAATTGCGTTTGAAGGTGCCTTTCGTTTTTGTTTGTGACCTAATAATCGTGTCGTTATAAATAAGAATAACAAAAGTGTTTTTGGGGGCTGCGCAAATTCTAGCAAACCTTAGCAATACTCTTCTTAGCACTTCCATATGAGAAGAAAAAGCAGATCCCGCATAGCAGAGACCAAAAATAAATAAATAAATAAATAATGGCTCCTTTAAATTATATTTAGAGGACCACACTTCGTTATTTTGGAAATAATGTATGTCTAGTTTTTACATTTGTTCCATGCTTAAAATCCTTTGCTCGCGAACATGACCAAGGTACTTTAAACCTAGCCTTTAATGTTGGCAAGCAAGCATCAAACTAGAATTTTGAAGTTGGGGCAATTTGTAGACATAAATTTTCACGTGTCTTGATCACTGTTTGATTAATCAAGGCAAATAAATAAATTTGTAGACACTTAAATTTTTATGTGTCTTGATTACCGTCTAATTAATCAAGACAAATAAATTTTCTTGATTAATCAAAAGTAAGTTGGTCAAAATTTTCAAATGGATGTGGGTCCTACTAAAATTATAGATCTTAACCCATTTTAAATTATGGGTCACACCAAAAGAAAAGTGAACCTATTTTGACAATTGGGCCAACCCAAATGTGTGAGCCCATGAAAATATTTTGTCAAAAAAATTAGTGGAATACTTCAAATTTAAATTCAAAATTCAATTCAAAATTTAATTCAAATCATTTCCATAAAGTAATAAATAAATTGCTATTTTTCTTGGAAATTAGAGTCAATTTTGGAGTTTCCAAAATTAACCCTTCCCTCCTAAGCCTATAAATAGAGGCTCTCATTAGGGAGAGGAGGAGACATTCTTTGGCTAATGGTCTTACAAGCTCCTAAGTAATCTCGAGACTCTGCCAAATTCTCTTCTTAAAATTCTTTCTAAAGTTCCTCAAACTTAGAAGAAAGGATTATTAAGCACTCCAAACTTATGCCAATCCTTTCAAGTTACAATACAAATTTGGTCTTTCTTTTCAAAGAGATCATTTCAAAACTCGTTCGAGATCAAGCCGTTCAAGCCCGAGATCAAGCCTTTTTCTCCAAGTTTCTCCATTCGAAGACTTGAAGAAATCCATAAACTTGTTCGATTCAACAATAAGCTTATACAACCGTTGGATTATAACCCATTTCAGAGATCGAATCAGAGGATTTGTTCTTTTGTAATAGAGCAAACCACAGAGGATTATACCCATTTATTATAATCAATAAAATTAATTATTTCGTGCATTTATTTCGCGTCTTAATTGCAGGATCCAAAATTTGTGTTTACAAGTAGCTCGCAGACGATAAGTACCCAAAATATTTTCATCATCCTCGGCTACATCATCGAAGATGAGGTTAATCTCAAAGACTCGAAATGTGCCACGTTTGCTAGTTGAACACCCATTTTTCTTTTACAACAGTCCGACACAACCATAAACTGTCTCTCCACATTAGCTCAAGCCTCTGATCTATCTAAATCGGCCCTATGCTTCTATCGAACTTTACAACTTATTTGCATCGGATCTGTTCATATTTTTAGTTTTATTTCATATTTTAGTTTCTCTCTCCAAACTCAAGTACGAGTTGGTATTCGTACTTGAGTTTAAGGGGGGTGTTAAATATAGTAACTACATATTCTCTATCTCATGCGTATCATATTATATTCATTACCATACTTAGGTTTCTCTCCTTTTATATAAAGGAATCTTGTATACATTGTTACAACATTCAATATAATACAGATTTCTCTTTCTCTTTCTCTCTCTTACGTATTGTAACATGATATTAGAACTATAGGGTAAGCTCTTGGTGTTCTTTTCCTTACCAGCAAGCCATAATGATGCAGTGGAATACACGGGGACTAAATATCATTCTAGTAGACGAGAATTCTTAAATCCACAAGAACACCCTTGAAACCACAAGGAAGATAGAAGAAAAACTCTTCAAAATACTATTACTTGAATGAATGAATTACATATGCCTGTAGGCTTATTTAAAATAAACTAAACCTAATACTTGTAGGAAAAGTAATTCTAAAATAAACTAGGAAACTTAAATCAACACAAATTAGGAAATCTAAGAGAATAGGAAACTAAAATTCTAAACTATTTAAATCCTAGTCAAAATCTAATTCCAAAATAATAAAATTAAGAAACCTAATAATTCTAAAATATTTATACTAAATTACAAGAATCCTAATAATATATCAAAAATATTAAAACTAAAAATATAAAAATTCTTAAAATCTTGTCCTACATCAGGCTCCTCTTCTTTGAAAGAACTCATCCTCGAGTTCATATTAGAGATCTACGATCGTCCATCTCAAATAAAAAGATACTTGGAATACTTCAGTTATTTGTCCCTCTTCCGAACATTATATGCAGAGAAGTCTACTTTCTGAAAGTTATTCTCTATATGCTTCAACTGGTGGACAAGATCAATTAGACAAGTATTGAAAATCAAATTAAATTGCTCCACACCAAGAAAATCAACGAAATGTATTTTATGTTGATGTTGGATACTTTTTGGACTCTGCTCTATCTTAGAATCAATTGGACATTCAATTATCAATCTTGGAATATCAATCGCATCCTCAATCAACTTTTTTGGTGCACATGTCAACTTTATTATCTCATCTTTTATTTCTTCTTTTTCATTGAGTTCAACTAGATCTCCTTCTTTTGCGATCTCATAACCATCATAATAATCAAGAAATGATAGTTCTGTCATTAGAAGCTCTTGGCTACCTTCAACGTTTTTCTCTTGCTTCACATCTTCATTGTCTTCTTCAAACTTCTTGATCAAAGTAATTTTAGTGACCTCTCTTTCATCAATTTCAATGTTCTCACCATTGTTGAAATCAACTTGATTTTCTACTTCAATTGAATGTCTGTTTGGGTCTTCAAAATTTTGAAACATTGAGATATTCAAAACCTTTTCTTCTTCAATGCGTAGTGGAGCGTGACAAATTTGTTGATCTACAAGATTTGATTGACCCAAACTTGGCAAAGCCATAGTCATGTTTCTCAAATAATTTGCATCCACAATTGCATAATAATTATTGAATTGTGAAGAATATTGTGAATCAGAATTACCTTGACACAATTGTTTCGATTCAAGCTTTCTTTGATATTGTTGATACAAAATTTGCCCATGATTTGATTGAAGGAATCTAGAACTCACCAACTTCTTCATCTTATACCACGTCCTAGTGGGTTGTTTGTATTATTGTAACGCCCCAAAAATTAACCCATTATATATCATTGACATTCATTAATTAAAGAAGATAATCTATTAATTCATTCATCAGAGTATTACAAAATAAAGCATAACATGTACCATCGAATAAAATGCCCTACAGGCTTACATCTTTCCAAGCCAACTCTTGGATACCAAAACTATGAGTTCTAACTCAATACAATAAAAGCCCTAGGCTTGAATGTTTACATGTTCTTATAATTTAAGACAGTTAACTAAAAGTAGTCTTCTTCAATCCAGAAGCCAAACCCTCCCAAGCTAATTCCTTGGAGGTAGTTTATCACCTGAACCTGAAAATGATGTTCCCATAAAGGGTGAGCCACAGCCCAGTAGAAATATACTAAACCACATATAAGCAATGAATAAAACAATAGCATTCAACAGATGGTTAACCAAAATAATCAATTACTTCATTTTACAGACTCATGACATTATTGCCAAAGATACGTTTTACTTTCCAGTTTTATCAACATGGCTCAGAACCTGGCCAAACTTATAACAGTGAAATCACCTATATCATATTCACAATCTTCCAATATTAACAACAAATGAGACTCAAGCTCAAATCAAACACTTCATACTTCCAGATTGATACACATTTTTGTGCTGTATCAATAAAACACTTCTATAAATAAGCACACATAAAAGTGATGCTAATGGAGTCCATCTCCTATCTCCTCCCAAACAAAATCCGGTTTAGAGGTCCATCCTCTATCTTCCCCTAAACCGTGGAGTACATCCCCTATCTCCTCCCACACACAAAACAATGTATGCAAATGCAATGCTCAATCAATACACGTATTTTCTGTATCAATGCCATAGTCAAAATTAATGACTTAACCAATGTGATTAGTTTCAGTTATTCCTAATCCACATGCAATGTCTACAATTCAATAGACAAATGATTCAAATTATCCAATTATGCCATTTAGTCAATAAATTCCCCAATTCCGTGAATTTAACCCTCTTTTCCCAATTCCATGAATTACTTTATACAAATCAATTCAATAATTCAACTTAGGGTTTTTCCCAGAATTTACCAAAGTATCCCCAACATGTTAAAATACCAAAACTTAGAGCAAAACCTATAAAATGGAGTAGGAAATCCCTACCTCGAAGAGAGTAACCCGAATGGAGAAGATGGAGATGATTGCCCAAATACCAAAGTGCTCCAAATTGCCAAAAGTTCAGATTAAATGGAAGCCCTCGACTCCCTCTATCTTTTTAATAAAGCAACTAGGGTTGAAACACTCTCTAAACAGATCAAACCTAAGAGAGAAGGTGAGTTGGGAGAGAGAGAAGTCGAACCTAAGGTTTTAGGATCAAAAGAAGATGAAAAAGACTGATCAAATCCCGCTGCTAGGTATATAAACTGGACAGGCTCGCTCGAGCGAAGACTTGGTCGCTCGAGCGACCAGACACAGGAAAACTACGCTCGAGCCAAGGAAGCCTTGCTCGAGCCAACAACTCAAAATCTCGCTCGAGCGAAAGAAAGCTCGGTCGAGCGAAGAACTCATACCCTCAGGTCTGAACCCAGACACACGCTCGAGCGAAGGAACTATAGCTCGAGCGAAGGATGAACTAACTCGCTCGAGCGAAGAAAAGCTCGCTCGAGCCAAGAATGCTCAGCTACAGGTCCAAATCAAACACTACCTCTCGCTCGAGCGAACAACTACTCGCTCGAGCGAAGAACCAAAAACCTGGACAGCAACTCTTGGTTTCTAAACCCAACCAACCTGAAACAAACCTGCCCAACACATCCTATAATTCCAAATGAGAAACAAAAAGGAATAACAACAACAACCATAATACAATGACAGAACCTACGGAACAGTCCGGATACAACAATTAAATGGGGAAAGACCGGGGTCGCTATAATTATCTCCTTCGATCATACTACAATTGTATCCACCATGTAGAAACATAACCTTGTAACTTATGTGTGACATATTTGGCTTGCTTTTCTTCAGAGATTTCCATACACTCAAGGAATTTGTCAACTTTGTGAAACCAATAAATAAAATCCTCGGTATGACAAGAAGCATTAAAATAGGGAATTTCTAGTGGTACTTGATAATCTGAAAAGTCATGATTGATGCAATTATTGCTATTGAACACATTACTAAATCTTCATTGTTGCCTTACCGACTGGTATTCACCATAATCCTCAAATAACTCATTTTCAGATTCGTCCTCACTATCGTATTGATAACAAGAAGATTGTCTCAAGACGTTGTGGTTAATAGGCTGACCTTGGGGAAATCCCATAGCACAATTCCTATTAACGTTGTGGCTAACAGGTTGGCCTTGGGCAAGTCTCTTGACTCGAATCCTATTAGATCTTTCTCTACAATCATCGTCAATAGAGCTTATGCTTCCTCTTTCAATAAATGGCATTAAGCCAGGAGAAACCTTGCTTTCATACCACTTGACGCAGCGAAATACACGGGGACTAAATATCATTCTAGTAGATGAGAATTCTTGAACCCACAAGAACACCCTTGAATCCACAAGGAAGATAGATGAAAAACTCTTCAAAATACTATTAATTGAATGAATGAATTACATATGCTTGTTGGCTTATTTATAATAAACTAAACCTAATACTTGTAGGAAAAGTAATTCCAAAATAAACTAGAAAACTTAAATCAACACAAATTAGGAAATCTAAGAGAATAGGAAACTAAAATTCTAAATTATTTAAAATCCTAGTCAAAATCTAATTCCAAAATAATAAAATTAAGAAACCTAATAATTCTAAAATATTTATACTAAATTACAAGAATCCTAATAATATACCAAAAATATTAAAACTAGAAATATAAAAATTCTAAAAATCTTGTCTTGAAAATCTTGTCCTACATCACATAACCTTGTCTTGATTGCTCGCCAAACCTCAACCCAATCCACTACCATATTTTCCTTATAGTGATAAAACTCTCTGAAGAAGATATAGTAAGCCCAACTCACTCTTGCTAAATTGATGTAGTTGCAGCTTAAGCTACCTTAAGCCACAACTCATAAACAGATCAACTTTGGTTAGTTAGATTGTAAATAACAAACTCTGAATTAGTTAGTTAGTTAGTTAGTTAGTTAGTTAGTTAGGAAAATATCTTGCTTAGTAGTTACAGTAATAAACTTGTATATATACACTTCCATGTATAAAATATTTTGGTTAATGAGAATCAATTTCAAAATTTCTTCATTCTCCAATCATTGCCTTAAATCGCCGGTTTCTTTTTGGCCTTTGTTTTCTTTTCCACTAACTCCACTCTCAGCCACCATCTCCTCATTTGTCAGTTGTTGGTCTACATAGCTTTCTCCACCATCGCCTTGGCTTTTATCTCTCTCCATGGTATAAATTTTTCTTTTCTTTTCTCTTGCTCTATTTTCAAACCCAAGTCTTGGTTTTTTTTTTTTTACTTTCATTTTTCTCTTTTTTCCATATACCCATGCGATCTTTTCTTTTTTTATTATTATTATTATTATTATTATTATTCTACACTCCACCGCACATCCTTTTTCCAAAGTCTTGGCATAATTATTTATTTATTTTTCTTTTCTTCTTTTGTCCTTGTCCACCATTTTTTTTTCCACAGCCCACATCACCTAAAAAAATAATAAAAAAAATTGTACCCAATATTATTATTATCATTATTATTATTTACCATGGTCTCTCCATTTCGTTCCACTCTGTCTTTCCCTTTGCTTCAACCTCAAATAAGTTTCTATCTTCAACCCTATTTGAGTTTGAGGGGAGGTGTTATACCTATATCATGGTGAGCATGGTTACACACCATGCGAACCACCTAAGCTGCTCCTTGGCGCACTCTCTAACCCACCCCCTTGGCACACTCCCTAAGCCACCTCCTTAGCGCACTCTCTAAGCTGCCTCTTTGGCACACTCCCTAAGTCGTCTCCCTTGATGCACTCTCTAAGCCGCCCCTTTGGCACATTTTGTTCCTTTCTAAGCCACTTCCTAACACACATGGTTCTTTCCAAGCCCCCATTTAGCGCACATGGTTCCTTTCCAAGCCACCGCGCTCTGGTACACATTGTCGCACCCTAAACCCGGCATGATGGGCCGTAGCCCACAGGGGCTTAGCCCAAGGCACACGTAAGCTTAAACATGAACCCAAAAGCACAAAGAACAAAAGTGACGATAGCCCAGAAATAATAAAAAAAAAATCAAAACCCAATCCAGTGACATGTCACAAGTATAAACGGCAAACCAACCGTAATCAATACCATCAAAACTTATGAGATATAAACAACTCATATATCAAAATAATCCTAAATGAATCTCAATAAAAATAAAAAGAAATATGCACAAACTTGACATAACAATCTAAAACAATATAAATGAATGTCCTAGAAGTCCATGCAATTGAGTCCCCACTACGCCATGAGTCCACTCTAAGTACTTCTAACACCTGGAAATGATAAATAACTAAGTCAACTGATAGCTCAGTGAATAGCAACATGGATAGTAAATACAATTTTGAAAATAAGGTTCAATTCCAAAATAAAATATATATCACAGAAACTAGATTGACATACAGTTTTGATAAAGATAATCCATTTAAAAAAAAAGGTTCCACAGTTTAACAGTTAAAATACTCATATCTCTCAAAAACATGATAAATGACATTTTTCACTTAAAATAGATTACAACGTGAGCACCAATAATTTTCTGGGTACCAAGAATAATAAGTAACATGCCACAAAGTTCTCAAGACTATAAGCCCATTAGATCCAATATTGACCCAAGAGTCATCTTTGGGGTGGCAACTCGAGCCTTTTCTCTAAGACGATCCGATTGAAGGTCACCTAGCCTAGCCTAGGTCTTTTCCTTACAATCATTGAGCACTAGAGTCATCACAGCCTAACCTGGATCTGTTCCCTAGTGGCCAGAGTCACCACACACAGTGGAATAATTTTCCTGGACTAAAATATACAAATGGTCCCAATAATCAATACAACTCAATTTCGCAAAACATGGTAGTTTACTATTATAAACATGAGACCATAACAAATAGTTTATAGTATGCCAAGTTTATACATGTTTCAGAAATAATTTAATTCCATTGATAATTTAACAATTTATCAAAACAATTTAGTTCTGAAACAAAAATTAAATTTTTCAACAGTTCAGGGTAGAGGAACATTTATAAAAATATGTAGCATGCAACTACTCACCTAAAAATGAAATAATATAATCCTCGAATAGAGTATGAAAGTCCAACTTGTGCCCTGAACAAAGTATTAAAACTATACGTCACTGTTAATTCAAACATACTAAAAGGAATAATAAACTAAGTAACCCCAAACTAAAGCGCACTAACATGGCTCAACCTCACTCACTGTTAAAAATAATTTTGTATGAGATTTTAAAATACTCATAATATTTAAATTTAAAAAAAATTACAATCCCACATTGAGAAAAGAAATAAAAAGTGAGTTGTTTCACTTATATAAAGTGAATCTTATACTCCTTTTTAATATTGTAGTATTGTGTATGTTTCAATTCAAGATGGTTTAAATTTTAAAATAAAATTTAAAAGTTTTATTTAATTAATTTTGTTGTAAATTGGTTCGGCTTTTAACTTAGCCGATTAGGCTAAATCGTTTTCGATTTGACTGATTTACTGGTTTAATCGTGGTTTTAGTTGTTTTATTAAAAAATATCGCTTAGATTTATTTGATTTGAAATAAACTAAGAATGACCTAATTAAAAATTGAGTGGCTGAGATTGCTTGATTAGAAATGAACTTCCCTTCCAAACAACTGTTAACTTTTATTTTATAATCCCACATCAGGAAAATAAGGGGAAAAAATGGGTTGTTTCACTATATAAACTAGGGCTATGTAAAATACTGCCCAATCCGCTAAAACCGTACTGATCCGCACTGCTCTAACCGTTAACTGCAGTTTAAACTTTAAAATTTATAATTCACCAACTGAATCGTTCTGCTCCGCTATAATTAATGCATATATATTTTTTAACTTCCAATGAAGTATCAATGTAAAAATGAGTGTGAAAGAGATTTAAGATATGAAAATTATTACAAATTAGTGGTTATATATATGTAAAACATATTATGTAAAATTACTTTGTGTTATATATCTAAAAAATATTATACAAATTAGTGTTATATTATGCAAATGTATGATAATTATTTCGAATATTCTTCAATCCTCCAATCCACCAAAAACCGTCCAAACAGCAATTTGTCAACACGCTAATCCGCTAATCCGCCATTCGGTTTGTAATTTTACTTTCAAACTACCCAAACCACACCGCGTACACCCCTATAAACCTTATGCTTCCATTTAATATTATAGTATTATGTATGTTTCAGTTCAAGACAGTAAAAATTTAAAAATTAAAATAAGATTTAAAAATTTTAATTAATTAATTTTTGTATAAGTTGGTTGGTATTTTATCCTAGCCGATAGAGTGAACTGCTTTCAGTCTGACTGATTCGCTGGTTTAACCGCTATTTTAGTAGTTTTATTAATATATATTAGTTAGATTTGTTTGATTCAAAATAAATTAAAATGACCTAATTAACGATTAAACAATTGAGATTGTTTGATTCGAAATAAACTTCATACCCAAACAATTGTTAAATTTTATTTTACACAATCTCAAATCGGGAAAAGAAAGAAAAAGTGAGTTATTTCAGTTATATTATACAAGGAAAATGGGGCTTTTAGAGAGAAGTTTTTTAGGAGTTTCAAACCCTCATTCTAAAATTATTGAATTTTCTTAATTTTCAACAATTAAGAAAATTCTCATTGGCTAGTTTCCATTTAATTTTTATTTTATAATCCCACATCGGAAAAATAAAGAAAAAGTGAATTGTTTTAGTTAATATAAAGTGAATCTTATGCTCTCATTTATATAAATTATTGAATTTTCTTAATTTTAAACAATTAAGAAAATTCTCATTTGTTAGGTCCATTTAACTTTTATTTTACAATAAAGAAAGAAAATGTGAATTGTTTAACTTACAAAAAATGAATCTTATACTCCCATTTACATAAGCAAAATGAGAATTTTAGTGAGAATCATTATGATCAATATCTCATACTAATTTTTTTAATTTTCTTAATTTTAAACAATTAAAAGAAAATCCCAATTAGTTAGCTTCCATTTAACTTTTATTTTACAATCACACATAGAGATTTTGATTTTAAAAATAATTTTGTATGAGATTTTAAAACTCATAATATTTCTTCTTAAAAGTATTCTTTTTGTAAAATATATAGATATATTGAAAATCTTAACGTCACTCTTACTACTCCTTAATACAAAAATTATGAGATAATTATGATATTTTTAAATTTGTATTTAAAACTTATAAATCATGAAATAAATTGTTATAATTTTAAATTTATATTGTCTCAATTTTAAATTTAAATGAATAGATTATTTTTCATATTTAGTGACAGTTTAAATTTTAATAAAATAAAATTTAAAAGTTTTAACTAGTTAATTTTTGTGCAAGCTAGTTGGTCTTTTGACTTAACTGATTAAGCTAAACTGTTTTTGGTTTGAATGATTTGCTTGTTTAACCTTGATTCTAACGGTTTTACACATTATGATGATTCTTTCTCGCTCATTAAATTTTTAAAATTTCTTAATTATTTCCCTTTCAAAAACCAATATGACAAATTTTTAAAATTCATATAGTTTTATTCTAAAATAGTGAAGTATTAGAACTATGTCATTTTTTTATAACAAAGCATAATTTTAATTATTAATTGTCAATGCAACAATTTTAATCTATCTATACTATATATTATAGTAAAGGAACATTTGAAATAAAACCCTTAAATTTATATATAAAATTTTATTTACAAGAGACAAAATATTAAAAAAAATTAAATATAATTATCACATCAGGAAAAGAAAGAAAAAGTGAGTTATTTCAGTTATATTATACAAGGAAAATGGGGTTTTTAGAGAGAAGTTTTTTAGGAGTTTCAAACCCTCATTCTAAAATTATTGAATTTTCTTAATTTTTAACAATTAAGAAAATTCTCATTAGCTAGTTTCCATTTAATTTTTATTTTATAATCCCACATCGGAAAAATAAAGAAAAAGTGAATTGTTTTAGTTATATAAAGTGAATCTTATGCTCTCATTTATATAAATTATTGAATTTTCTTAATTTTAAACAATTAAGAAAATTCTCATTTGTTAGGTCCATTTAACTTTTATTTTACAATAAAGAAAGAAAATGTGAATTGTTTAACTTACAAAAAATGAATCTTATACTCCCATTTACATAAGCAAAATGAGAATTTTAGTGAGAATCATTATGATCAATATCTCATACTAATTTTTTTAATTTTCTTAATTTTAAACAATTAAAAGAAAATCCCAATTAGTTAGCTTCCATTTAACTTTTATTTTACAATCACACATAGAGATTTTGATTTTAAAAATAATTTTGTATGAGATTTTAAAACTCATAATATTTCTTCTTAAAAGTATTCTTTTTGTAAAATATATAGATATATTGATAATCTTAACGTCACTCTTACTACTCCTTAATACAAAAATTATGAGATAATTATGATAATTTTAAATTTGTATTTAAAACTTATAAATCATGAAATAAATTACTATAATTTTAAATTTATATTGTCTCAATTTTAAATTTAAATGTATAGATTATTTTTCATATTTAGTGACAGTTTAAATGTTAATAAAATAAAATTTAAAAGTTTTAACTAGTTAATTTTTGTGCAAGTTAGTTGGTCTTTTGACTTAACTGATTAAGCTAAACTGTTTTTCGTTTGAATGATTTGCTTGTTTAACCTTGATTCTAACGGTTTTACATATTATGATGATTCTTTCTTGCTCAATAAATTTTAAAAATTTCTTAATTATTTCCCTTTCAAAAACCAATATGACAAATTTTTAAAATTCATATAGTTTTATTCTAAAATAGTGAAGTATTAGAACTATGTCATTTTTTTTTTATAACAAAGGATAATTTTAATTATTAATTGTCAATACAAAATTTTTAATTTATAGACACTATATATTTTTGTAAAAGAACATTGGAACATTTGAAATAAAACCCTTAAATTTATATATAAAATTTTATTTACAAGAGACAAAATATAAAAAAAAATTAAATATAATTCTTCCGATCTGATAAAATAATATATTATTTTATCCTGTTTACCACAGATGATATGCTAGTTATCTTTTAAAACAAAGGTTAGTTTGATCATCTTTTGTGCCTTCATCTTTCTAAAACATCATGCCACAATGTTTTCTTCTGTAATTATACTTGTCTCCTCTTAGTCTTAGAGAAACAGAAAATATTCTTTCGCTATTTTTAGATTTTAGATTTGTCAAAGGAAAAAAAAAATAGTGAAAGATGACTGTGCGTATCATTTAGGTTAATTAAACGTATTATTCATTCCGTTTGGTTTCTATTTTCAAAATTTACTATTCAGAAAATTTAACTTTTTCATTTTTTGTATTTTTTTTATTTTCATTGAATTTTTTAAAACATTTTAAGCAATTTTGTTAATTTTTAGACACACTGAACATAAATACATTTAAAAAGTGCAATATTTGTGAAAAAAAAATATTTAAAAAGTTCACTAAATACCAAAAATACAAAAAAAAATGAAAATTCAGTACATTTTTTGTATTTTTCTGTATTTATTAATTTTTTAAAATATTTTACTATTTAGATACATCTAAATAAGGTACATCTAAAAAAGTAAAAAAATTACTTAAAATTTTAAAAATGTTCACTAAAAATAAAAAATAAAAAACACGAAAAATAAAAAATTCAATCTTCAGAAATTGAAACTAAACGCACTAATTAGTTTCTAAGCTGTATAAAATTAAACAATATTTTCAGAGCACTTATTAGTGAACAGTTTCTAATAAGAGTTTACCTTGCACGTCGTAAAATCGTATCCCTGGCGTGCATTTGGTACTGTAAAAACATTTTTTTGTTGTAGTGATTGTCAACAACGTTTCTAAGTAACTGTGTCCTTTTCTCATAATTGTTATACCTAGGGTTGCTTGCGGATCGGGTTAGATCGGGTAGCCTCTCATCCGCCATTCGTCTGATCTGCCATTGGTCCAAACTTAGGCAAATTAGAAAATATCAATCCGCATCCTGGTTGGAATTTACTATTTTATACTTTTTTTGGAACTATTTTGGAGAAATGTTTTTATTATTTTGGGACTTATTGGAGCTCAAGTTTTTTATTCTTCATTTTTAAAAGCCAAACTTTCATATTTCACAAATAACTAATATTATTACTAAATAAAATATATTTTTTTAATATACAAAGCATGAAAATATAACATCATTTTCTTACGGGGTTGGCGGATCGGGTTAGGTCGAGTTACCTCTCATCTGTATGTCCATACTAACCACTTAAAAGTGGGTGAACTGGATCGGGTCGGACGGATTTGGCAGATCAATCAGGTCCGTGAGCATGCCTAGTTACACCCACAATAACCGTTAAGAATGGTTTTTTCCATTCATCAAATTGTCCAAAACTACTAAACAGTTTTCCTTAATCATCAAACTATTGAAAAATCTAAATACAAGATTGCAAACGCATCACATTTGAATCCATAGCTAGTGCATTAATCAACCAACTTACAAGAGAATTCAGTATTTATTTTCATAAAAAAATAAATAAATAAATAACTCAGAATAATGATTCAGGTGTGGGTGGCCGCATACATGAAAGATGGGATGTCAAATAGTGATTCAGTTAATGAGGTTATAGTTTGTGATACTACATTATTTCTAGACTTTTAATATGATTTATATTTATATTGGAGGCTAATTATTGAATTCAAACCTGCAGACTCAAATGAATAAGTTAACGAAGCACATGGAGGGATTTTCTACTCACCACGCAGTATTACATGAGCAAATCTTCACACAAGTTATGGGCCCAGAGCGACCTGGTCGTGTTCTATCACGCCACCAAAATAATACCAAAAACCCGATTCACATGAGAAGTGAATACAATAGAATTAATATAGTTCCATTCATCAGAGTTTGAATTACAAAAGGTATTACATGCGTTATACATTCATAAGTATTCATCCTGAATCTACAACATGTAATACTAGATAATAACAACGAAATAAATGCCCTACGAGCTTACATCTTTCCAACCTTGCTTGGTTACAACAAAAAAGAGTCATAAGCTCTGTACATTTAATAGCCCTTGGCTTAAATAAACATGTAAACACAAAACACAAAACACAAAACACAACAAACAAAAAAATAGAGCCTTCAGCTCCTAAGTCCTACCAAGCTACATCCTTGGAGGAGGCATGTCACCGGTACCTGAAAATGGTGTCCCAAGTGGAGTGAGCCAAAACCCACTAGAAACAGTCTAACACAATATATGAGATTTAACTAAGATATAAGTGCCAAGTACGTATATTCAATACTTATATCCAAAGTACATCTTCTTCACGTGACGACACGATACCAATATTCACATCTAGATCCATTCTCATTCATTCATTTCAAATTAGTTCATTTCATTTCAATCCATAGGCCAAATTTATAATTCTCTGAATAACCTCAACTGAGACTACAACTCAATGATTTTTAATCAACATAACAAACATATAAACACTTCAATCTTGCCATTTTACGGAAATTTCATTCGCGGGATCGGCACTCATGTATACATATGATTTCAGAACTTTCACCCTAGACACTCCGGCCAACTTAATTTCAATGGAGTCCATCCCCTATCTCCTCCCAAAACATTGAGTACATCCCCTTTCTCCTCCCAAAACATTATACATATACAATGTATTTAAAGATACTGTCATATTCAATGACATTCAATTACACATATTCAATGTATTTAACACACCGTCATATTCAATGACATAATTAAATGATTAGTTTCAATTTACCTAATCCCCATGCAATTTTTACAACAATCATAACCATCCTCCACCGATGGCCCAGTACAGTTATTTCTAAACAGATATACAATCTTTATAATAGATAATTCGTCAAATTTCCATAGGTGAGTGATTTAACAAATTCAACTACACCATTCATTCATACATCCTCCCAATTTCACATTTCTCATACCAATTCCATTATTTATACAAAATAATTATTTAACACATATTAGGGCAAATTTCTCCCTTTTTCCAAATATCAATCCCTAGGCTATATTTCACCATTCTAACCCAAGGTAACCTCATGTTCAAAACTCCATGTTCATTTATAGAACCCAACACAGAAACCCCTCTTTCAATTTGGACCCAAACCCTAACTTTACCCAAATCCTTTCAAAATTCACCATTTGTACATAACAACAAATATCAAGGTTAAAAATCATATTAAGGTGTAGAATATTCCTACCTCAAGTGTAGAAGCCCAAAGAAGAAGAGGAGAAACTTCGAAAGAGATGAAATCAACTTCCAATCGGATGAAAATGGAGTCCTCAAGATGCTCTACCCTTCTTCCAAAGACACTAGGGTGAAGAGATCAAAGGATCTTGGTCAAAATGTAGAGAGTGGGTGGATTTTAGAGAGAGAGAGAGAGAGAGTCGAATTAAGGTTTTGGAGCAAAAAGGCATCAAAAATGATATAAAAATATGTTGCTGCGAATTGATATACGCAAGGCTCGCTCGAGCAAAGGAGTTGTCACTCAAGCGACCAAACACAACAAGTGACCTTGCTCGAGCGCAAGAAGCATCACTCGAGCATAGAATACAAATCCCCAGAAGTTTTGCAGACAGAAGACCGTCGCTCGAGCGAGCAACAACATAACAGCTCATCACTCGAGCGCATGAGTTCTCGCTCGAGCAAACAACTACACCCTCCCAGAACTTTTGCAGGTTTGAACCAAAAACTGGGAGATCACAAATCTCGCTCATGCTTAAGAGTTGTCACTTGAGCGACCAGACATAAAAAGATGTCATCGCTCGAGCGAAGGGACCAAAATCTGGGCAATAACAATCTAGTCCAAATAGCAACCAACCTACCCCAAACACGCCCAAAACATTCCAATACTCAAACTCAAAGGGTAGAAGAAAGAAAAGACATGGATAACAATATTCAAACCTTGAAACCTGGGTCCGAAATGCAACAATAGTCAGGTCAAAACCGAGATCACTATAACCTTTCCCCTTTAAAAAATTGTGTCCCCAAAATTATAAATCATGTTTCATTACTATGTTTGGTCGATTTACAAAATGATTACACATCAATTCACAATACCATGACCTATCTCCCAGTCATTCAATCCCAACATATGATGAACAAAGTTGCGATATACAATTCAACATATATTACTAATATGCATCTCCCGTAGTCTTAAACAATTTCGATACGTACATTTCATATTTCCAAGACTTAAACAACATATACAATGTTCATATTAAGCTTGCGTTTTTCCGAAACATATACAATGTTTCCATAATTCAAAACATATACAATGTCTTTACAGTTCATGAACAAAACTTAAAATTTCAACATATGTTCAAACATCGCCAAATAAATTCGGATATTTCTCACGGACTTCTAATTCACGCTCCCAAGTTGCTTCCTCAATCCCGTGATGTTTCCACAATACTTTGACCAAGGGAATTGTCTTGCCTCTCAAGACTTGGTCCTGTCTATCCAAGGCTCTCGCTGGTCTCTCCTCATACGAGGCGTCCTTATCTATCTCTAAGTTGGTCCAATCCAATACAATGCGACGGATCTGGCTCATACTTCCAAAGCATACTAATATGAAACACGTCATGCACTCCGGAAAGTTGTGGCGGGAACGCCAAATGGTAAGCTACCTCCCCAATCCGCTCAAGTATCTCAAAAGGTCTAATAAACCGAGGGGACAACTTCCCACTCTTCCCAAATCTCATAAGACCCCACCTAGGTGATATATTCAAAAAGACATGGTCTCCTACCTCAAAAGACAAAGGTCTCCTCCTACGGTCAGCATAGCTTTTTTGGCGGCTCTAGGCTATAGCCAACCTCTTACAGATAGGGGTGAGCATGGTCTGGATTGGAGTAAAACTAGGACCAATCCGTTATTTACGGATCCTGAAAAATTGGAACCAATCCAATCCGTTTAAATCGTGGAACCAATCCGAACCAATCCATTTAAACACAGATTAGATCGGTTTAGGACCACGGATTTACATAATTAAATAACAAAAAATATATATATAACACTTCAATTTCATAAAAATATAAATATAGCATCATATTAGTTTCACAATAGCAACATATTTTTTCGTAATAGCGACAAACCGTTCTAGAATTTACACAACCATAAGAAAACTAGTTCCACCATAAGTATTTAGACCATTACAAATTAACACTAAAAACTAGCAAACAAAAGTAATAAAAGAAGATACTATGCAAGTTTAGGTTTGGATTTACATGTTATATGAAATAAGAGAAGATACTATGCAAGAGGGTGTATAATAAAAATATAGACTATTTGTATACGGTCTGGATCGGTTCCAATCCGGAACCGTGGGGTTCAATCCGGAACCAATCCGTGAACTACAGATTTTTAATTTTTCAATCCGGAACTAAACCACCGATTCAAAAAACTAATCCAAACCTACTGGATTGGACTGAACTGGATCGGATTACGGATTTTACGGATTCCTTGCTCAGCCCTACTTACGGATAAGTGTTACTTTCTCCGTTGTTTCCCGAACCAACTCTGGATCCAACAAAGGTGCATCACCCACCTCGGCCCAAGACACAGGAGATCTACACGGTCGGCCATACAAGGCCTCAAATGGTGCCATGCCAATACTCAACTGAAAACTATTGTCATACGCAAACTCCACTAAGGGTAGGTGTCTCTCCCACGACCCCTTAAAGTCAATGACACAACCTCAAAACATATCCTCTAGGATCTGAATAGTACACTCGGATTGTCCATCAGTCTAGGGTGGTAAGCAGTGCTAAAAGTCAATTTAGTGCCCAAGGCACTCTACAAACTCTACCACAATCGACCTGTGAAACGTGGATCTCTATCTGAAACAATCGTCACAGGCACCCCGTGCAACCCCACTATGTCCCCACTATACAAGTCGGCAAGAAAATCTACCGAATCACTCACGTGCATAGGTATAAAGTGCGCTGACTTGGTCAACCGGTCTACTACCACCCAAATGGCATCACTAGTCCTCAGAAGGCCCACAACAAAATCCATCGTGACATGCTCTCACTTCCACTAGGCTATAAACAAGGGTTACAGGAAACCCACTGGCCTCTGATGTTCGGCCTTCATTTGTTGACAAGTAAGGCATTTCGATACAAACAAGGCTACATCCTTCTTCATACCCCTTCACCAAAACTGGCGACTCAGGTCATGATACATCTTTGTGCCTCCTGGATGCACCGCAAGGCATGAATGGTGAAACTCTCGGAGTACTTCCTCTCGGCAAGACTCCGGCATGAACAAGTGGTCACGGTATCTCACACTCTGATCATGATACACAATCAAGCCTTTTTCTATCTTCCTGCTGGAGATCTTCTCCCTGAGGGATTCTACCTCAACGTCACGTTTCTGTGCTTCTAACACTTGGTTCACAAGTATAGGTCGTGCAACTACTGAAAATAAGGCTACAGACTCAACAGAATGTCCCAAATATAAGTCAAACTCCCCAAGAGTACCCAATATTTCTATCACGACCCAAACCCGCCCCTATGGGTTTAGCACCGTAACCAGCCAGTAATCTAAGATTACCGAAGGCCTCCTTAATAGTAATACAGTCAAACAGAGTACAGGGGCATGGCGGAAGCCAAAACAGTAGATAAATAATGTCCAATGAGCTGTGACAGTCTGTATGCCAAAAAGATTTTTTCATTCAAATATATACAGTTGGACGAAACAGTATGTACCTATATATAATCATTCAGTTCAGGGACCTAATCCCTATTAAACAGTACAGTAACAGTTTACAGTTTACAAAATAGACCAGAAAGGGGAAAACTAAAACACCCCATAGCCTTAGCTTGACAGGCTCGGAACCTCGCAGTGAGGCACATAGGTTGGCTTGACAAAACTGGAGTTTACCCCGACGCTTCTAGCTGCAGCCTGGTGCCTGAACACCTACATATATATATGAGCAGTGAGCTAAAGCCCAGTGAATAACATAATGCGTAAAGGGGTTTCGAATGAATGTCCTTACAGTAATGAAAACAGTTCATTAAATCAGTATTTCAGTCGTTCAGTCAGTACAGTCATATGTGGTACATCCATTAGCATAACAGTACAGTAAACAGTAGGTCTTGAAAGATCGAACAGTAAATGATGGCCATCAATCAGTAAACAGTAGTGGTTCCAACAAGGGAACCGACAGAGATCTCTATAACAGTAACAGTAAACAGTAGTTGCTAACGATGCCACAATACAGTTCAGAATATAGGACATACATTCATTCAATTAACAGTAACAGTTCAGAAAGCAGTACAGTTCAATTGTTCAGAAAATAATCATTTTGAACATATCTTTACACAGTTGTTACTCACAGAGTTCTGGGCTACAGTAAAGCTAGAGCGCGTCCCCAGTCGCTAACCCTACACAGTTTACAGATTGAACACACACTAAGCTACACAGTTGGAAAAATAATAACTTAATCCCTAATTTGCCTCGGTGTGGTTCTACATCTATATCCTCATTAAGATGCCTTAAACTAGGCCTAAGAATGACTAGGATGAAATGAGGATGCAAAGATGCACTTTAAAAGCATTTTCAGAAAACAGGGGTCCCGCTTGAGCGTAGGTTAATCTGCTCGAGCGGACATGCAGACAAAGGTTTCCGCTCGAGCGTACTGCAAAACAGTCAAAAGTGCTGGATAGGTGAAAATCACGCTCGATTGGGTACGCTGGGATCGTAAGACCATGAGACACAAAGTCCCGCTCGAGTGTCATTATCCCGCTCGAGTGGACTTCAAAACAATGCAAAGTACTGGGAACACGAATTACACGCTCGAGCGCCAGTCACCCCGCTCGAGCGTGAGTTCAAAACCTAGAATTCCAAATTTGAACTTCAAGCTCAAAATCAAGTTTCAAAAACCAAATTCGATCCTCATGGGCTCAATTGTTTGGAAAACACTTCAAAACTCATAGTTTAACATGATTCAAAGCTCAATTTGTAAAATCAAAGCCCAAAGGAAGATCAATTAAACTCATTTTCAAACCAAATTTCAAAAGCATAATCCAAGCATGACATGCATGAGTTTAGCTCGCTTCTAAGCTTCCAAAAACATGCTCCAAGAGCCAATTGTTCCAAAACAAGATGAAATCATGGACTTAAACACAATATGAACATGCATATAACATTTTACCATGAAATCAACTCATGACTCACAATTCAAACATGCATGCATGGAATGAGCTCCAATTTCAACAATTTAAAGTTAATTCATGCCCTTAATCCTAAACTTCCATAAACCATGCAACATATGACTTGATTACATGAACAAGAGGGCACAATCTCTACTTAAGTCTTGAATCAAAGGCAAGGAGCTTAATCATGCAAATCTCCTACAAGTTCTTCAAGTCACCAAGCTAAATGTGTTGAAATTCACGTCTAACCCTCTCATTTTCTCTCTCTAATCGGCTACAGCTCACAAAGGGCTGAAGAAAAGATATGCAATGTATATGACCAAGTCTCACAAGTGCCTGCAAGTGGCCCTTTAGATGGCAAATTGGTTTAAGCCAACTATTGTAATTTAACACCATTTAGCCTAATTTAATCATACCGAATCGATTTTCAGATAATTACACCATTAAATCACATAATTCTACTGATCGTGAAACACTAATCAATTTCTAGTTCGGCCGCCGATAAGGCCTTCAAATTTGTAGTTAAACACAATGGCATGAACAAATAATCAAACAGTCAACAGATAGACATACAATTAAACAGATATACTTAATCAATTCAGTTCCAGATTTTAGTCAGTCAGTTCAGTACTTCAATCAATTCAGTTACCAATCATAATCAGTCTCAAGTTCAGCAGTAATAGTGGTTAATCGATAAACAATGACGATGGTTGTTACATGTCTCCTCCTTAAAAAGAGTTTAGTCCTCTAAAACTCGAGTTACCTTCGTTTGTGAAGAAAACAGGACTTAGTGGAAACAGTTCAGGATATCTTTTAGCCATGTCATCTTCCCTCTCCCAAGTGCATACACGCCACCATGGTTTTGCCAGTCAACTTTCACTAACGGAATCTCTTTGTTTCTCAACTTTTTGATCCGTCTGTTTACAACCTGAATTAGGCTGTTCCTCGTAAGTGTAGTCATCACTCAGCAACTACACGAGTAGGCTCTATCACATAGAAAGGATCCCGGAGGTAGTACCCTCAACATAGAATGTGGAAAGACATTGTGCATATGCTCCATTTTAGAAGGAAGGCGCAACTTGATACGCCACCGAGATCGATTTTCTCGATAATCTTATATGCGTCAACGTGTCTCGTGCTAACTTGCCTTTGACTCCAAAAGAGTCTGGCCTTTCATCGGTGCACTTTTACAAAACGTTGATCACCTACTTCATATTCTCTGTCCCGTCTTCTGACATCAGCATAACTTTTCTGTTCTACTCTGTGTAGTTTTCAATCTCTGTTGTATCAGTTTCACTTTCTTATCGTTTCGTATACAATCTCGGGGCCCAAGAAAGGCCCATCTCCAACTTCTGCCTAGAAAATCGGAAAATCTACATTTTCTCGCCATACAATGCCTCGAAAGGCGCCATACAATACTTGAATGATAGCTGTTGTGAAGGCGAATTCAGCTAAGGGCAAATGAATTTCCCAGTTTCCCTGAAAATCAAGGACACACATTCTCAGTAAATCCTCCAGAGTTTGGGATGGTCCTTTCTGACTGGCCATCGGTTCTGAGGATGGATAAGCACTACTTCAGTCTCAATTCAGTACCCAATGTAGTCTGTAAGCTTTGCCAAAATCTCGATGTAAACTTTGAATCCCTGTCAAAAACAATGGACACAGGCACTCCATGCAGTCTAACAATTTCATCAATATAGAGTATAGCCAATTTGTCCGCAATTATAAATTGTCTTAACAGGTAAAGAAGTGAGGCAGATTTAGTCAGTCTATCAACAATAACCCAAATTGCGTCTATCCTTTTCTGGAGCGAGGCAAATCCCACAATAAATCCATGGTGATATGCTCCCATTTCCACTCCGGTATCGGTTAAGGGCTGCAATAAGCCTGCGGGTTGTTGATGTTCGGCTTTAACTTGTTGGCAATGAAGACATTTCGATACAAAATCAGCAATTTCTTTCTTCATTCCTGGGCCACCAGAAATTCAGTTTCAGATCTTGATACATTTTCGTATTCCCTGGATGGATAGAAAATTTGAATTGTGGCCCTCTTGCAGAACTCTTCTTTTCAATTCAGAATCATTTGGTATGCTAGTCTTTCTTGAAATTTCAGTATATTATTTTCAAATTTGAAACCCGGTCTTGGTTTAGTTTCCCTTTCTTTGATGATCTTCTTCAAGAAGTCATCTAGTTGTTGTTCTCTTTAACTTCTTCAATCAGTGCTGGTTGAGCAGAAAATAAATAGCAGCTATTGTTTCCACCTTGTTCTCGTAAAAACAATTTCAATTTTAGATTTTTCAAGGTCACAAAGCAATCTTTATTGCCGGTTAAGCAAACAGGCTAAATTTCCAATCGATTTCCGACTCAATGCATCGGCAACGGTGTCGGCTTTTCCCGGATGGTACAAAATCTGTGGTCATAGTCTTTAATCAGTTTAGCCATCTCCACTGTCTCATGTTCAGTTCTTTCTGTGTGAAGAAATATTTCAGACTCTTATGGTCGGTATATACTTCCACATGTCGCCCCATACAGATAGTGACGCCAAATTTTCAGTGCAAACACTACTGCACAGCAAGTTGCCAGATCATGGGTTGGGTAGTTCTTTTCATGCCGGTCTCAGTTGTCGGGAAGCATAAGCAATAACTCTCCCATTCTGCATTAAAACACATCCCAAACCCTTATGAGAAGCATATAACCATCCGTACTTGAAGGTAGGGTAAGAATCGGTTGCAGTTACGAGTCGAGTTTTCACTCTTGGAATGCTGATTCCCTTTGGTCAGTTCAGTCAATATGAAAATTCCCTCCTGAGTTAACTGAGTCAACGGTAAGGGGCCAATTTTGGAGAAATCTTTGACAAATCTTCTGTAATATCCAGCCAATCCCAAAAAGCTTCGGACTTCAGTCACATTTGTTGGTCTAGGCCAGTTCACTACAGCTTCAATTTTCTGCGGATCAACAGAAATTCCATCTTTGCTAACAACATGCCCCAAAAACATAACATGATCAAGCCAAAATTCACATTTAGACAATTTAGCATAAAGTTTCTGTTCTCTTAGGGTCTGTAGGGCAAGTCTCAAATGATGTTCATGTTCTTCTATACTTCTGGAGTAAGTCAGTATGTCATCAATGAATACTACAATAAAGTCATCAAGGTATGGTTTAAAGATTCTGTTTATGAGCTCCATAAATGCAACAGGTGCATTGGTAACTCCGAAAGGCATAACTAAAAATTCGTAATGTCTATACCTCGTTCGAAAAGCAGTTTTGTCAATGTCCTCTGGTTTAACTTTCAACTGATGGTATCCTGATCTAAGGTCAATCTTAGAGAACACTTGAGCACCCTGTAACTGATCAAATAAGTCATCAATATGTGGCAATGGGTATTTATTTTTCATAGTTACCTTATTCAGTTCACGGTAGTCAATACACAGTCTCAGTGAGCCGTCTTTCTTCTTCACAAATAAAACAGGAGCACCCCATGGCGAAGTGCTAGGCCTGATGAACTTCTTATCTAGCAGTTCTTACAGTTGCACTTTCAATTCCTTCAGTTCAGTTGGAGCCATTCGATAAGGAGCTTTAAATACTGGCTGCGTTCCCGGAATCACATCAACGGTAAATTCAATCTCCCTGTCAGTCAAATCCCCTGGCAGATTATTTGGAAAAACATCTGGGAATTCTCTCACTATAGGTATACTGTTCACGTTAGCATTATCATCAGTAGATACAGTCAATACAGAACACAGATATCCCTTACACCCCTTTCTAATCAATTTAACAGCTTTTATAGATGAAATCAAGTACGGAGGAGGTGCTACTCCAACCCCATTAAACACAAATTCGGGTAAACCCGGTGGACGAAAAACTACTTGTTTCGTTACACAGTCTATGGTATCATGGTATTTCGTTAACCAGTCCATTCCCAATATTACATCAAAATGATCAATGTTCAGGGGCAGTAAGTCAATAAACAAATATGCATCTCCAACAATAATTTCACAAGCAGGGTACATATATGCACAGGTCATAGATCCCCCAATGGGTGATGATACAGCTAACAGATAATTCATGGGTTGTAATGGTCTATTCAATTTTTGCCAAAAAGCATGCGACACATATGAATGCGTAGACCCCGAATCAATCAGTACATAAGCATTTTGAGTACAAATAGAGAGAATACCTAACACAACAGTCTCGGTATCCTGCACGTCTCCCGATACTAGGGCGAACACTCAGCCCTGCCTCATGGGCTCTTTCCTAGTAGCTTTGGGGTTCAGTTTTGGTGCAACAGTTGATGCTGCCATGCTTGGTGCAGCTTTACTACTGGCTTGTGGAGCAGAGGGGCAGTCTTTAACCATGTGGCCCACCTTGCCACACCTGTAACAGGCTCCAGATATTTTGTAACAGACCCATTTGTGCTTCTTGCCACACTCAGAACAGGGTGGTATGAAACCACTCCCTTGGCTGGGGCTAGTTGTTGACCCCGTATTCTGTTTCTTGTTCAATGGGTTATGCTTTCCGTTCTTGAATTTAAAACCCTGCCTTTTACCACGCCATTCAGACACTGGTGTTTCAGTTTTCAGTGCCTCGATGTTCGATTCAGCCATCAAGGCTCGGTCAAGAACATTTACATAATTTGGTAATTTCATAACATTTATTCTGTCGAGTATTGCAACATTAAGGCCGCCTTCAAACTTTCTGGCCTTCTTGTAGTCAGTGTCAACCATATGTGGTGTATAACGGGCAAGTTCAGTAAATTTTGTCTCATATTCAGCAACGGACATTGTGCCCTGTCTCAGCTGTTCGAATTCAATCACTTTTCTGCCCCTAACACACTGAGGGAAGTACTTTTCAAAGAAGGCTCCTTTGAATTGAGCCCAAGTCATAACAGTATTGTCATCACGGATAAGCATCCACCACCTTCTAGCTTCTTCTTGCAGAGTAAAGGTGGCCAATAGCACTTTATGTGCTTCGGAGCACGAAAAAACCTCAAACAATTTTTCTGTCTCAAGAACCCATGCTTCAGCTTTTAACAGTTCAAGGCCTCCCTGGAAGGATGGCGGTTTCATTTTACTGAACTTATGGGTGAGAGCAATTATGTTCCCATCATTAACATTCACATTCTGCTCCGGCTGTACCGGAGGAGGAGGTGGGGGCTGTTGATTTTGTGGTTGATCTAGTCTCTCAATTATTAGTTCCATCATTCTTTCCAGCCTTGCCATTCTTGCCTCAGAGGATGAGGATTCAGATTCATTTCCAGTTCTTGCATTATCCATTTCACAATAGGCAGTTATAACAGTTATCAACATAGGCAGTCATTTGTTTAAATAGATTAACACATTAGCATATATTCAGTCATGTCATAGCCACACACTTATCATGCTCATGTAACGCCCTAATCGCTTTTCTACGACATCCTATAGCTCATTCGGACACGTGTGTGCGGTATAACTCGTGGTAAGTATCGCTCTGATACCACTCCGTCACGACCCAAACCCGCCCCTATGGGCTTAGCACCATAACCGGCCAGTAATCCAAGATTACTGAAGGCAGGGGCATGGCGGAAGCCAAAACAGTAGATAAATAATGTCCAATGAGCTGTGACAGTCTGTATGCCAAAAAGATTATTTCATTCAAATATATACAATCGGACGAAACAGTATGTACCTATATACAATCATTTAGTTCAGGGACCTAATCCCTATTAAACAGTATGGTAACAGTTTACAGTTTACAAAATAGAACAGAAGGGGGAAAACTAAAACACCCCATAGCCTTAGCTTGACAGGCTCGAAACCTCGCAGTGAGGCACATAGGTTGGCTTGACAAACTAGACTTTACCCCGACGCTTCTAGCTGCGGTCTGGTGCCTGAACACCTACATATATATATGAGCAGTGAGCTAAAGCCTAGTGAATAACATAATGCGTAAAGGGGTTTCGAATGAATGTCCTTACAGTAATGAAAACAGTTCATTAAATCAGTATTTCAGTCGTTCAGTCAGTACAGTCATATGTGGTACATCCATTAGCATAACAGTACAGTAAACAATAGGTCTTGAAAGACCGAACAGTAAATGATGGCCATCAATCAGTAAACAGTAGTGGTTCCAACAAGGGAACCGACAGAGATCTCTGTAACAGTGACAGTAAACAGTAGTTGTTAACGATGCCACAATACAGTTCAGAATATAGGACATACATTCATTCAATTAACAGCAACAGTTCAGAAAGCAGTACAGTTCAATTGTTCAGAAAATAATCATTTTGAACATATCTTTACACAGTTGTTACTCACAGAGTTCTGGGCTACAGTAAAGCTAGAGCGCATCCCCAGTCGCCAACCCTAGACAGTTTACAGATTGAACACACACTAAGCTACACAGTTGGGAAAGATAATAGCTTAATCCCTAATTTGCCTTTGTGTGTTCTACATCTATATCCTCATTAAGATGTCTTAAACTAGGCCTAAGAATGCCTAGGATGGGATGAGGATGCAAAGATGCACTTTAAAAGCATTTTCAGAAAACAGGGGTCACGCTTGAGCGTAGGTTCCTCCGCTCGAGCGTACATGCAGACAAAGGTTTCCGCTCGAGCGTAGACTTAACTGCTCGAGCGTACTGTAAAACAGTCAAAAGTGCTAGATAGGTGAAATTCACGCTCGATTGGGCGCTCGGCCCCCACTCAAGCGTAAGACACAAGGTCCCACTCGAGCGAACTTCAAAACAGTGTAAAGTGCTGGGAGCACGAATTTCACGCTTGAGCGCCAGTCACTCCGCTCGAGCGTGAGTTCAAATTCTGGAATTTCCAGATTTGAACCTCAAGCTCAAATTCAACTTCAAATGTATCAAATTCGATTCCTTTGGGCCCATTTCCTGGAAAGACACTTGAAAACACATAGTATGACATGATTTAAAGCTCAATTTGTAAAATCAAGGCCCAAAGGTGAGAGAATTAAACCCAATTTCAAACAACATTTCAAGAACATGATGAATGTGTAACATGCATGAATTCAACAACCTCAAAGCTTCAAATGCTAGCTCAAATGAGCCAATTCTTCTAAAATCATGGTGAATTCATGGTCCATTTGCAAAAACATGAACATGCATGTGAATTTCATGAACAATAGCTTCAAAACCCAAGAATGGAAACATGCATGCATGATACATGCTACAATTCAACATTACAAGGCTCAATCTAGGCTTAGGTCGCTAAGGACACAAGAACCATGCAAGAATCAACTCAAATACACAATCATGAAGGTAATTACTCTACCTTATGTTGACCCTGCCAGGAGTTGGAAGTATGTGATAGGGTATTTTCGTACTTTTTTTGAGTTGGTTTGGCAATTGGGTGCTTGAGGTTACATAGTTTACTTGCAAATAGATCTTTCTATGCTCTTAATGAAGCCGGACCTTTTTGGCAATAAAAAGCCCAATTGTTGGACTTGGCTTATTGGGGTGGATTAAGGGATGGCGGTTTAGATTATAATGCTTGGTTTTTTGGATTTCCCGCATTCATTGTTATAGATTGGTGGAAGCAGTGTAGTTTGGACGATATTAAGTAAAAATTTAGCAGAAGTGATCTTTTTGGTTTTCTTTGTTGAGAAATCAAAACGGGCTAAATGTTATGATTCAATTTTTAATTTTGTAGATTTGATGTTAAAGAGGAATTCAAAAGAGGTTTTTTTATTTTTTATTTTTAAATTTCACATTAGAAATAAATAGTGAAAGTGCTCTGTTATAACTTTTATTTTGTAATGTGTATTATGGGTTATTTATTTTTTAATGTGCAAAGAATTAAAATTTAAATGTAATATTTCCATTGATTTGATTTGTATCGTTGTTAGAAATTTTAAAATTAAAATAAACAGACAGCTCCAAAAAAAAAAAAAATTTTGCATTTATTTGGTTCACCTTTAGTTAGTTAGTTTGGAGGGACTACCAAGAATTGGACTTGCCCGCCCGTTTTGTCCTTGTCATTCCTTATTAGTGCATACATAAACATGTAGCAATCCTACTATCGGTTAGTAAGTGCCTAACAAATTTTCAACTTGGTACGGTCTCCATTTTAGACATGTAATCGTTGCGGTATGGTTGTATTATTGTATAATTTGAAACGGTACGATTCGATTTAAGAGCTTTCACATTTAAGTCACATTTTAGAAGTATAATAAAGTCACTAATCTATATAAATATATTGAATTAATCATTTATTCACTGCTTCAAATATCTAATCTATCCATTCTGTAAAAAAATATTTAAGATTTGAAGAATAATGAGTTAGAATTAAGATTTATATATAATAAGAGTTTACCAAACTTGAGCTAAATTGGAACCCTTGTTGTAAATTCAAGATACAGTTGCCAATAGAAGGAAAAGAAGTGCAGTGCTGTGACAGCCACAATCCATCATATAGAGCAAAGCCACAATAATGATAGGTGATGGTTCTGTTTGGTAATGCTTACAAAGTTGTTTATAATTAATTATTTATTTTTTAATTTTGAAAATCAAGTGTTTGGTTTTTGTTTTCTGATTAATTCGTAGGAATGCACCAAACAGGCCTGACGTCCTGTCTCAATCAGAAGACCCAATTTTTAGCAAAATTAGCAAGTGAAAGTCACTGATCAACCACACAAATCCTACATCTCGAACTTGCTCTCAGCCTTGGTATGTGGAATATATATACACCCAAACACTTATAACAAGTTGGCACCACACAACTTATCTCTTAAATTGGTGGGACCGCCAAAATACTAATTGGAACTACTCGTCTAAAGAACAAGCACAAGGACTTGTTGGGATCAAAACCACAGACATACATGCTTGCCAATCTATGATGCTGTTTGAAAATTGTCTATTCTAATCGGTTTTTTATTTTTATAAAAGAACATATAAAAAAGTGAAAAGAGTGATGTGATTGGATATTTTGACCAAAATAATCAAAAAGCTAACACACCAAACATGACCTAAAATGGAACCCATGAAAGTAATAATTTATTAACCGCTAAATGACAACTGTTAGAGAGAAATTTTGACTAGGTTAGATGAGATTATTAGTATAGTGTGATTGAGTGTGAGATTATTAGAGTGTGGACATTAGGTTTGAGATGTAAGATAAATTGTGTTTGTTTGTGTCCTAGTGTGATTAGTTGATTGAGATTAAATTTATCTAATTACATAAAAGCCTTTATTATATAAAAAGTGTCATCATTGTTTTGGTAAAACAAAAAAACTAGGGTCCTAGAATTTGGGATCTAAAATTTACTCAGAAATGGGTATATGTGATGGAGACTGAATTGTTGAAATGTGTGGTCCACATATGATATCAATCTGAGCCATTGATATAAAATTCTGAGTAATTTTAGAATTTTTATATTTGGGTCCGTAGCATTACTGTTTGTAAAATTGTTTGTAAAATAGAAGCAATAAGATCATTATTTCACCTCCAATCCCATAGGATTGGATTAGCAAATCCAAGTCTACTATGGGATTGCTAGTCCTCTCATTGAAAGGGACTTTTAATCCATGATAGTTTTGCAGGACAAGCATGATGTTTGTGGGCTTCACTTCACTATTAATCCAATCCCACCCTTTATCTCTTAAAATAAATAGGGCTTATGGTCTTAAGTATCGATGACTTAGAGAGTTGATGTTCTAAAGTCTTTCAACACTTTCACTTGTGTGGTCCGGTTGAATATGAAGATGATAAAGAGATGAACGAACCGGTAGGCTACCTAAGAGATAAATGTGACTCTTGGCCAATCCAGTCCCTTGTTTGTGGTTTCTGGGTTTTGCATATTTTTAGATTTGGTTGCTTCTTCTGTGTTTGTGATTTTGGCTGAGAAAACTGTTGGAAGGGATAGAATGCAGCTGTGATGATTGAGAAGATTTGGCATTGTCAAACTCTGTACCAAATTTAATATAAATTTTAATGTTATTCTAATTTGGCACAAGCTATAGCAGACTGTTGGGAAAAAAATATATTGCAGGTGCAGCCAAAAAAATTATAAACCATTGGATTTGGAATTGCACAAGCTGAAATGCATATGAAAATCTATCAGAAATCTTTATCTGAGGCCCCGTTTGGGAACAGGCTAATTTAGTAATTTTTTGGCTATTTAGCTAAAATATGAGCTAAAAAAAACTAGTATGTTTGGGATAACTTTTTGGCTTTTTACGAAAAGATGTGCAAAAAGTAGAGAGAAAAAAGAATCTTTCACTTTTGGATATGGGTTGTTAACTTTTTAACTTTTTTAGTAACTTTTTGACTTTTTGACTAAACCGGCCTTTCCAAACTAGCCCTAAATATGGGGAAGTCACTATCTGCAGGTACTCTGCCCAACAAACAATTGATGTAAAAAATAATATAGAGCCATCATGAGGTGTTGTATTGTAGGGCCTAACAATATTCAATTTTAATGTACCAATACCTACACAATGTTTTGTGATGTTTAGCCATTAAAATGGACCCCTTCTCCCCTTGCCATTATGTGGATGGTTCCAATATATTCAACTAAACTATATATATTGATGAAATCCATGAATGACATCACCTCATTATAAAGTAAATATTAAATGTAATAATAATATTAGATATTATTAATTAGGATTTTCACATTACCATTGTAATAGTGAAAATTACATGAATGACATCATCTTAACTTCATTAGAGATATGACATTACTTGCATTGAAAAACTATCTAAACAAATATATTTATGGACCACAATTATTCTGAATGTGATTCATATCTTATCAATTTTAAATTTATAATATATATCTCACTTTTGAGATAATTTTTTAGCCAAAAATTTATAGTAAATATCATTTAAAAAAATATTTTATTGAAGAGAGATGTATCACAGGGTGAGGATGACTAAATTTTCACCTCTTCAGAATTCATTTGTTGCTCAGAGGCTGACAAAAAGTAGGTTAATATTATATGAATTTAGGGGATTGTTTGGGGTGTCCTAAATAAGTGTACTTTTTGTCTTTTTAGACTAAAAAGTTTAGGTTGAAAATATAAATGTTTGGGTTAACTTTTTGACTTTTTATGAAAAAATTTGTATTAAAAAATTGTATAAATTAATGTGTAGGGGAAAATTAGTATTGAGAGTTGTGCAGCCGTAATTGTTGACTTTTGGTGAATAGTGATAACTTTTTAAATAACTTTTTGACTTTTTAACTTTTTGAAAACTTCCCAAACTTGGCCTTAGTCATCCTCACCTTGTGATACATGTATTCTTATGGAGTCCCTTAACATGTATTCTCTGGATTAAATTGTTTGGGGGTAAATTATAAATATACTCTTTAAGATTTAATTAAATTACAAATTATCTCTTGTGATTCTAGAAATTATATTATACTCCGTAAGGTTTCTAATTTCATAACAAATAGGTCATTTCATTAACAAATCATCAATTTAATTAATAATTTTTAATAATGTTAAAATTTTATTTCAATTAGTAATTCAGATAATTTTATTATTATATAGGAGAATATTTAGAAATTTTACTTTTTCAATTAATTCTATTAAATAAAAAATTCTGACTGGAATGTATTTATAATTTTTCAAACCACATAAGGCAATTTATATTTTAAGTAAACTTCAAGAGGTATATTTGTAATTTATCAAAAAAATAAAGTTAATTGTTTTCCTTAGCACAACCCTTTTAACCTCATTAAAATAATCAAAAAATAACTAAAATGCTAACTTCCCAAATGAGCTGCACCCATGAGGTTTCTAATTTCATAACAAATCACTCCTTTTATTAATAAACCATCAAGTCAATTAATTATTTTTAATGTTATTAGAAATATGTTTCAATTAATAATTTATGTAATTTTATTATTGTATAAGAAAACAATTATAAATTCATTCTTTTAGTTAATTCTGTTAAATAAAAAATTCTAACAAGGGGATCTTTGTAATTTTTCAAACCACAAGGGATAATCTATATTTTAAGCAAACTTTAAGGGGTGTATTTGTAATTTATCCAAAAAAATTAAGAATAAAAATATGAACTGAAACAAACTCTTTTTTTTTTTTTTTTTTTTTGAGTCTTCGGCCAGTGGGGGCGCCACGTCACTGGGGGCGCGACCCCCACTGGGGGTATGCAGCGGGGCTGTATTTGAAATAGAACCCAAAAATATAGGGTTCAATCAATAATTCCGATTCAGTGGGTCATAATCATATGGATCGCCAGCCTTCACGAAACGTCCCTTGACTCGCTTCCTCACATCAGCTCTCGCCTTGCGCGATGCGTATCTTATTATATTGTCAAATCTGTTTGTCAAAAAATTAAATTAAGGATTCGTTTGGCGAGTAATGATTTTAATTAAATAGTTAAAAAATTATTTTAAAAAATTAAAAAATCAATAATTTATACCAAAAATCAAATATTTTGTTTTTTTTTCTATTTTTTTGTAAATCATTTAGTAAAAAATTATCCCAAACATAATATTTTTTTTACATCATATTTTAACTAAAAAGTTACTAAAAAAAGCATGTTCCTAAACGAGACCTAAATTTTTAATTTTTTTAGTAATATTAGAAATCAACATATTTGGAGAGAGATTTAGAAAGGAAAAAAAAATGTACGTGAAATATTGATATATTTTATTCATATTCCCTGTTTATGTGAAAAATATTGTTTGTCATAACACTTTAAAAATATACATATCATTTTATACATAAAATGGCCCCCTAATATAAGAACATGCATATCTTATTATTCTCCTATCTTGCCTTCTTTTTCTATTTTGTACTAAAAAAAATTTCTTCATCCTATTAGAAATTGCTTCTATGGTATTTAATTTTTTTTCCTATGTATATATAATTTATATATCATATTATACATACATATATGTTTGTGTATTTGGTGATTTTTTTTTCCTGACCCCTCCGGTAATAAAATCCTAGTTTCGTCCATGATCTTATCAAGATATATGGAAACCTAGCGGCATCTTGAGAGGATGTCCTTGTTGGGTGCAGTTTATGTAGTACAAATTTTTTTTTTTTTTTTTTTTTTGTGTGAGTGTTTGGTACTGTTTTTATGAGATAGAAATAGTTTATATAAGGTCACTGGAAGTCATGGACAGAGCTACATAGGACTAGGGGGCATGTGCCCCTCTCATTTTTTGAAAATTACACTTTTACTTCAAAATAGATTTTTTTTTTACTTAATTTTTTTAAATTTTCAAATATGTTTTAAAATGTTTATATCTCATCTTTCTTTTCTCTTTCTTTTTAATAAATTTCTTATAATTTACGATTATAAATTTTTAATTTTATCAAAATATTCTTTTATAATTATTTCTATCTCTCTCATTTTTCTCTTATTTTTCTCCATATCTATCTTCTTCTTTTTTTCATTTTTATTTTTATGCATGTTATTACATTTTAAATTATTATCATCATATTAATAACTAAAATAGCCAATAAAAAAAATCATTAATTCAAATATATCTAAGGAACATAATTTTAACATCACGTTGATCTTTCATCATTCTATCACTAAATAAAAATTAGATTTAATTAAGTTTTGTAATTGATGTTGCTAAGGATTAATGGTGCCCTCCATGAATCAAAATCTTGGCTCTGCCACTACTAGAAAGTTTACTCAATAATTAATTTTAGGGTCTCAAAATTAATCGAGGTGCATGTAAATATATTTTTAATTATTATTTTTTATCTTTCAATTCGTTGGTTTGAAAGGTTGATCCAAATACCTAGGTTTATTAAGAAAAAAAAAGAAAAGAAAGACTTGAATAGTTTTTTTTTTTTTTCGGGGTTACGGGGGTTGGTTTGGGTGTTGGTTTCTTGGTTTAATATCAAAAAGACAAACAAGTTTGCCATCAGTGTGTGATGTCGTGTATCTTGGTAAGGTGTGATGTTATGTATTATGTCACCTTCTATTACAAGGTATTTCATATATGAATACAATGAAATCATTTTTTTTTTTTTTGAACAAAAACTTGTGTTATAAAAAAAAAATAGTGAATATATAGAAATGACTTATAATTTTATTGCCATCAATTTGAGTTTTTTTAACCCTTCAAATTTAAAATTGTGTATTTCAATTTTGGCCAAATTTTGTATTTTTTAGCTTGCAATTTGAAAATTGTTTACTTGAAAAGACAATAAAATTTAACTGCCTAATGAAAAAATTATTTTCCCATTTGGAAACCTTCCAAAAAAAATTATAAACCCAGAAAATCACTATAAAAAAGTTTACTCTTTTTTTTTTTTTTACACGTCTTTTTATAAAAAAAATTACTTAAAAATTCAATTCTCAGACATCCCGAATATACTCTTCAAATCTGAATTTTAACATAAATATATAATGATTTTCAGATTTAAAATTGTGTATTTCAATTTTGGCCAAATTTTGTATTTTTTAGCTTGCAATTTGAAAATTGTTTACTTGAAAAGACAATAAAATTTAACTGCCTAATGAAAAAATTATTTTCCCATTTGGAAACCTTCCAAAAAAAATTATAAACCCAGAAAATCACTATAAAAAGTTAACTCTTTTTTTTTTTTTACGTCTTTTTATAAAAAAAAATTACTTAAAAATTCAATTCTCAGACATCCCGAATATACTCTTCAAATCTGAATTTTAACATAAATATATAATGATTTTCAAATTTGAGTAGATTCTGTGGCCCAATTATTAACTTCAATAGGCCCAAAATTTAGCGGCTAAATTTTAGCCCTTTGTGGTTCGTATAATGGACCGCCCATATGGCTCTCCAAATTTCCTCTGAAGGCCATTATATGAATAACCAACCCACAAAGCCAGTTTGTGGCCCAATATAAACTAGATTTTGTGGCCCAAAACTTTCAAAAGGCCAAAGATTTTGCACCATGTGGCCCAATATCTTACATCCATAGGCCTTAATGAAATTCAACAAATTGACTTTTTAATGTCGTAGGTATCTCACACATAATAACCAAAGGGTTTTATAGTCCATGAAAAACTAAAACATAATAATTTAAATTAGGAAATGTTATTATGTTATTATAATTCGTAATTATTATTATAAATATCATAACTTTTCTTACCACGAAGTCTCACTCTGATGGCTTGGTGGTTTGGGCTAGAGATGTAAAGAAAGTAATTTGGGAAGCTGTGTTTAAAAGAAAAAAAAAAATTAAAACTATAAATGATCTTATTTTTTAATTTAAGGAAAAGTTAAAGTATGTTAGAAGCATTTACTTGTAAGTTCAATTTAAGGAAAAGTTAAAGTATGTTAGAAGCATTTACTTGTAAGTTCAATTACTGTGCCTTCTTTTTTGCCTATTTATGCTTTGTCCTTTTGTCCACCCCTGAAATGCTAATAATAAGATCTTACTTTTTTTGTTGACAATATATATATATATATATATTGGTGGAACAATTTAAATAAGGGAGCCGTTATTCTCATTCTACTTTACTCCAAATCAAGGTTGTTAAGATCGCGATCCGGATCGTAGGATCGTACGATCCTACGACTTATTATACACTATTCAATCCGGATCGTACATGGGATCGACCCCAGAGCAGGATCGTGGTGGGATCGACGGGATCGGTAGGATCGCATCTGGATTGCAACTCCATGCGATCCAGATTTGAAGGATTTTTTGGACAACTTAAAAGCCAAATCGGGACCTAAAGTGAGAGAAACAAAAAAGCAAAGCAGATTAGGGCAAACGAAGAAGACTGACCTGGGGAAAGAGAGATTCAAGAATTCAACATCAAACGAAGCCTGACCTGGGCAAACGACTCCAGGTACGCTGCTTCCTCTTCCTCTTCTTCTTCTTCTTCTTTTTCTTCTTCTCCCTCTCTCTTATTCGCTGCGATGCGACTCCACTCCAGGTGTCTGTTGCTCTGTTTTTTTTTCTTCGAATTCGAAGACTCTTCTTCTTTCTTTCTTCATTGATCTCTCCTTCTTTCTTCACTTTAATGTAATTTTGAATATTTTTAATGTTTCAATGTAATTTTGTTTTTGCAATGTATTATTGACTAGTTTTTAGTATTAATTTAATTTTTCAATGTTATTATGAACAAATAAATTATTGAAATGAAGGCAATAAAGTTGCAAATGAAAAAAAAAATTATTAAAATAAAAAGACATTACATGACAGTAAGTGTCACTAAAAAGATAAAATAAAAACTTAATCCAACTCTCCAGATCGAGGCCACATGTGTTTAATTAGATCATTACGAATTGCATTATAAGTTTCAGTAGATCTAAACCTCTGGTGATTTAACATAAATTCCGCATACTCCTGATTTGGATCGTGTGACACTTGACATGAGTCCTGTTTGGTGGAGCTGTGGGAAAGTACTTATAGCTTATGCCTAAACAGCTTATAGCTTATAACTTTCAGCTTAAGCTGATTTCCAGCTTATTCTTAAAGCATCTCCTGCCCCACTCAAAGAATAAGCTGATTTTTGACTTCCATAATGCTATAAGTTATAAGCTATAAGCTAAACCAAACACATCAAAATAGCTTAAATTAAGCTGAAAGCTGAAATAAGCTGTAAATAATTTCTGCCAAACAGGCACATGGGGTATTAGTGGTATCAGTTTCTAGTAGTACTGCATTGTGTTCATTTTCTGGAATATTACGCTCATCTTCCATGATCATATTGTGCAAAATAATGCACATGTTCATGATGTAGTACATATCCGCATCACTCTAACCTCTCGCCAGAAACCATATTAAAACGTGCTTGGAGCACTCCAAATGCCCTTTCGGCATCCTTCCGACATGCCTTTTGCATCCTTGCAAATAGTTGTTTCTTTAAATCTTGAGATTAAAATATTGTTTTCGCAATCGTTGCCAACGAGGATAGATACCATCAGCAAGATAATATCCCATGGTGTATGCGTGATTATTAATGGTATAGTTGGAAACAGGGACACGTCCTCTAGTTAATTTAGAAAACAAAGGTGTCAAGAACAGTAATATCATTTAGACAGCCAAGCATGCCAAAGAAAGCATGTCAAATCCACAAGTCGTAGGAAGCGATTGTCTCGAGTACAACTGTTGGTTTGTGGTAGTGTCTAGTGTAAGCACTGACTTTAGTGGTTGGACATTTATCCCAACACCAGTGCATACAATCCAAACTCCCTAACATTGCAGGAAACTCACATTGCTCTCATTCTTGCAATAATCTGGTAACATCTGACTCATTTGGGGATCTTAAGTAAATAGATAGTAACAATCGTTTTGGTAAAGAAACTCAAGGCAGCAATTGCAGTAGTTTCGTCGATTCTTATGTACTTGTTTACAACATTAGTAGGTATGCCGTATTGCAGTATCCGAAGTGCAACATTCATCTTCTATACACTGAATAATCCAAGAGCATCAGTGGCATCATCAGTTTGGATGAAGTACTAATTGACTTGTTGAATATCATGTAAGATACTAACAAATAATGACCGTCTCATTCGAAAACGTCTCCAAAAGCATTTTCTTGGGTAGACAGGATTATTTGCAGAGTAATCTCTATAAATTTGTTCATCGTCTTTAACCCTCTTACGAGTAATGTATCGACGACCACTTGTGGAACCAACATGTCTGCTTGGTTGGTTTAAGATTAATGATTGTATTCTTTGTTGTTGAGCTGTTAACAGTTGCATCATCATTATATCATCATCAGATGATGAAGATTCATCAAAATCTCCATTGACTAAGGCTTTATTGAAATTGTTCATTGTGGGTGGCTGAATATGAAAATTATAGAAAATCTTGTGGGTGTGTACAGAGAGTTTAGAAGATATAAAAATTGTCGATATGTGAATATGAAAATTGTAGAAAACCTTGTGTTATAATTTATAGAGAAAATTATGAGTGGGTGAATGATGGGTAGTTGTTGGTGGGTAGTTGTTAGTAAGTGAATGGTAGATAAATAATGGATGGTTGTTGGTGAATGAATACTGAGTGAATGATGGATGATTGTTGGTGGGTGGTTGTTGGTGAATGAATGCTGGGTGAATGATGGATGATTGTTGGTAGATGGTTGTTAGTGAATGAATGCTGGATGAATAATGGATGGTTATTAGTGGGTAGTTGGTGATTGCTTATTTTTTTAATGTAGTTAATAATTTTTTTTTTAGTGGTATGTTTTTTGGTAGAGTGAATTATATTTATTTATTTATTTTTGGAAATTTTTCAATTTTTTTTCATTTTTTATATTTGTCTAGTCGGATATAATGTAAATATATAATTTTTTTTTTTACAAACAGTTGAAAAAATGTCACAAAAGACAAAAAATAAACAAAAAAAAAAAATACAAAAAAACTTATATCCAAACGACACCTACGAACTTAGAGAAAAAGTTGGTTCATATTTGCCAAAATAGCATGTAACCATTGGAACATCATTGCTATAATTTGACAAAATAGCACTATTTATTGCCAAATTATAGTAATGGCAATGCTATTTTGGCAAACACCATTGGAGATGCTCTTACAACAACAATGATATGCACTTCACTCCAATAATACTGTCAAGTTGTTTGGTTTGAGTTTTCTGAATTTACCTTTTAGAAGGTTGAAACTTTTTATTTTTCATATTTTTTTATTTTCACTGGTTTTTTAAAAATATTTTAAGTAAATTTTTAGATACACATAACATAAATACCCTTAAAAAGTATAATATTTGTGAAAAAAATCCTTAAAAAATTCACTGAACACCAAAAATGTAAATTAAAAAATATATATATAAATTCATTATATTTTTCATATTCTAGTGTATTTATTAAAATTTTAAAATAATTTTTAATAAATATTTTAATTTTTAGATACATCTAAATATGTGCATTTGAAAAAGTAAAAAAATTGTTTAAAATTTTAAAAATATTCACGAAAAATTAAAAATTAAAAAAACATGAAAAACAAAAAAATTAATTTTTAAAAAAATTAAATCTAGAAATTGAAATCAAACACAATGATTTATTCTTTCTTTATTTTTTCAATTTAAAATTATTAAAATTCAGACTCTCAAAATTATAGAGGTTAGCACCTCCAAATTAATAATATAACAAAATTTTGAAAATAATTTTGTAGTTTAGTTTTATCAAATATTGATTATTTGTGTTTGCTATTTGTGATTTTTTGTTATATATATGGTGTATATGTTCAGAGTTTATTCTATTATTATATTTGTCATGGTTTGTTATCTTTTTTTGTTTTATATTCTTGTGTCATTTATGCATTTTTTTTTATACATCACGTTTTAATTTGTTTACGCCTCTTATTTTTTATCTAATCTTATTTGTGAGAATATTCGATATGACATTTTTAAAAATAAATTCACAAAATTTGATATTACTTATTGAGACAAATTATCCTTTTATTCATAACTTGATTGGTCTTGTGCTCATTTTACTTGTTTCAATTATGATAAGTCAACTATCAAGCTTGTCAAAACTAAATTGTGTAATTAAATTGAATATGATTTTTCTAATAAGTTACTCTATACATTTATTGGGAAATATATTACTTGAGATTTTAATGTCAAAATTATCATAAATATTTTTTATAGGGAATGGCTTCATTCCAGTTCAATCACGGACTGGAAGGTACTGTTGGGCTTGTGGAAGCCCACCACGGGTCTCGTTTCGATAATTTGAATTATTCAATGTATAGAACTCGTCAAATACTATATGTTTGTAGAAAATCACGTTGATTGGATATCGATAGTTATGTGATCAAATCAATTTTGTATAAAAAAAATGGACGGTGAAAAATAAACGACTTACAAAAATATGATTTGATCAGATAGTTATCAATATCCGATCAGCGTGATGTTTTAGAGATATATAGTACTCGACGATTTCTACACATTGAACGGTTCAGATTATCTAAACGTGACCCATGATGAGCCTCTAGGGATCCGTGAACTTAAAGCCTCCGACGGGACCTCACAGTATCTGCCATCTGATACGACGCTAGTGGAAAACCATTCCTTTTTTTATATTATAAAATGTGTCGAGCATAATGATTTTTAGATGTTTGACTTTAGTAAATAGAGACATATAATAATAATAATAATTTTTTGTAACTCTAATATGAAGAAAAGAATATGTTCAATTATATAATCATAATTTTGTACTCAACTATACATTCTATTTGTTACGGTAAAAAATATTTTTATATTTTAAAAGTTTTTTGTGATTAATAAAAAATAAATTTATTTTGGTAAAAAATATACACTTTTACAATAAAATCTTATTAATACCAGCAAACTATCACTACCGCCACACTACAATACAAAACAATTTTAGGGATAAATTTTTTTCATCTCAAAAGTGATAATTCGTCACCAAAACAAAAAAAAATAAAAATTAGAATACCAATTCTAGTCGCCACAAAAAGGTTGTTTCTAAAAGTTAAAACAAGACAATTTTTTTAAAATATTATTAATAAATGTCACTAGAAGAAAAAACACTTTTCGTGACCAACATTTCTGGTCGCAAAAAGGTAAAATCTGGTCGCTAATAGTTTTTAGCGACCAAAAAAAGTTGGTCGCAATTTGGTTGCCAAAAGTCCGTCACAGAAGGTTTTTGGAGACCAAAAGTGAAGTTGGTCGCGGAAAATCATCATTTGCGACAACATTCTTTGGTCGCGGAAGGGACTTGAATTTGTCAAAATTGATCCTATTGCGACTAAGAATTTGGTCGCTAAAAGTCTACTTTCTGCGACCATCTATTTTGGTCGTTGAAAGATAACCATTTGCGACGAAAATATTGGTCGCAGAAAGTAGACTTTTAGCTACCAGAATAATTCTAGTCGCGGAAAGTGAGCATTGGCGACGAAGTTTTTGGTCGCGAAAAGTGGACTTTTGGCGACCAGAATAATTCTGGTCGCAGAAAGTGAGCATTGGCGACGAAATTTTTGGTCGCGAAAAGTGGACTTTTGGCGACCAGAATAATTCTGGTCGCAGAAAGTGAGCATTGGCGACGAAATTTTTGGTCGCGAAAAGTGGACTTTTGGCGACCAGAATAATTCTGGTCGCAGAAAGTGAGCATTGGCGACGAAATTTTTGGTCGCGAAAAGTGGACTTTTGGCGACCAGAATAATTCTGGTCGCAGAAAGTGAGCATTGGCGACGAAATTTTTGGTCGCGAAAAGCGGACTTTTGGCGACCAGAATCTTGTTGGTCACAGAAAGGGTGTATTTAGCAATTCCTAGAAGCTTTTTGCGACTAAAAACATATTGGTCGCAAAAAAACTTTTAATTTCAAAATTGATTCTTTTAAATATAATGCTAAATTTTTTGTAATACCTATAATACATTTGCAATTAATACATAATTCATGTCCATCCAATCAATTTTAATATACCAATCCAATCTAAAAAAAAAAAAAACCATCAATTATAAAGTCAAAATAATAATTAATATATTTACAACCACCTGTCAATATCAACATATTACATGCCCAAAATAACCATCCATCCTTATAATAAATTCACCACATCAAAAATCAAAAAAACCATCAATTATAAAGTCAAAATAATAATTAATATATTTACAACCACCTGTCAATATCAACACATTACACGCCCAAAATAACCATCCATCCTTATAATAAATTCACCACATCAAAAATCAAAAAAACCATCAATTATAAAGTCAAAATAATAATTAATATATTTACAACCACCTGTCAATATCAACACATTACA